>JAAXCT010000866.1:0-305911 GCA_012490785.1 Eragrostis nindensis
ATTAATATTTTTTTCATCACATATAAACATCAAATTGTTCATACAGGCATGATTTATTTACTAAGTTCTATAACCATTGTTTTACCATGCTATTAATTATGAGGTCAATCTCTAATTTCTTGTTTATTTATTTTATTCTCATCTCATGTTAAGTCACATAAAAAATATATAAAACAACGAATGCATGTATACTATGGAGCCATATGTTCAGGGCACTTTGGACAATTTCCTCTTTCATCAATGAAGTTGCATGTGAAGCTGCAAGAAAAGCTGTAGAAGAAGTTGTTCTACCAATGTTTTCAGACAGCCATAGCCAACACAACTATTTTTCAGAGAAGTCACAACCACATCCAGAGCCCAAACAACAGGCCCTTATTTTTTTTTGGAGGGTGAACTGGTGGAGTACGAAATTATCTGCCATCTGTGTCGATGAAGTGGGATGCATGATGTACAACATGCATGCCCAAAACTCTTCGTCCTGCCTGAGGGCTGCTGCTGCAACTTCATGTGCTTCAGAACCCAGTAGCACATGAAGTGCTAAATGCATAGCACATGTAGTGAAACTTGTGAGACATTTCAAAGTGCATAACAGCTAGTATAAAGAAACAAATGTGAAAAGATGGGAAAGGTAATTAACTGAAGAATGAATTTGAGCACTAGAGGAAGGTAATAACAGTAGGGTAGCTGTCTTGAAAGAATTAGTGAAAATATTTTTTAGAGAGAAATAATGTAGAAAAGTATAGAACATATATAGATAATATCAAACTCAAATTTTCTGCACTTTTACTATACATGTGTTCCAAATACCCGTGTTTCCAAAATTCCTACGTTTTTAGTTCCTCTTATTTGATACCGCATTCCTATCGATTCCAATGTTTTCACCCAATCGGTGTTTTGCATTTCGACACCAGATTCCTATCTATTTCCTAGTTCTCTCCGTTTACACTGTTTTGCATTCCTTTCATTCCAAACAAGCCCTAAATCTTAATTTGACAGTTTTGGTGGTATAAATTTGGTAACTGTGTATCTTATTTTCGTAATATGGACTTAATTAACTTTTGACTAATTCATATTCATGTATTTGTAGTAGTATTCCCTTCGCCAAGCTGCTTGGGTCTCAGTGCTAGTTATATCAAGATGTACATGACAAGTAGTGCTACTGCTACCTGGGTTGCTATAGCTACTTGTTTTGTTGCCGTGGTAATCACCAGCTTTGTGAGAGCCAGAACAAAGAATGATTCACTATCCACTCGGGCACCTCCCCCGGTGGTGAAAGGTGGCTTTATTATTGGACTTTTGTATACCATTTATACAAAGGGTTTCCGAGCAATGATCCAAGACCAATATGAAAAGCTAGGGAGTGTGTTCACAATAAGTTTCTTTGGACCGAAGGTAACCTTTCTGATCGGCCAGAGGTATCAGCTCATTTCTATCAAGGGTTGGATTCAGAGATTAATCATGGTAAGATTCTTGAGTTTACTGTGCCCATGTTTGGCAAAAAAGTTGGCTACGGTGTAGATGACACCACCCGAAGTGAGCAGTACCGATTCCAATTCGAGGCGCTTAGACCATCGAAGTTGAAGTCCAATGTTGGCCGAATGCTTCAGGAAGTGGAGGTCAGTAACAAATTATCAACTAGACTAAATATTGTTTCTCTTGGATTTGATACTTGAATCGCCTAGATTATTAGCAATAATGCTGCTAATTAAATAAAAGGACACTAAAGAGTTGACAGAGAATTATTATAGCTAGGTACCATTAGACCACTTCGTTACTGTTTGGCACGGTTCATCACAGCGACTTATGGATTGGAATTTGGATTACTGTACTGTAGCTAGGTACCATGAGACCACTGTATTGGTTTTTGCCCAAGCCGGCCAAGATGGTATATGCAGCTTGTTGACGCTTATATATGGCACTGTAGCATAAACCGTTTGGGCACAAGCTGCACCAAACGGGTCCTAAAATGGCATCCCTTCTAATGAATAAGCATAAATTTCTGTGAAGTTAGAATGCTTCAGTCTATTTCATTTGTTTGGGAAGTTTTAATTTCATAAGTTTGATATATACAATTTCATTGTTTAATATCGAGTGTGAAAGTAATACTTAAAATAAATGATATATAATTGACACAGACAGTATGACCTTTCTTGTTCTGCATTTAAATATTTGTTACTCTCCAAAAAAAAACTTCTAGGCCATTCTACTAAAAGTTCCACTCTGGTCCTTTGAAACATAATCAGTAGAATAACAAATCGAGCCAGGTATTAACAATATGATGATAACATACACTCAAGAATACTCACGCAGTTTGGCCAATTTGTATGTGCTGAAGTGCGGAACATTTTTAATAATGTAAAAGATAGTGGCAAAATTTGTATTACAAGTGTAGTGGAAATAATTATTCATTGAGTCCAGTGTCAATTTATGGAAGTCCATTCTGTATAGTGGAAAATACTAAGTCATGAATTTTTACAGGACTACTTTGCAAAATGGGAGCCACAGGGCCTGGTTGATCTAAAGCAAGAGCTCAGTCAGTTACTCATGCTGATCGCGGGCCGATGCCTACTGGGGAAGGAGGTCCGGGAGATGATGTTTGGTGAGGTTGTAATGCTGTTCGATGAACTTTTTGATAACAGCACGAGGTTGACCAGTGTGCTATTCCCTTATGCCCCAACCCTGGCAACATATCGGCGAAACAGAGCACAGACCAAGCTCTCAGAATTGTTCGCTAAGATTTGAGATCGCGCAAGAGTTCCAAAAGAGTTGAGGAGGATGTATTGCAGAGCTTGATAGATTCACAGTACAATGATGGCCGCCCCACAACTGAAGAAGAAGTGGCGGGAATGATCATGTCCTTGATCTTTGCTGGGAAGCATACTAGCACCGGCGCCAGTTCGTGGGCCGGAGCATGCCTCCTGAATCATGCAAGATGGTTTGAAGCTGCCGTGGAGGAGCAAGAGCAGATAATCAGAAAATACGGGACCATGTAGACTACAATGCCTTGCAAGAGATGGACGTCCTGCACTGTTGCATCAAGGAGGCTCTACGGATGCACCCTTCTGCAATAGTATTTCTTCGCCGGGTACAAAAGAATTTCATTGTACGGACTAAAGATGGCATCGAATATGAGATCCCAAGAGGGCATACCATAGCAAGCCCACTGTTATACAACAACCACATCCCTTACATTTACAAGAACCCTGATGTGTTTGACCCAGACCGGTTTAGGCCTGGTAGAGCGGAAGACAAAGTTGGCGGTAAGTTTTCTTACAGTGTGTTTGGCGGTGGAAGACATGCCTGCCCTGGCGAGGATTTTGCTTACATGCAACTGAAAGCAATATGGAGCTGCTTGCTAAGGAACTTTGAGCTTGAATTGGTGTCTTCATTTCCAGAAACATGCTGGCAGAAGCTTATACCAGAGGCTACAGGAAATGTAATGGTGAGGTACAAAAGAAGGAGGATGCCAAGAACCTAGATGGCAAGTAACATGTACTTGAGCGCATATGGTGTGTATGAGCGCTAATATATAGTATGTATGAGCGCTCTTAATATGGGTGTAATATGTTTGTTGGCTCGGGATTCTGGAGTCCTCTTCGGAAGTTCTGGCATAAGTTATCTTTGTATCTTTTCTTTTGTAAGAATATTATGAATATCAATATATTTACTTTTCCTTTGTTCTGAGTTAAAAACTCATTCAGTTTATTTATTTATTTCGACCTCCTGTAGTGGCTAGTCTCTTCGATCGTTGGATCACGTCCAAAGTGTAATTGAATTACGCTGAATGCCTACCTCCGGATTGGTGACTTAGAATCGGTTTTATTAGTTACTTACGCAACATGGGGTTTATTCTCGTTACTGACGGTGTCCGTAGGATGACTTAAGCTGCGTGGGGAGAAGAATACCTATGGCAGAAAACTCCAACTTAAACTGGCTCAAGTGCGTTGGCCGCCATTAGAAGTTGTCAAGCTCACAATGAACTTGAAACAGTTAAGTTTGGTAGTCCGTGGGGTTTCCTCGGAGAACCCGAATCATCAATCCAAGTCCACGTGATCGAATACACTGGAAGTGATGAAGATATATGGGGGTCAACAATGGTTTGCACTCGGAGAATATCAATTATATGGAAGTCAACCTTGTTGTGTAGAAGATGTGTTCAACACTAATTGTTTACGTCAAGCTTGTCAAACTTCTAAGAGATGCGCAACATGCACAATAACTGTATCAGGGAGTGTATGCGATATGGTTGGAAAGAGTATCAAGTCTTCTTTCACACCCAACAAACCGCATCTCTGTTCGACTACTGACACTACAACAGATATGCTAATTAATGATATTTTTAAGGTGTTACTAACCGCTGCTAGTGACGAAAATTTCGCCATACATCGCGATTTATGACCTTATAGCATCTGTCGTCAGTCGAGCGTGGTTAGTCGTGATTTATGACCTTTTCCTAGACTGCGCGCGGTGATGGTTTTTGAACCGTCACAAACTTCCTTTTATCTTACAATACTTCGTATACGTATGCTGCCACGGTGGCGGCATGACATGGCATCCAACATGGCAGCACCGCCACGGTGGGCAGGATGACATGGCAGATTCACGTGTCAACTTTCTGTTGGTCCACATATCGTTTTTGATTGGTCCATGCGTCATTTTTTGAAGGTCCACGTGTCACTCTCCTATTGGTACAAGTGACATTGTTTATTGGTCCACGTGTCATTTTTCTACTGGTCCATGTGTCATTTTTTATTGGTCCACGTGTACTTTTTATGGTCCACGTGTCATTTTTATTGATCCACGTGTCTACCTTCTATTGGTCCACGAGTCAGTGTGCTATTTGTCCACGCGTCATTTTTCTACAGGTCCACATGCCCCCTCCCATTTTTTCACGTGTCACTCTCCCATTGGTCCACATGTCATTTTACAAATTGTCCATGTGTCGCCATTTCGAGAGGTCCGTGTACCATTATAATACTGATCCACGCGTCCTCTCTCAAATGGTCCACTTGTCATTTGTTGAATGGCCTTTCGTGTCCATTTGCGGTTGCTAAAGGAAAATAAAGAATATAATCTTCCCAGCTATACCGAAAACCTTGACGAGGTATGAATAGTAGAAGACCAAACAAAGAGGTTGGCAATATAGATTTACAAAGCTTTTATCAGATCGACCTTCTCAAGAGTAGAAGTGATCCTAAAAGAAACATCAACTATTAATGTGATTGAACAGTTCATATTACTGCATGCGTCATTTCAGCCAAGACTTTATAAAGAAGCAAGGAGAGATATATAAGAGCTATATCTTGACATAGAAAATAAAACAAGAATGAAACAAATGGTGGCCTGTCAACCGTTATGAGAACATCGCAGTCAATAGTGAATTTGCAGACGAACTATAAACACTTGCATTACTTGGTAGCAATTTGCCTTTTCTATAACATTGTAACTATAAACCATTTTTTCTATTAGCAACCTGCATTTTCTTTAACCACAAACAACATAAAGATGTGACAGAGCAATCTCAAATAGGAAGAGTCAAAAGGAAGCATGACGACAGAGCAATCTCAAAGACGAAGAGTCAAAAGGAAGCATGAATACTTTTGTGATGATGAATCTACAGGGAGGCAAATCAAACATAAAATGCTAAATTAATATCATGATAAAATAGGTATCATAATTCGTGATGTAGGCCTTCAGTACATCTGATTACATTTCATAAACTGAATATCTAGTCTTTTGAATTATTTATAAAAAATAAATTGCTAGAATCAAAAATTGTATGAGAAATAGAAAGATTAAAAAAGAAACAAAATAAAGAAAGTGACCAATATCTCTGAGGAACCATGTTGAGATGTGCCATGGTTCATGATGTGATGAATAATTGACAACGAATGAGTTTGAGTTGAACTTGAGGTTCGGGTTTGAATTGCGAGATTTTGAGGGTTGCATAAGCATGTATATTGATTATGTTTATGGTTAACCGGAGTTGGTGAAGGTGATGGGAAGAATGGAGAAGATGGAGAAATGTGTTTGCTTGTCTAATGATGTGTAGGTCAATGGAGTCAACTTGATGCATGGTCAACGGCGAGAGGATCGGGAGGACCAAGCGGGAGGCTTGGGTCCGGACGATCGAGGCCGGGTGAGGTCAAGGGTGATTCACACCGTACACGTGACGAACAAGAAGCACGGAGGGTTTCGCGGTTTGGCCTCAAAACCGTGGAGGTGATGAAGACGGCGGGTTGACCAAGTCAAGGCAAACGGGAGGCCGGGTCAAGTGAAGGGTCCCGAAGGGCTGGGACGAGAAGACTTGACGGCGAGGTTCGGCTGACGAGGTGACACGCGTCGACATCAAGATGGTTTCCCGGTTTTGCCTCAAAACCGGCAGCCGACGGTTTCCCGGTTTGGGCCTCAAAACCGGCGGCGGCGGATGGTGGTGCACGTGGCACCATCACGAAGGTTGCATCGAGGTGAAGCTAAGTCGTGAAAGGCCCGATGGCGTTCGGGCGAAGGAGAAATAGTTGGAGGTTTTGCCTCTAGTGGTAGGTGGGAGTGTGTTATGCTTGAGGGTATTTTGGGAATGAAAAAGATGAGATAAGAAGGGTAGGGGCAAGAGATGGCTGTCAACTCTTGCCACTCTCCACCCACTTATTTGCATCTAGGAGATAGGACTAGCTAGGGATGAGCTAGAGAGAGAGAGATGAGAGGAAGAGGGACAATGTGAGAGCTTGTATCTTTTACTTTCTACAAGAGAGGAAGGATAAGGGCGGCGCCCTAGCAAGGAACCTATGTAATCTTGTTCGTGGATCAATGGATTAAGTTTGTGTGAATCAATTTTGTACTCTTATTCTTCCTCCCCATCTAATTCTCGAATTTCTCTTTTTCCTCATTTTCGGAGGTATTTTCGTGGGAATTTTCGATTCCTTTTTGGCTATGATTTGAGACGATTTTCTTGGGGGATTTTGGTGTTAGGATGTGTTAGAACAATCCTTGGTAGGTCCTTGACCGAATCCATGGCACGAGCACCTTCGATTTGATGATTTGGTGAAGTTTCCCCTTCTTGTTCATCCACACCCTACCCTTCATAATAGAATGCAAAATCCGCATGGATTTCTTAGGGGTTTTGGTGTGATTCTTGTTGGATGATGTTCTCCATCTCAAGACGAAGCTATGGTTCAAATTTCATGATTTTTGGAGGTCGTTTGGTCGGGTTTCGAGATTTTTCTTGAGCTTGCGCGCGTGCTGCCCTGACAAGGCCGGATTATCTGGCAAGTTGCCGAAGTATCCGGTAGCCGGAGTCAAATTGATGCTTCCTTCTACTGACAGTCATCCATCCGTCTGAGTCGGTAGCAGGAAAGCCATTGTTGCATTGGAGTTGTTGTCCAACAAGTTTTCAGAGTCTCCGGTACTTTCCAGGTCCGGAGTATCCGACATTTAGCAGGATTATCTGGTGGGAGGTCTCTGTTTTGACTTTTTCAGATCATCTTTTTGAGTGTATCTTTGCTTGATTTGCTTCCGCAAGCGTTTGTATCTCTTTCACAATTATTTCTAGGGTCAACACATCACGTTCCATGTGCGTATGTGATCTTAGTAGTTGTTCTTGAGGTGGGTTGGGGCATAGGCCAAATTCTTTGAGAAGAATTTTTATTGGCTTCCATTCACCCCCTTCTGGTCGCCTTCTCGGTCTTTCAATCTCTATATATTGGTGTGGACAGCCAAGCCTATATATTTCATTTTAAAGAATCGGATGTTTGAATTGATATAAGAAATTTCAGAGTTCAGGTTAAATTTGAATTTATTAAGACTCCCTCCCCATAGTTGGAACGTATCTATTATCTTTACTCCTTATTATTTGCCTTTCGAGTTCACTCCCGTGCGCGTGCGTCGCGCGTCTCCAATGAAAAAACGGCGCCGACACGTGGGGCCCGCTCCTCTCCGCTCATCTTCTCGCACGCCTGCCCGCCTGCTCTCGGACGCCGCCTTCCCCTCCCCTCCTCAATCCTACTAGCCTCGATGAGGATGAGCCCGCGTCGCCGCCGTTCGAGCCCTCGCCCGCGTCCGCGTCCGCGTCCGCCGCCGTCATCGCCCTGCCCAATCGGCGGCGGAGCACCCGCACCCATACGCGCGGAGGCGGCGCGGAGCGGGCACCACCCGGCATCTGTACTAGGATGAGGAGATCCGGGTGGCCAAGGTCGACTGCCTCAAGCCATGGACATCCACAAGTCGCTCCACGGCACCGACGACGTCCCCGCCGACAGGGCCGCACGCCGCGACGAGGTTTCGCCAGGCTAAGTCGCTGGACGCGGCCACTGCCCCCATCGTCTCCTTCCTCCAGAACCCGCACTTATGCAGGAGCTCCAGGAACGCTTCCAGGTTTGTGTTCTCTGCCTGCTCGAGCTGTGGATTCGATATTCTTGGTTAGCAAGATGTGATTGTGAATTTAGTACCAGTGCTATGAAATTGCCTGACATTCTTCAGGAGAACGTGGCCTCTTCATACATTGTCTTTGTGTTTTCCTCTTGGTAAAGGATGGTTTGCACAAGTGTAAGAAATAATTTTATTTTACTTTGCTTCAAATACGTTTAGGAAGTGTGATTAATAATGCACCCTCTTCTGTATCTGCAACAACTGGGATTTTTTTGGGGCAACAGCTGGAAATATTTTGGGGACCTATAGCGCCTTAAGCAACATCTGATCTTAGACTGTTCCGACTCTAGAGTGGACTTCTATCTGAACTGAACAGAAATCATCAGTTATATTCCCTGGATTCACTAAAAAAATAACTACAAAGAAAAGAGCATAGTCTTTCTTTTGTTTGCACTGGAATTAATACATGCCCTTTTTTCACACACTGGAAAACTGTAATATTGATTTCATTTTAACCATTCCATGCATGGACTTACATTTTCACATTGGAATTATTACATGCCCCTTTTCACACACAGAAAAACATTAGTTATACTGTTTATCAAATTATTAAGTAGGGAATGTAATGTCTGTCGAATGAAACTTCTGACTGTTTTACTCTGGAATTTTTAGCTTGGGGAAGATATAAGCCTCCTTTTCGTTACTTGATACTTATTGTGCTGCTGTGTATAGTATAGCTTTACTGCAATATATCCAGATTAGTTTCTTCTTTAGGTGTATGTGCTTCTGCATCTAAGTATATTATTTTGATTCCCTGGTACCATGAATGGGAGTAATGGTATAAGAAGTATAGGGGCTATCTGCCTAATCGATAAATAATTTGTTGCTTGCTTGATTTATGCATTATAGATCAGGTACCATGAGTGTGAGCAACGGGAAGAAGTATATAGGGGCTATCTGCCTTGGAGAGTCGATATTGATCAGGCACCCTGGATGATTTTGTTAAACATTACACCGTTCCTTGCTATTTCAATTGATAAAGTTGTGATACTTATAGTGGTGGATTCGGCTGGGTGTTTACTTAAATCAATTTGATTGTTGATTGTAACAGGAGTATCATAAGCGAGTTTCAAATGTATATATTTGCAGGTATGATTGTTACCCTCAGCATTGATCATATGGAAGGGATTGATGGTTGTAACTGGGAGTGAGTTCCCCAGTGGTGGTGGTTCTCTCTGGCAGCATGGAGCCTGGATTTAAAAGGGTTTGTTACCTTCTTGCAAAACTTGTCAATTAGCATGATGTCATATGTTTTTAATGATTTGCACACATGATGCGAACTTTAGTATATGCTCAACCAATTACATGGGAAAGAATAATTTTTCTGTGGTCAACATAGAAGTCATAAATTGCTGCACAAAGTGGGGCAATTCTATTCTGTTTTCATTCGAATGGATCGTGGTTCCTCAGCTAATAGCTTCTAAATGGGAATTGGGTGCATGATTGCATTGTCTTCAGAACCTTGAGCTATAAAATTCTGGCCTCAACCATATACCGAGTTTTTTGCTTGGAAGGTTTGTATCATCTTTGTGTTGTACGTTACATACTGTGTAGTTTAACCTTGGGAGCTGGTTGCCGGCAAACTTATGCCGTGGTAGCTTTGAACTGGTACGCCTGAAACTTGAATGACTATTCACCTACTTTGCAGGTGATATCCTCTTTTTGCACATGACCAAGGATCCTATCCGATCATAAATCTATCAGTTTGCTGTTTACTACATTATAATATGATCATACATTTCTGAAGACCTTAAAGTTTCATTTGCTTCTTCTGTACACAGGGTCGTGAAATTCCAATTGTTCACCGTGGTGATTAAGGTAATAAATAGTCTACCCATTAGCTATTGCCTTTTGCACTAATTCTATACGCCTGGTTTTTTTCTAATTCAGTTTGAGTTTACTCTTCTCTGTGTGTAGGTGCACGAACGTCAGGATACTGCAGAAGTTGATATCCTCACAAAAGGTATCTACCAACTTTGTGGAGTGCATACGAAAATAATAACCAACAGCTACCATTGTATGATACTCTGTGCTCCTCTGCAATATTCCCTTTACCTGACAAACTGCCTTTCAGGTGACAACAATTTGGGTTAAGATGTCCTCAAATTGAGCAATAATATTTCAGCTCTGCGTTATTGAAAAGGATATTGATGTTTGTTGTCATTTGGTGCAGTACCTGCTGATTGGCGCACTGGGCCTGCTGGTAATAACATTGAAAGAGTAATGGCGTCAAACTATATATCTTGGCGTAAAGATATTGCTCTTGACTCTTGAGATGCGAGCGGCGGAGACAGTACCTCTATGGCGATTGCACACCAACTAGGTAGAAGCCAAATGTGTATGCTGCCGCGGTGAGGAATGTGTGGGAGAAGGGCAAAGTGGACATCACAAAGGATCATGTGATGTCAAGATGCAAGACTTTTGACAACCATTGCGATATTGTTAGCAGGATATCCATGATGGATTTGAGTGGGTTCAGGACAGGGACAGGCTCTTGATTAGGGATGGGAATGCTTGGAGCAGATACCTTGAGGTAGGGTAAATTTATGCATTTTTGCTTCTTTCCTATCTTGGACTCCAGCTTTGTTGTAACATTTCACATGTCTAATAATTAATTTGTATCAATTTCACTACAGGTTCTTATTACTGTTTGTCTATTTCTATGCAGGTTTCGCTTTATTACAAACATAAAGCAGATCTTGTTGGCAGAAGCGCTTCAATTTTTTCTGCCCCTGCAATTACAGTCATCAATGTTGGAAGACATGCTGGAAGTGCTCTTCCCATTCAAGTATGCCCTCAACATCTTTTGGATTTCATTCTACAACCAATCTTTCCCTGAAATCTCATCTGCTATTTACCATGCTAAATGTTACCGATGTATTATAAAGTACATTATAGACCTGAAAGACAAAACAAGGGAATCAACAAACAAAGGGAAAAAGGACACTGCAATTCAAATTATGATTAACAACTTTATAATAGATAAGTATTAAATAATATCACATGTTTGTAATAAATTCACTTGATGCTTGCAATGAATTTTAATCATTCTCATGATGAGGCAAATCCAGAACTGAAAGCAGGGCATTAATTGTAGATATACATGTGACATGCTTAGGAGAAGTGCTCTTTTTAGTCTATCATTCTATTAAGTAACATGTGGTGAAGTAGAAAGATAAAAAACTGAGAACGCTCAAGGATCTGACTTAGAAATAAAAAAAAGGAATTGAGGCAGATTAGTGTTTAACTTGTTTCCTCTGATTGTACTGCAGATTACATAAAAAGGAGACCGATAAATAACCTGGTAAAGAAAGCAGAGAACGTAACATCCATTGGGATCATAAGTGACCAGCTGCACTTCAAAAAATTTCTTGCCAAGCAAATCCTATACTGAAGGAAACAATATTTTAATTTTGGCATGTGGGCTGCTTAGGCGAGTGCTCTTTACAGTTTGTCATTCTATTAGTGGGATGCAGTGATTTAGAAAATAAAAAGCTGAGCAAGATTTGGGATCTGTATTAATAAATAAGGCAGATTAGAGAGAACTTACTTCCTCTGATATTACTCTCTTATGTAAAGTTGTGAACCATAAGTTTCGAAAAAAAGTATAAGATGGTTGTATGAGTAAAAGTAATAAGTCTATTAAAACAATATCGAAGGTTTTATTGTTTTTTGCTAGCCCGTGCAACGCACGGGCACTTTTGCTAGTATATATAATTGATCAGAAAAGAAGCCTCCACATTCGCTTACCCACCACTGCCATTATGAAAATATTATCCCATATTACCCTTTAATTTTTTATTAATATGAACGATTACTATTGTGAAAATATATCCTCATAGCCATCCAACATCATCATCCCCTCTATCCAAAGGTTTCCGCACGTTAAAGCCAAAACCGATCTGCTAATCATGTCTTCACGGCAAGGACGACGAACAGACATGGCCACCGAGCCGATCAGAGAAAGGGCTAATCCACTTGCCTGGTATCGTGATGACGATGTTGATAACTACTCTCTTCGTTTTTTAATTATATGACGTAGTTGGCTTTTTTTGCTACTTTGATCATTCATCTTATCTATAAATAAATAGCTAAATTATAAGTTAATCTTAAAGTGCTTTTGATGATGAATTCAATGATATTTATTTCACATTCAAAAAGTAATTATTTAAGTTAATATTGTTTAGTCAAAGTTCAATAAAAAAGTCAACGATGTTATATAATTAAAAACGGAGGGAGTAGATGTCTAGATCGACAAGGAACCCGGGATAATTGTTTGGCGGCACTCGCTAGACCTGCCAGGAGGCCTTCCGGCGACCTCAACTGATCATAAAAGCAATCTGCCAACGGGGAGCGAGATGAGGCTGCCTTGATCAAGACCAATACAGAGCCCATGAGCCATGGCCGTTTACAGATGTTGGTACAGCAAGGACTGACAATGCAATTGGGTCAGCACAACGGCGAGAAGTTCGTTCGAGTCCTACGATGGATGGATCCAATTGCAGTGCTAATTAAATTTCGGGTTATGAAGATGCTAACAGCTATACTGCTGTACTTTGAATCAAGGTACTTGACTGCTAGAGGCAGCGGGAGGAAGATGTCAATGGAAGTTCAGTGCACACAATAATCAAAAAAATAGGTACTGTTTATTTTTCCTGAAAGGATATAATACACAACATTTTATTGCGTCAACTGTATCTCTCTTTTTTTTTGGCGTCATCTGTCTCTTTAATTGTGTTCTATTAATTTGGTAACTAGGCAGACTGTTGGCGCAGCCCGGAATCACACGACCCTCACAGCTCACTGGAACACATGCAAGAGCTTGAGCACTCGTCAATGGCGCGGAACGCCGCGGCCACGAACCGGCCTGTATCTTGGCGAGAGTTTTTATTCACTTGGACTTGCAACTTACAATGGTGGAGTACAGGACTATTTATCAGCCGAGGGGCACACACCACGGAGCCATGAACTCCCTGCCCGGCTTCCTCGCCATGATCCGCATGATCGGTCCGCGACGCCGCGAGCACCACTCGATCGTCCTGACGGCGCGGCCTCCTTCCGTGCGTATCGGCTCCACGGTCCCAACCTCTCAACCGTCTACGACTCGATCTTACGCAGCTATCCTACGCGACCCTACTGGACTCCAAACACCACACGATCAACAACTCGATCGTGATCCTAACCTACTGCTACGGCAACACGAGTACAGCTTATTCCGTGCAGACATGGACTCAGGCAACGCAGTGCCATACGCGACGCACACGAACTGACCAGAACACATCTTGGTCAGGTTTATTTCTTAACACAGACTCCAAATGTATTTTTTTTTTTGCAATGGGGCTTTCACCCCCCGCTTCATTAACAAGCAGGTACAAAGAGTACAAAAACCCGACCGACTTAACAACAAAGCAGAAACAAAACGAGAAAAAATACACGCGCTAGCTGAAGCTAACAGCCACATCAGCCCGACGTCAGCTAAACCACAGACCTCGCCTTAAGCTACAGACTTCGTATCGCTTATTACAGTTTCAAAGCCGAACAAAGCACTCAGCTTCCAGGCATGACTTAGAAGAGAGTTAAGAACTCAATCACCCAGCAGTGATTCTCCTGATTGGCGCCCATCCTTGCGATCGCTTGAAGGCTTCACTTGCTATTCTTCGGATAAGATTGCTTCCTTCCTCCACCATTCCTCTTAGCTTCTCCTTCTGTAGAATCACCCATTTGTCAAGCCAGGAGCAAATAAGAAAAATTAATTCAGTAGGATCATTCACTATTTTTCTGTCAAAGCAGACATCATTTCTTGTCCTCCAAATTGACCATAGAAGTGCTCCACACCCCAACATCACTAAAGATCTGTGTTTTTTAGGGAAACTGTCTAGCCATGCTCCCGTCAGATCTTCAATGCTGTTGGGGCTTTGAGTTAGATTAAAAGCACATTTGACTATCTGCCAGGCATATCTAGCCAATGGACAATCAAACATAAGGTGCTGTGTTGTTTCTGATATGCCACAGAAAACACAAGATGTGTCCCCTTTCCACCCTCTTCTGGATAGGTTTTCCTTGGTAAGTATGCTATCTTTAAGCAATAATGATGTGAACTAGGGTTCCCGATCTTCCGAAAGGTTCTGATAACTCTCGATTTGGTGGAGACTTGACACACGTCGATCCGGCTTCAGAACAACATGTTCTAAACCCCGCAATCGCAGCACCACGTCTCCTCAGGTTATCGACCGGCGGTGCATGGTCGACTTCGCCAAGAAGGCTTATCCTTGCCTGCGAATCGAAGAACACAAGCAAGAACACAATAGATTGCAACCAAATTGCTGAAAACTGAATTAAGCTCACGAGTTGGGGTCTCACAAACCGATGAACGGCGAAACTGTTCTTGACAGAATAATCTAAGCAAAACCCAACCCTAACTCGGGCGGCGGCTACTGTAGATATAGACCTTAGGGCGTGCAAGACCTCCTGGACGTGCCCCTAATGGGCTCCAACAAGATACAAGCCAAAGGCCAGATTACGGTGGCGCAGCACCGGGACAAATTCTGGACGTCAACTTGTTTCAACGATTCCTGATGACTCCGGACGAATTTTGATATGAGACTGGCGCCATTGGAAAGGTTATCAAATTATCTTTCCATGCATATGAAGAACGTCCAAAACCGAGCCCGTATGCGATCTGGGCGACCATTTTAGTGCAGACTGCTCCTGAACTCCGAAACCGATCCGAAGTCGACTTCAATTGGACCTCCAACTTGGTTTGGACGCCCTTGCTGTCCCTCCACGCCTCGAAGCTCCTCTCCAATCATCTCCTGACCCTCTCCATGGTTCCTATCACAATATAATCATTAGGTAGCAATCTATCCTCAAATTCATATAAATGAGTGCTTAAGAACGAGCTCACCTCTAGATTCATCTGTCGTGCGCGAGCTCTAGTGATTGGACCTTGTATATCCAGCGGAGGTGTGACATGTGCATCCGAAGGAGCGATGTCCTCATCAAATAACCAAGAAAAACTTTGATCCTCTGAGGGAGCTTCACTTTCTATAGGAACTTGTAAGGGAAAGAAACACTGTTGGTTTTTAACTTCAAGTATAAAGACCTGACAGTGAACCCTTTCTGTCCTAACAACCATATCACCTGATCTGGTTCATCTTTCATTTCCACGTCATTGCAGATTTGCATGACTTGCCTCCACATGACTTCCAAATGTATTAATTGTGTTCTATTCATTTGGTCACTCATTTGGAAGCACTAATCTGATCTGATTTACTACAAACAATGAATTGAAGGACTTCCAATCCATCTGATAATGATAGCTTGCTTTAAAGCCAAGAGAACTTAATATATAATCAGTGCGTGTTGCACATGCATCCCTGTCTATAATGCTCTCGATCACCAGGAGGCACGTCCTTTATATTTTATTTTTATAGACTTCGATTCTATTGATAACATTTGCTGTCTATTCTTTTCCGCATATATGTCTCACTTCAGCAAGAGATTGGGTTATATATATTATGGTACATCATGCACGACATTCAAAAATATGAAATGTGAATATTTGCAAAGAAAATATGGAATGCCAACATGTGGATCCTCATACTCATTAGTAGTTGTCACATGCTCTAAATTTTTTGCATCTCTAAAAAAATAGCCTTTTTTTTTACTCCATAAAAATAATCATAATAATTCTGGATGTACATATTATGTGTTAGGGATGGATTTGAAATGTCTTTTCAATACAATCCCGATAACAAATCCAAGATTGACCATCAATATGACAGTATGGCTTATAATGTAGGTTTAGTTAATAGTATCTTTAAAAAAATACTGAAACCTAGCCGCGCAAATGCGCGGGCAGCCTTTCTAGTTATATTGGTACGTCATAATGTAAATTGCATCCATGCGAATACCTAAGCAATTCACCCAGAGATCAACATTTATTTTGATTGGACATGAGTTTTGTTTTTGAAACCAAAGTTCGGTAAACATTTAGAGTGATTATGTATCTACTGTAGAGTTCTTCACGCGCACATCAAAAGATCTTCTAGTGACAGCCAAGATTCGGAATCATATGTACATCACTATATAGCACTGCATATATCATAAACCACAATGTTTTGCTGTACTAAGCTATAATTATTTGTACAACTCAATCCGTGAGTTGATGTGATGTTGATGATCCTTCCTTCACAAACAAACACAGACATGTTTCATTTGCAGGTACCCATCAGAGTCAGTGGACGGTATCTCCGTGCTTGTGCTGCTTTGGCTTCTTAACTATCATCACGGTGCAGTGTGCATGATGGATGCAGTAATCGCTCACGCTTCCAAGGACAGCCCTGAGGGAAGATGCAGTCAAGTCACATAGAGAAGAGGAATGGAGAAACAATATATTGTTTTCAAGTTAAAGAGAATTATTGTAAACTGTGCATATAAAGAGTGGGCCTTGCAACTTTATCATCCAAACATTTCGCACATGAAAAGGCCATCCGAAATAATTTTTCGTTTTGATTACGCTGCCATTTTGGCGTTTATAAAACTGAAAGAGCCGCGCTCCTCTGTCAGTCAGTCCACGTGAACCAGCAGTCGAAGTACTCCGTAGAAAACAGAGGAGAAGAGCAGAGCACTGAGCAGGGGCGGTGAAACGGCGATGCCTACCTTTTGACTGCCCCGAGGCCACGGCTGCCGACGACGAGCATCTCTGCGTGGTGCCTTTCGACGGCGTCGCAGAGTACGTTCCTGGCGTCCCCTTCCACCACCTCGAACACAGCATCAGTCACCTACATCAGACTCAACATGTCATCATCTAGTATCATCCACGATCACATTAACTAGCTATAGTCAGGGGTACAATCATAGTTCCGGACAACGCTGATTCTGCTAAAAAAAGATTGTGAACTATATTATCTGGATGTATCTCAAGAAATGGATTATATTTATACTGACAAGTAACAACTATGGATGATTGGATGGATCAGGGAGCAAGAAGATGAGGCGTGTTGATCGATCCAGGCTTGCAAGGAAGGAACAAGATCATTGCAGGGGAGTGGTTGTGATCTATTCGTCTGATTTTAGTTACCTGCGCGCCGAGCTGCTTGGCCTTCTCGATGACGCGCTTGGAGCTGCGCTTCAGGTCGGCCTCCACGAACGACACCACATCCGCCGCACCTGAACTAATCGATCGATGGATCAATCGCTGCAACAATCCATTTCCAACCCCCTCCACGAAAACGAAATCGAAATCGATGGGAGAAGCAGGAGGAGGAGGAAGGGGTACCAGGGCCGGCGAGGCCGACGTTGCACGCGGCGGGGGGCTTGGCGGTGACGACGGCGAGGCGATACTGCTGCGGCTGGCCGATGGGCGGGAGGAAGAAGTGCTGGAGCGCCCACTGCAGCGCGTAGAAGCTGTGCTCGCTGTCGTCCACCCCCACCACCATCGTTATCTTGCCCGACGCCGGTGCGGGCGCAGACGCCGACGCTGCCTCTGCCATGGATTATCCTCTGCTCCTCTGCTCACGCAAGTTACAGCGGCCTCAGTCGAGACGAGCCTAGAAGAAACTGAAGCTGCGACTTGGCGGTTGGCACTGTCAGCTGCTAACTCCACTGTCTTCGTGTAAAGTCCTGAACTCGTCGTTGTTGGCACTGCCCTCCGACACGTGGAGACCGGGGGGCGCTGTCAGAATGCTAGTGCAGTGCTACTGTAGTAGGACCTCTGTTTCAATACATTTGGTTGGTTGGTTTACCTTCGCGCAGAGCTGCTTGGTCTTGTCGATGACGCGGAGGGACCTCTTCCTCAGATGGGCCTCCACGAACGGCAGCACGTCCGCCGCACCTAGACCAATTTGAACACTAACGATCAATCCCGCCGCTCACAAACTCACAATCCGGTTCCGATCCTCACCACGAGATCGATATGGAAATCAAGAGGGGACTGATAGACGAGGAGCAGCGGTACGGCCGTACGTGTACCAGGGCCGGCGATGCCGACGGCGGAGGCGGCGGTGGGCTTGGCGGTGACGACGACGAGTTGGTACTGCTGCCCAGTGCAGCGCGTAGAAGCTGTGGTCGCTGTCGTCTGACACCCGCCACCAGCGTCATCTCCCCCGCCTCGGGCGCAGACGCCGACCGGCTATCCTCTCCTCCTCGGCTTCCTCTGCCCACGCAAGTTACAGCGGCCTCGCTCGATATGAGTTTCGCGGTTGGGAGTTGACGCCGTCAGTCGGCAAGCTCTTCGTTGGTAGTGGTACTCAGGACAGATGACACGTTGACACCCAGGGCCTCTTCGTTTCCATCCCTCTAAATTTTTGACCTGTCACATTAAAAAAATCTTCACATTTAGAAATATTTTAATTAGTTTAATGACAAAATTTTTTCACATATGGGTGTTCTTTTCGAGACAAATCTAATGAGCCTAATTAATCTATATTTTGCTACAGTGATGCCACGGTAATGATCTTCTAATCGCCGTTTAATTACCCTCGTTAGATTCGTCTCACGAATTAGACGGGGGTTCTGAAATTAGTTTTATAATTTGACTTTACTTAGTACATATAAATGGTAAGATTCTCTTTGATGTGACACCTCTAAAATGTAGACCCCTGAAAACGAAAACCTCCATAGTAGGAGAAAGCTCTTTCGTCGGTAATACAGACTCATGTCGTATTTCAAGGAGTGAAACAGCTACGTATTTTGATAGAATGTTCGAAAATTTGTGTTAAAGCAGAGTACGTCGGTTTTGGATTATTTCTGAGTCTGATATTTTCGTTCGGGTGACTTTTGAATGGTTACCACTTGACACCAATCCCAAGATAGTGTACAACGTAGGTAGGTGTGCAAAGTTACATTGCAATGATCGGTGTGCAAAGCATATAGTAGCAACTTAGCAAAGTAATATACCATTGTGCCTTTAGTATCAAATTTGTGCTGAGTAAACAGCTAATAAGCTCTTCCCATGTTTAATTGGTTTGCCACCATCACTCTCTACTGAAGCTGTCCACAGAATACTGATTCCTTAGTCTCGCAAAAAAAAAAAAAACTGATTCCTTAGGTTAAAATAAATAACGAGCTGAAAAGTTGTAGTTTGAACTAGCAAAAAACATGCATGGATAACTTTGTTACCAAAACAAATCATTGCACATCGTTATTGTATGAGGCGATTCTTTTGAGATGGTGGCATAAAATTATGGGGTCAATAATGAGTACATGAAATTGATATATGTAAAACAAGCATATAAGTTTAAGGATAGTTCTAACAACATTACTAAAGAAAATTAAAGACTAAAATCTTTCCAGCAATAACAAGATTGATTGCAAAGTACAAATTGGTAAGGCAACACAACCGGGTTAGCAATATACATTTATAAAAGTTTGATCAAATTTATCTTCTCGATCACCAAAGAAATATTAATACTAAAGCATTAACCATATAAGTTTGTATAACTATAATAGTTGCAACACAGAATTGTCAGCCATAAACAAATAAGCCAGCCATGTTAGAGTATAGATAAGGATGAGTATTTGGTATAGTATCATCAGGAGGTGATTACTTTTTTTTTGCATTGCCTGTCAAAATAGGAAATAAAATTTAATACTCACATACATAAAGCTTCTTAATCCTTTTCTTACAATTTTTATTTGAATTTATTTGAGATATTATCCATATATTAGTTTATTGTTTGTAATAAAAAGTCGGGTGAAAATTCTCTAGACATGAGGAAATTGAAAAATATGCAAATAAGCAAGTGGTTTTCGATCGCCACATGAGATTTAAACATTATATTAGATTGAGAGAACCTGATGGCTTTGTGGTGAGAAAGAAGATTAGATCATACCGAGGAGAAAAGGTGGAAAGGAGAGAGGGGCTATCATTGTCGGCTACTTGAGGTGAAACCAAACCACGCAACTTCTACGATTAGAAGCATGTGATACAAATTGCTCTTGAGATTTTTCTCATGAAGGATATGAAATGGGTGCTTAGTAATTCTATTGTTTGATATTTTCCTGTTGCAATGTCACCAAAGCCATAACAGAAGTTTGAATAAAGATTGGTAAGAATTGCTTTGATATATTAGAGATTGAGATTCAATGGAGGCTTTTATTAAGAAGTCGAATGGAAGATTCGTGGAAGGGAAGTGTTCTAATAAATTAATGAGCATGTCTTGTCTAGTTTTAGCTTTTCTTGTCTGTGTGTCTCAAGTCTTATTTAAGGGTTTAGTACTGCAAAATGCTTTGTGTTTTGATATACGATTAAAGTGATAAGTTGTGGACTATGACTTTGCATTAATATAGTGAAAAGTATATGCAAGGTCACATATGAATCGCAAAATACATTTACGCATGAGTTTGCCATGGATCAAAGAATGCCTAGTAGCTCTGTAATTGCCTATTCCTTTTTTTTTTCTATTAATTTTGCTTGTTTATATATAGGAGCATTAATAGATTGGGGCTTATTCTTGGATTCTTTACACTCATTAAGGTGCAGTGTGCGTGGTGGGCACAGTCATCGCACATGCTGCCAAGAACACAAAAAAACTGATTGAATTTCTTTGGCATTTTCCTTTTTTACACTCAAAGAAATAAAATTCTAACATGCTTGTCTCTTTTTGAATCTATTAAGAAATAATTACGAATCTAAATTAAGGGATGATGGGATGGATTTAGGCGTTTTTCAACTTCAAATAATGTCTCTCAAATGAAATGATTATCCTTAAATCTGATCATGGTGTTATACACAATGCAGTATGAACCAAACTTTGCCCTGAGTCTGGATAACTCTCCGCCGTATAAAACCATCTATTTAACCCCCTCCTTTTCCAAAACTGGATCCCTTTAAGAGGTTTTGCATACATGAGAGTGGTTTGGCTCACTAGGATTGCCATGCGGGTCTTATATATTCTTCCTCCCGACGCTATTGAGTTATCTCCTTGCTCCTCTTCCTTTTTATGAAGGGGATTTCCCCTGCTGTACTTTTATTGATTAGTTGTTAGAGTTTATGTTCTTTCCTTGCTCCTCTTCCTCATCTTGCCTCCCTCCCATTGAATTCTCCCCCTCCTCTCCCTTGATGGTGTAGGTGTAGGGCAGCAGCTCCTTCCAAGATCAGTGTCTGGGACAAAGCGGTGGTGTACGGTGCCTTCATTAGGGGGATTAAATTGACCCAGGGAAGATAACGAAGTGCAGCATGGTGGTGCATTCGCGATGGGAAGGGATGTGTGGTGACAATCAAGAGTGGAAGGTGGTATTGCTCCATTGTTGGAGCCGTGGGAGATGTGTTTTCACATTAGCATGCCCGCATGACAGTCCTAGTCAACCATACCACTCCCACGTATGCATTTGTTTGAGAGGAAAGGGTGTAAAGTGATCCAGTTTTGAGAAAAGAAGGGGTTAAATAGATGGTTTTATAGTTCAGGGGGTTATTTAGACTCAGGCAAAGTTGAGGGGAGTAATTTGCACTTCTTCCTTTATAATAATTAATCTAAAATTTGAACATGTTTTGGCAAAATGTTGAAATCGGGCTCACTTTAATCAGGCATCACTCTTAGAAATTTTGAATTTAGCCTTCACAATCGTCTATGTATTGGAAAGAGAGAAATATGTATTTAGACTTAAAATGACAATTATTTTGGAAAAACTAGAGATATTTGTGGTACATATTTAATGAATGTTAAGGATGGTTATGTATCAGTTTAACGTGCATCACCCTTGATTTGCGATTTTTCTCCAACTAAAAGATACTCACATGCTCACAACCAAGAATTTGCAATCACATAAACATCCATATACAGCATTCTATCATAATAAAGCACATTGTTTTGAGGTACTCGACAACATTTATCGTACTCCTTAATCCCATGTAGAAGGATTGCACCGAGTACTTACAGCCTTATTCACAAACAGGCACATACACAGCTCGGGAATACATACATTTGAAGATAATCAGTCAGAGTAGACCATATCTTAGTGCTTGTGCTTTGGCTTCTTTACTATCATGACAGTGCAAGCGTGCATGATGAGCGCAATAATCGCTGACGCTCCCAAGCACAGCCCTGAAGGAGGTTCAATCAGGTTAAAATACATAAGTGCAATAAGAAAAATATAAACTACTACTATATCGAAGAAAAGATGCTACTGTGTGGAAGTGTAGGTGATGGGCAAATATAGCAAACAGTTGTCATTTGCAGATAGAAGTGTAGAAGATGCTGCTGTTTTCATTTAAATAGGAAACTTCTGTCTGGCAAAGATGTTGCTGTGTGGAAGTGTAGAAGATGAAAAGAATTCTATTGAACTCAATTCTGGAAGACGTTCCATTTGCCAGACAGAAGTTTCCTATTTTAAATGGCATTTCTAGCAAGAAAACTTGTCGTCGCATTTCCCTCGAAATTTAGAAGTTTTGTTAACCTGAAATTTTGGTTGTCTTGCCACCAAGGGCAGAATCGCAAACAATGGAAGGCAAGGATTGGATTACGTATGGCAAACTTTGCCATAGCAGGAGAAAGACATAGGACACGAATCCCATGGCATAATGCTATTTTCTGTGGAGGGGAGCATTAGGCTTTTTATAGCAAAGACATCAATTTAAGTCTGAACATGATCTGTAGCCTTCTGTTTCCATTCAACAAAGGTTCAAGTTTGGACTGTTTGTCCAGACGGCACATTGGCGTGACCACTATAGGTAGCGACAAACATGAGCATTTCAGTAGTTTCAATGAGAGGGCGATGACATCTTCGTTGGGATTTCCTCTCACATACACACTTCAGACTCTAGGCATGGAAAAAAATTAGCACTACACTGCTACCTCGGTTGTGAAGCAGAGTTGAAACAGAGCAAACGAAACAGAGGCTGAGAGTGCTAGGAGGGCGAAGTGTATATTTGCCATCTTATTACCTCTTGATGGCGCCGTAGCCATGGCTGCCGACGACGAGCATCTCGGCGTGGTGCCTCTCGACGGCCTCGCACAGCACGTTCCTGGCGTCGCCTTCCACAACCTCGAACACGGCGTCGCTCACCTGCACCTAAGGCCCAGATCAGCGCGGATCATCATCGGTCAGCATCTCAGCCGAGAATTAGAATTTGGTTGGTTGGTTTACCTGGGCGCAGAGCTCCTTGGCCTTGTCGATGACGCGCACGGAGCTCTTCCTCAAGTCGGCCTCCACGAACGGCAGCACCTCCGCCGCACCTGATGAACCAACCAATTAATTGACCATCAATCAACCGCGCAACTGATCACAAACTAACTAACAATCACCAGTCCCGATCCCCGCCACGAGATCGATCGAGATGGAAATCGAGAGGGATAGATTGATAGACGAGGAACAACAGCGGTAGGCAGGGTAGGGGGCGTACGCGTACCTGGTCCGGCGAGGCCGACGGCGGAGGCGGCGGTGGGCTTGGCGGTGACGACGGCGAGGCGGTACTGCTGCTGCGGCTGCGCCGGGTCGGGAGGGAAGAAGTGCTGCAGCGCCCACTGCAGTGCGTAGTAGCTGTGCTCGCTGTCGTCCACGCCCACCACCATCGTCATCTTCCCCGGCGCCTCCCCGGCCGCCGCGGGCGCAGACGCTGCCTCCTCCATCTCCATGGCCGGCTCCTCGGGGGCGGCTAGCTTCGGTTTCGCTTCGTTCCGCGACACGCGCTGCTCTGCACTGCACGACACTCGCAGGCGAAAGGCAGGAGGAAACGGGATCGCTACACGACTCTGCGCACCTGATGAACGCGCGCGCGCGAGGTGCCGGTGCCGGGAAGGAACTGACCGGCTGCGGCAATGCCCTCTGACCGGTAAACCACCGAGCGCGTGGCTGGACCGCTGCCACCTGTCCGTCCGTCCGTCCGTCCGTCCGTCAGTCAGTCAGTCAGAACCGAGCGAGAGCACGCGACGCGACGGAGCAAGAAGACGACGGGATCTGGTGGGGCCATGCTAGTACATAGACAGGCGCACGAGTCGGAGTCACTGTCCGGTCCGGCCACACTGAGTGCCCCACTGCTCGTGTCCGGTGCTTCCAATTCGCGGAGCCCAGTCTTGGTCGCTCCATGAAACACCACCGCGCCATTGCACGGTGATTCGCAGTGCCGCTCGGGAGCAACATCCAAAAATCACCCATATATTCTCTGAGTGCACAAAAGGAAAAAAGAGAACTGTGTTTCTACCTCTAGTTTGTCTCCGAATTGCGATTTTACCTCTTTTTTTCAACTTTACGATTTTACCTTTGATTTTTCAACTAAAGCGTGACTTTACCTATACTAACTAAAGCGTGACTTTACCTATACTGAGGTAAAAATTCGCAATTTTTTGTTGCGTTTTGACCCTCAGTAGAGATAAACTTTGTCTTCGTTTTGAAATTCCAGAAGTAAAAACGCAAACACTAAATTGGAATAGCCTCATAAAGAAAATGTCTACTACTAATTCAACTACTATCACGGCCAGAAACTAATACTTGGTGGTCTGAGATGAGCTCCCACTCTCTAGCATCTCTTGGATTCCAAATTTGAAATAGGTACAAAGATTGTTACAAAGAAAATCTACCGCGGATCCTCTCAAATTAAGAAGCATTGGTGCTCCTACAGCCAAAATGGAATCATTGACTCTGAAAGTTGCTTTTATCGAAAAAGTGCAAGATGTTCCAACCTTTTCAAATAGCTTTCTTAATTGCTATTGTAGCGATAGAACCATTCTAACCCGCAAAAAAAAAGATAGAACCATTCTACACTCAAGGCGTAGAATAAACTATTCTACGCCCTGGGCCAACCCATTTTCACTCTCTATCTTCGTATTTTCGAGAACACTGTAGAAAATAATTCTTTGCATTTAAATGCTACATTACAGATTTGTATTTCTACATATGTATAATTTCCAGCAGGGTGACAGCAACAAGAACTGAAACCAAAACAGTTGTCCTGACCGTGCGATTTCTTCTCGAACAAGCAGGATTTGTGTTAGAACAAGGCCAAATTATAAACTTTGTCTCGAAATCAATGAGTAAGATGAATTTAGAAACTCTGTCCTTGTGGCATCACCAAAACTGGAGGAGGTACGAGAGCAGGCGTGGCATTTCTCATAAGAAGGGGGATCACATAGCACCTGCACCTTGTTCCTTGTATGTACCGGTCAGTCTCTAGCTGAACTTCGGCATCATACCCAAAAAAACATATAGGCAATTGAAGCAGCCGGCCCGAGCAAGTTCAGGACATTGCCCCCATGCTGCGCCAGATCATATACCTTGTCCGAGCTACTACTAAAAGCGCCTCCCCGGCTGCGAAGAGCTTGGCAGAGCTGAGCACAACGTACCGGACGTTAGTGTTTGAAAGCAAGGCGATGGAGACACTGAAGACACAAAGCATCAGCCATGACACCTCAGAAGATTGATTCATGTGGAGAGATGTTATGGAAATGAAGTTTTCGTTTGAGAATCTCACGTAGCATGTTTCATAGTAGTTAGACCGCAGCATCGCTGAAATACGGTCTCTGTTCTTGGCCATTGATGAATAACGCATACACATGATCGGTAGGCCCTCACATTCACATCCGTGGCAAGGGACCAGCGCGTCGATGTCTGGCAACGTGCTTAGGAATGTGGTGGCAAACAAGCTCATGAACCTTGCAGTCTTCTCCCGCCTTGGACAGAAGGCCAACGTTTCCATGGTATAGAAGCTCCCCATGGTGAAGTAGTTGCTTTTGTTGATGGAGGATTTCCACAAATGGACATGTGCCCCCATGCTTCCATTTTCACCATCCATCAAATCTTCATATTTCCAAGAGCGCAGTAGAAAAAAATTTGTTTCCATTTAAATGCTATAGTTTTCGTATTTACAAATGTACATTGTATTTCATGCCTTTCTTGTTTTGCATAATTAAGTTCTATTTTTGGTACCTACTCCCTATGATGTTTGAAAGAAATATAAATCTAACAGGCTTGCCTCACATATGAATCTAAATTAGCGGGATGCTGGGATGGATTTAAGGGTTTTCAAACTTTAAATGGTGTCTATCAAATAAAATGGCTATCTTGAAACCCGATTATGCTGGATTATCGCTCGGGATGAATGGAGAGATAGACTCTATATGATCTCGAAGTTCTCATATAACACTTGTTCTAGTCGTACCACTTGTTGGAGCCTCTTTTTGAATAGATTACGACAACAAATATGAATCTAAATTGGTGGGATATTGGGATGGATTTAAGTGTTTTCAAACTTTAAATGGTGTCTCTCAAATGAAATGGCTATCTCAAAAAAAATTATACTAGTTAATATAAATAATTTAAACTATGTGGCTTAAAAATTTGAAAAACATTGTAAAACTAATCACATACTGTTTGAACATGTTTGGCAAAATGCTCACATTAATCATGCATTAATTTTATAAATTTTGGATTAGGCCTTCACAAATCATTGACACATATTGATAGTGTGTCATTTGAACTGTTGAGTGGGTATGAAGAAAAAAAATTGTTGCAAATGAAGTATTGGGATAATGATTCAAAGAAACGTGTTAGCTGCTCAACCTAAAATAAACTTATATCAGATACTTCATAGAAGAGAATTTCGGGTGGTTATATATCATATATCGTGCATCGCCCTAGATTTTCGATTTTCTCCCCATGAAGGCATTTGGATACTCACAACCAAGAATTTGCAATCACATAAACATCAATATACATTATCACAAAGCACACTGTTTCGAGGTACTCGACAACAATTATTGTACTCCTCATCAACCCACATGTGAAAGGATTGCACCTACGAAGCCACAGGTGATGTGACGTGATTACCCTTTTATTCACAAACAGATCAACACATACACGGCTAGGCAATACGTACATTTGCAGATAATCAGTCAGAGTAGACCAGATCTTAGTGCTTGTGCTTTGGCTTCTTCACTATCATCACGGTGCAATGTGCATGATGGGCGCAGTAATCGCTGACGCTCCCAAGCACAGCCCTGAAAGAGGTTCAGGCAAGTCAACAATACATACGTGCTATAATAAGAAGAATATAAAGTAGTGAAGAATATAATGTATTGAAAGTGATGGGCAAATATAGCAAACCGTTTTCCTACATGAAGCTGTTTGATAGAGGGTGGGTAGAATTTTCATTGACCTCAATTCTGGAAGCTATTTGACTTGGCAGACAACAATTTCCCAGATTATACAACCATACACACACCAACTATTTCCAGTAGCTAGGTCTATCTTGGTCCACTGATCATAACCGTTTTGAAGTTTTGTTAACCTAGAATTGCGGTGTTTTGTCTTTGCCAATGCGAGCTGGTGCTGCTTATGGTGTCCTAGTGCTTCGCTAGGTAGGAGTAGAGTTGTAAATAACGAAAGGCGACGAGCTGATAATGAAGCTAATTCGAATGCGTCAGGAGCATCAATGTTTAGGGAAATACATCTATCAGTTCCCGAGCTCACACTCTATCATTCATGTTTAATGACGCTAATATGAGTACATCAATTTAGATAGAGTGTGAGCTCTGGAGTCTTATGTATCCATTCAACAAAGGTTCCGAGCTTGGACTGTTAACCGCACACGGCATACATGCAAGATGACATTACCACTTGAGCATTTAGCACTACAGTGCAGGTACTTGCCCATCCCATCGTGAAGCAGGGGAGAAACAGAGCAGAGCAGCTATAGCAGCGGAACAGAGGGCGGGCAGCGACAGCGAGAAGGGTGAAGTGTGTACTAGTATGTACCTTTTGATGGCGTCGTAGCCGTGGCTGCCGACGACGAGCATCTCGGCGTGGTGCCTCTCTCGACGGCCTCGCACAGCACGTTCCTGGCGTCGCCCTCCACAATCTCGAACACGGCGTCGCTGACCTGCGCGCAGAGCTGCTTGGCTTTGTCGATGACGCGAATGGAGCTGCGCTTGAGGTCCGCCTCCACGATCGGCAGCACATCCGCGGCGCCTGAGGCCAAAACCGATCAATCGCACCACCACTCAGAATCCAGTTCGATCCGACAACAAATCCCCACCTCGAAACCGAGCGAGAGAGAGAGAGAGAGAGAGAGAGAGAGAGAGAGAGAGAGAGAGAGAGAGAGAGAGAGAGAGAGAGAGAGAGAGAGAGAGAGAGAGATGGACAAAGGACGGGAAGGGAGGCCGCGCGTACGCGTACCTGGCCCGGCGAGGCCGACGGCGGATGCGGCGGTGGGCTTGGCGGTGACGACGGCGAGGCGGTACTGCTGCGGCTGCGCCGGGTCCGGCGGGAAGAAGTGCTGGAGCGCCCACTGCAGCGCGTAGTAGCTGTGCTCGCTGTCGTCCACCGCCACCACCATCGTCATCTTCCCCGGCGCCACCGCCTCGTGCGTGGACGCTTCCTCCGCCATGGCTTTCTGACTTCCTCACGCTTCCCTTCAGTCGAGACGAGCCTAGAAACAAACTACTCCATACACGCAAAATGTTGCAGATGCTCGTGATACGTCTTCCTCCTCAAACTAGTCGTGAACTCGTGATCGGGGTCGTTTCCGCGGCGGCCGTGCTGCCACGGTTTTGTTCACCTCTTTGAACTTGATCCTTCCCTCCCGCCCGCCCGCCCGCCCGCCCTCGGCCACGTCACATCATAAAAGCGTCAACAAATCTGGATCGATGCTCTTTGTTCACGTCCAGAGAGAGAGGAGTTCGAAGCCGTCAAAGGAAACCAACCTCTCGTTTTCTCGACTCGATCCATTCCATTGGCAGGCACTGGATGCGACAATAATGCAGGACGGATGCAATTGGCGGATGCTTCGCGGCCACGGCGACGGGCTCGGACATAGTAGATTGACGACGGAGGTAGTATGTAAATAGATATAGCTGCCGTGCGGACAACGGGAACAGCTACGTGACGTGCGCATCGCCTCAACCGGTCGCATACTGCTCTGCTGCTGTTAGAACAAGGTCAAATTATGATTAGGGCCGCTTTTGAATTTTTTAGACCCCGGTGCGAAATGAGAAGAAGCCCTAGGCCAAAGGGGTTGTAGCCTAGTGGTTATAAGATGCTTAGTAGCACCTCAGGTTCTAAGTTTGACTCTCAGTGAGAGTGATTTTTTACGATTTAATGGCGTTATACTGTCAGCGGTAGGCGACACCGAGGCGTCAGTGGTGACTTCGTCAATCTTGAGGATTTGATGGCTCGGTCTTCGAAAATGCTCATGGATGCGTATGTGCGTTTATAGGGTGAGTGTATGTCTTGTGGGCGTCTGAGTTGTACTATGTAATCGCAAAAAAAAAAGAGAAAGATAGCCCTAAAATATTACGTAGTCAAAATACAATGGTAGTTAACTATATAACTTCAACGTATGTTATCTTCACAATATTTATGAATGTATCAAATATTAATGTTAAAAGAGTGTCCTTTTCAGATTAAGTTGTTTCTTCTTACGCTTTTCAAAACCAGAATTATGCTTTCTATTTCTAGAATACATGATAGCCTGATGGATATCTGCTTGACAAACCAAACTTAAACGCTTAACTAGCAAAGAGTGTTACCAGGATTAAGAAAATAAACAGAACATGGAGCCATGGCCGATTCTAGATTAAAAAAATGAAAAGGACCTGCTTGCTTGAAGGCTTCACGTGTGAGCAAGTCACCATCCCCTCCACCGGTCGCGCACTGCTCTGCTTGCTGTTAGAAAAGGCCAAATTATGATCAATATAAGAGCCAATTGTCTCCAAAACAACAAATAAGATGGATTCAAAAACTCTGCCCTCATGGCAGTGGCGAAGCTAGATCAAAAGCAATAGGGATGCAATACTTCACCATAGGTAGACAAAATGTTTCATTTAGATGTCTTTGGGTGCAAAATATTTAAGTTTAGGGGTACAAATATGATGAAATTTTACTATTTGTAAGTAAAATTGTTAATTTCATGGGTGCATTTGCCCCCAGCATTGACTATGTAGCTTCTCCCCTGCTCATGGCATGACCAAAGCTGGAGGAGGTACGAGGGAGGGAGGGCGCGGGTGACAACGCTAGCAATTGAAAAATGGGCTTTTCTAAGAAGGGGGTCACATAATAGGTGAACCGACACCTTGTTCCTTATACTATACCACTCCGCATCCATAGGATGAACAATATCAGGCAGGTTGCCGAGGGACGCGGTCGCAAACAGGCTCGTGGACTTTGCAGTCTTCTCTAGGAGTGCCTTGGACAGAAGGCCAATGTTCATCGGATAGAAGCTCCCCATGGTGAAGTAGCCGTTTTTGTTGATGCAAGATTTTCACAAATGGACATATGCCCCATGCTCTCATTTTCACTCTCAATCTTCATGTTTTCAAGAGCATAGAAAAATTCTTTGCCATTTCAATGCTACAGGTTTCGTGTTTGCAAATGTGCTTTTGTGCGGCAAATTTATAATGGTGTTCAAAAAAATAGAAATCTAACATGCTTGCCTCTTATTGAATATATTACGACAACAAATATGAATCTTAATTAGTGGGATGCTGTGATGGATTTAGACATTCTCAAACTTTATATTCTTTCTCTCAGATGAAGTGGCTATCTTGAAACCGACTGTGATGTTATACACGAGGCAATATGATGAACAAAAAATTATTTATACTAGTTGATACTAAGTGATTTGAACAATGCAGCTTTAAAATATTTAAAACATTGAAAAACTAATCACATAGTGTTGAACATGTTTGGCGAAATGTTGAGATAGGGTTCACATCAATCATGCATCACTTTTATAAATTTTGGATTAGGCCTTCACAATCATGGCCGTAGGTTTAATGGTCACATTTAACTGCTGAATGGGTACGAAGAAAAGAAGTTACAAATAAGGTATTGGGATAATGATTCAATGAAACGTGTCGGTTGCTCAACCGATTGCTTCTTTGGAATATATCGTATTTTGATTTTCTAACGATGCGAATTATCTATTCACAATTAAACAAAAGGACACATTTCTATGCTGTATTTTCAAACATCACATAGAAATGTGAACCTATTATCATAATTAATAAGTAGATGTTAGAATTTATGGATATGATGATGATAATATTTAATTAGACCTTGATAATTATTCTCTAGTGTTTTGAATAATGGAACCCATATATACATATAAAAATAGTACAAATCTAAATCATTGAAATGAAATTTTATAAGAAATAGAAAGAATCGTTAAGAAAGAAAGAGGGTTCTATATGTGACTGGCCAACACTTGATGAGCTCTGAATGAACGAAGACTTGGTATTTTAGAATTAAGTGCAAAATTGAATTGAATAGACCCTTAATGAAAAGTAGAAGAGATGATCGAAGGACATGGAGGCCCTCTCTAAGAACGGAGAATTTCTTGTTTAGTTGGACCACATTATGCTGAAATGTCATAATTGAAATAGTGGCCATATGGAATCATGTAATTTTGCACCTGGTGGTCCGAAACTCTCTTCTACAAAGCATCTGATATAAAGTTTATTTTCGGTACATACTTTAATAAACGTCAAGGGCGGTTATGTATCATGGAACACACTTCGCGATTTTTCTCCACCTAAAAGGTACTCGCGTGTTCAAAACTAAGAATTTGCAATCACATAAACATCCATATACAACATTGTATGAAAAAGGACATTGTTTCGAGGTACTCGACAACAATTACTTACTCCTCAACCCACATGGATTGTACGAGTACTTGAAGTTACAGGTGATGTGATGTTGATTACCCTTTTATTCACAAACAGACACATACACAGAAGAGCGATTCATACACTTGCATATACCCATCAGTCAAGGTAGACCATATCTTAGTGCTTGTGCTTTGGCTTCTTCACTATCATCACGGTGCAGTGTGCATGATGGGCGCAGTAATCGCTGACGCTCCCAAGCACAGCCCTGAAAGATGTTCAGGCAAGTCAACAATACAGACGTGGTACAATAAGAATAATATAAAGTACTAGTGAAGACAAGATACTGCTGTAATGAAGCTAATTCGAAATTTCGAATGCGTCGGGAGAATAAGCATTTAGCACTACACGGCTACTCCTGGGCCATCTCATCGTGAAGCAGGGAAGAAACAGAACAGAGCAGGCAGCGGAACAGAGGCGCTAGCGAGAAGGGCGAAGAAGTGTATATACGGCAGGTACCTCTTGATGGCGCCGTAGCCGTGGCTGCCGACGACGAGCATCTCTGCGTGGTGCCTCTCGACGGCCTCGCACAGCACGTTCCGCGCGTCGCCCTCCACCACCTCGAACACGGCGTCGCTCACCTGCGCGCAGAGTTGCTTGGCCTTGTCGATGACGCGCATGGCGCTGCGCTTGAGGTCCGACTCCACGATCGGCAGCACTTCCGCGGCGCCTGATATCATGAAAAAATCGATGGCCTCGGTCAGCTCTCAGAATATACTGCGCGATGCAACGCTCCTCCCCACCTCGAAACCGAGAGAGAGAGAGAGAGAGAGAGAGAGAGAGAGAGAGAGAGAGAGGACGACCTGGTCGGCGAGGCCGACGGCGGAGGCGGCGGTGGGCTTGGCGGTGACGACGACGAGGTGGTACTGCTGCTGCGCCGGGTCCGGCGGGAAGAAGTGCTGCAGCGCCCACTGCAGCGCGTAGAAGCTGTGGTCGCTCTCGTCGACCCCGACCACCATCGTCATCTTCCCCGCCGCCGGCGCCGCCTCGGGCGCAGATGCAGACGGTGCCTCCGCCATATGCCTTCTGACTCCTCGGGCAGTGCTTCCTCTGCTCACGCTTTCCTTCACTCGAGACTAGCCTAGAAGACGCGCAAAAGTTTGCAGTTGGCACCGTCAGCCTCAGCTCGTCCTCGTTAAATAGTCGTGAACTCCTCCGTGCGTGATCCGTCGTCTTCCCCGGTTGGCACCGGGTTCTGGCCGGCGGGGCCCACGCCTGATCGGGCACTCGATCCTTCCTTCCTTCACTCGGGAGGGGATATATAAAGCGTCAACAAATCTGGATGGATAGATGCTCTTTCCTCGTTCCCGTCCAGAGACGAGACGGAGTTCCGTTCGTTCGAAGCTGTCAAAGGTAAGACAGCAACCTTGTCGTCGTTTTCTCGACGCGATCCGATCCGTTCCGTTCCATTGGCAGTTTGGCACTGATGCGGCGGCGGCAATAATGCAGGACGGATGGAACGAATTGGCTGGCGGATGCTTCGCGAGAATTGGTTCTGCTCCGATCGAGCTATGTGCTAGCTGCCGTGCGGACCACGGGACACAGCGACGTGACGCGCACTGCTGCTCGGTGCTCTAGCTGCTTGCTGATTGTACAGTCAGTCTACATATATACAGCAGCCTCGGGTGGAAGCGGCCTCCGATTAGGACGGGCCGGCGGCGGCGACCGAGAGAGTTCGACACGCGACTAGCTAGTGCTGAGGATGATTGGTCGGTGATTGGTTAGCCGTGCCAGTAGGCAGGATCCGGGCAGGCCGCAACTTTATCGTGTCATCGAGCTGCGAGATCAAACCCAGTCACTGTCGCCGCTTCGTGGAGCATCATCCAATCCGTCCATGCATCCAGCCGCCGCGGCCCGTTGCGTGCGTGCCCACGGTTTCCTTTCATTTTTCTTTTTCTATTTAACCCCCCCTGAGGCCGGGATGCGTGCCCACGGTTTCGTTCCTCGCCCCACGAAACCACTCGTCAAACCAACGCGGCATGGACGAGGTCCTTGCTGGGACTGGGCCGTACAAAACAAAATGAGAACGAGTCTGGGCCTGGGCATTGGCGTAGCCAGCCGAGTGGACGGATGGGCCTGTAGCATGTCCTATAGCGGGCCATAGTTCCACAACCCGTTCTTTTTTTCCCCGTCCGAGTCAGCGGAAACACTATCCGAGATCGTTCTAAGCTTAGCAATTTAATTTGTAGATCGGCTTTTAGATTCACGCGGATGAGAAACCGTGTCAAGCCTATATTGGTGCAGGATGCATGGGTAGGAGGTAATTGGTTGATTCAATTCAAAACTTGAAATTTTTTTTTTTTTTTTGCGGGGACAAAACTTGAAATTTGTTTTCCTTATGAACCGCAAGGTCGTTTCATAATCTGCTTGAACCTACATGTTCCTCAGAATAAGTTCTGCAATATTAATACTTTTTATAATTCTCAAAATATATGTTGTTTTTTAATCAAAGTTTGGATGTACGGTTTCAACATTTAGTTAATTTGTATTATTGTCAAGATCGACTTCGTATGTTTTAGGCGCCACAGCTAGGGTACATACATACCTTAGAAACGAGCCTTGGAGCAGAATTTATTTTTGTAACAACTTGAAATGCATATGTAGCTGCATAATGATGATGATGATTAATAAGTGCATATACATATGTAATAATAAAAAAAAAGTGCATATACATACATGGAGAGCATCCAATCACACGTACATATATAATCGTATTGGATTTGCATGAATCGTAGACACGCACCACACCTTATGTGAGGTTCCGTACATGGATCGATCGTATCTAGCTACTCATATATATCCCAACTTCTTTTTGTACTCAAATCCAGACGTAGACGGATTATATCTTGAACAAGTGACAGAGATCGATGATCGACGCACCGTACATTGATCTATATATAAGTAGTCCATTTATTTTTTTTATATCTGCAGAATGCTTGCTGCATATCTCAGGATCTCAGTGTTTGTGCTTTGGCTTCTTGACGATCATGACGGTGCAGTGCGCGTGATGGGCGCAGTAGTCGCTGACGCTCCCGAGAAAAGCCCTGATCGAGGAAATGAAAGTTGGGAGGACGTCCCAGAAATGAGAGATGGAAATTAAAACAGGGAAGGGAAGACCGGAAGAGGCGATCAAATTAACGCAACGTACAGATCGAGATACTGATATACTGTACGCAGCACGTACGTACGTATACATACCTCTTGATGGCGCCGTAGCCGTGGCTTCCGACGGCGAGCAGCTCGGCGTGGTGCCGCTCGACGGCCTCGCACAGCACGTTCCGCGCGTCGCCTTCCACCACCTCGAACACGGCGTCGCTCACCTGCGCGCAGAGGTCCTTGGCCTTGTTGATGACGCGCGCTGCGGCGCAGTCATTGGCGCCGTCCGCGTCGACGAAGAGCACCGGCGCGCCGCCCGGTCCGGCGGGGCCGATGGCTGGCGCGGAGACGGGTTTGGCGGTGAGGACGACGAGGCGGTACTGGTACGGCCGCTGGGCGGGGAGGAAGAAGTGGTTGAGCACCCACTGCAGCGCGTAGCAGCTCGGCTCGCTGTCGTCCACGCCCACCACCATAGTCATCTTCGTCGTCTCTGCTTCACCTGCAGGTGCTGCTGCCACCGCAGCCGCTGGCGCTGCTTCCTCCGCCATTGCCCCTAGCTCCTCCCTCCGGTGGTAGTACGTGAGAGAGAGAGAGAGAGAGAGAGAGAGAGAGAGAGAGAGAGAGAGAGCGCGCGCGGACGATGAGGCTAGTAAAAGAGGGAGAAGGAAGAACGATGGAGCGGCCAGCTGCTCGGCGCGCGCGGATTAGTTAAGTAGGCGCGGCGAGACCGGCCGGTGCCGCCCACTGACTGGTGGGCCCCGACCGACGTACGCCGTTGTGGAGTCGCGGGCCCGGCCAACGGCGCCTAGCTATCGGCCGGAGAGCGATCGATGGGTGCGCGTGTCGTCCCGGGCTTCGGGGTGGGGGGACAAAGTTAAAAAGCCGTCGCCCGGCCGCGTGGACGACGACGCAAAGCGAACGCGCGACGGCTCCGGAAGGCGGCGGCAGGGATCAGGTTGGCGCGCACGACTGACGGACCTGTCGACAGTAGCCACTCGCATGCATCGATCGACCACACGCGTCGCGTCACGACGGTCCCGGAAGACGAGATAATTAAGCAGGGGCCAACTTCCACGGACGGACGGCGCTGCGAGCTGATCTGATGACTGTACGCGCACCGGAATTGCCACCGGTCGCCGTCGGTCCAATCCGCCGCTTGCCCACGGTTTTCCATCCTAGCGGCTTAGCTTTTTTTTTTTTTTTTAAAGATTACATAGTACAACTTAGACACTCACAACGCACGCACACTCACCCCTATGAACACACGTACGCAAACCGTACCCCTATGAGCATCTTCGAAGACTGAGCCGGCAAAATCTAGAGATACGAAGTCACCACTGGCGCCTCGCTGTCGACGGGAGCGTCGCCTACCACTGAAAGCACAAATGCCGTTCAATCCTTGAAAATTCGCTCCCATAGAGAGTCGAACCCAGGACCTGAGAGGTGTTACTCGGATGTCTTAACCACTAGGCCAGGACCCCTTTCACTCCTAGCGGCTTAGCTGTTGTGGATGGATGGATCGTGGCCCGTTTCAGGGGCCGCGACTCCGAGAGGTCGGAATATTCAAATAGGGCTTTACCGGGCCACAACGTTCTTTGCAGCTGGGCCTCTTCAGGCCGTTTCTTAACACAATCCACATCGCGCAACCTGAACAGGAGCGACAAGGGGCCAGTGAAATCTCCTTCTTTTTTTTTTTTTGAGCCGACTGAAATCCTCGCATATTGCCAGCCGGCCGGCCATCCTTTTGAATTTTTTTTTATTTTTAATCGAATTTTTAATTATATTTTTATTAATAACCGCTCGTTTTCGAAATTTGCAAAACTAGTCGCCTATTCGCCCCACGATTGGGCGAATAGTCGCTATTCGCCCATTGACTGGGCGACAAGGCCGCAAATATCCCGACCAACGGGCGACAAGGCGCGGGGCGCGCCGGTGGGACCCAGTCGCCCATCAGCCGGGCGACAAGGCGCGGATCTCCCATCCACGGGCGACAAGGCGCGTCTCGTGCGCGGTGGGGCCCAGTCGCCATCTGCGGGCGACAAGGACCCGAATCTCCCGAAATAGGGCGACAAGGCGCGGCGCGCGCGCGGGGTGGGGCCCAGTCGCCCGACGGTTGGGCGATAAGGTCCCACTCGCCCGACGTTCGGGCGACAGGACGCCCTATAAAGCCGCGCGCGTTTCGGCCTCCGCCGCGGTGAGCAGAAAGAGAGGGAGAGAAGAAGGAAGGAAGAGAGGAGAAGAGAAGGAAAGAGAGAAGGGGGAGGAGGAGGTGGTTGCGGCGTACGACGCGTCGTAACTTCGGTAAGTTTTCGATTCGTATAATAGTTAGAGTATGACTAGTTATAAATATAGTTTTAGATGTAGCTAGATCTAGATTTACTAGTATTTAAATAGTGTATTATAATATATTCGTATTAATACAATAGATACAGATTTAGGTTTAGATGCTTATAAGCTAGATGTAGAGTTAGTAGTATTTAAATAAATAGTGTAGCATTATAGTATTTAAATAGTATAGCAGTATAGTATTTAAGCTAGATCTAGATTTAAATAATGTAGCATTAAATAGTGTAGCATTATTAAATAACAGCATTATAATATTTGCTAGTATTTAAATAGTTTAGTATTATAGTATTTAAATAAATAGTGAAGCATTATATAGTGGTATTAATATTTACTTACAAGTATTGTAGATGTGTGTGACTCTGTAAAATAGGTATAGATATATTAATATATAGATGTAGCATATTAATATAATTTTGATTAGTACGTGACAAATACGAAAATAAATGAAAATCTCGATGTTTGACAGGTATGTCAGAAAAATAGTGTTTCAAATTTATTATGGAGAAGGGGATATTGTTCGTGGGGAACAGGGGGTTGATCTATCAGGGTTTACGTCAGTTTGTAGAGGAATCACAAGGCCAAATGAAAGGACAATTAAAGGTGTGCACAATTGGTTGATGCGGCTGTTTCAGCTGGATACAGACCAACACGGATTGAACCTGATGGGCATGGTTAGCCGTGCACGTGAGGGGTTTTACTGGGAGTTAATACCGTTGAATGCAACATCAACATGGAGGAAATATGTGGATAAGGCTGTAGAACGTGGATGGCCTCTCGTCCTCCTTGCTCAGGCATACCTAAAGGAGGTGGTTGAGGTAGATGCCGTGGATGTGGACGAGGTAGGTAGGCCAGCCACGGAGGATGAAGAGGATCGCGAGACAGAAATTGAGGAGGGTGAACAAAATCTGGCATCTGTGGAACCGATGGGTGAAGCAGACGAAGGAGAGCGGATAGAACACATAGTTGAAGAGATGAGGAGGGATGACGAGGAGTATGAGAATCTTCCCGAAGTTGACTCTTCAGACGACGAGAATGAAATTCCAGTCCCAGCTGAGTGGAACAATCAAATTTTGCAAATCTGATTATCAATGAAGGGTACTCCGTCCCATGGGAGTACCACGGGAATGAGGTGACAGAGGGAGCTCTGTACAAAGACAAGGATGATGTGATGAATGCTGTGAAGTACTGGTCTCTGTCGGTGAAGAGGTCCTTTGTAGTTGTTAAGTCCAGCAGGAAACTGTATGACGTTAAGTGCGTGTTCACTCATTGTCCGTTCAGGGTGCACGCTTACGAGCAAAAGTGGAGTCTGCTATGGAAATGCTCTATAGTGAAGGACCATACATGTGAGTTGGAAGAATTAGAGAAGTGCAATACAGCTCTTACCTCTAAATTTGTTGCTGACTACATGTATAGTAGAATTGTGGACAACATAAGGTATGAGCCAAAATCTATAATCAACATGATAGAGGAGGATTTCAAGTACACCATAAGCTACTCTAAAGCTTGGAAAGCAAAGCAGAAGGTGATAGAGAAGAGATTTGGTTCATATGAAGCCTCTTATGACAACCTGCCATCGTTGTTAGAAAGCATCAGACAGAGAAACATTGGTACGTATTACGATATCATGGATTTGCCAAATCCAAAAGAACCTGGAAATTGATCCTTCATCGTGCCTTCTTTGCATTGGGTCAATGCATCATGGCATTTCTGCATTGCAGGCCTATTCTTTGCATGGATGGTACTTTCCTCACAGGAAAGTATAAAGGACAGATTTTGACTGCCATTGGAGTCGATGGCAACAATCAAGTCGTACCAGTGGCATTTGCCTTTGTGGAGAGTGAGAACGCCGATAGCTGGTATTGGTTTTTGGAGCGTGTAAAGTTAGCAGTGGTGCAAGGACGACCTAATGTTTGTGTCATACACGACCGACATGCAGGTTTGCTGAAGGCGATATTGGACATCAAGCATGGTTCTGTTGAGCGTGGTGTTCCACCTCGTTGGCCTGACATACAATCTAGGTGGTGCATGAGGCACTTGGGTGCGAACTTTTATAGTCATTTCAAGAATAAGCATCTGATGAACATGTTCAAAAGGCTGTGCAATCAGAATCAACAGAGGAAATTTAATGCAATGTGGCAGCGGCTTGATGAGTTGACAACAAAACAAATTCAAGAGTTGTCGAACAGGCCGAACCCTAATCCTGATTGGTTTGTTCCTCTTTCTGACCTCCCCACGGATGGCCCGAGGAACGTCGTCCGGAGAGCAGGGTCATCTATCAGGTGCTTCTCTGATTGGATTGAGCATGAGCCAAAGGAGAAGTGGTCATTGTTGTACGATACAGATGGTTTCAGATATGGAATAATGACAACAAACATGGCAGAGGTGTACAACTGGGCTATTCGTGGTTTCAGAGGATTGCCTCTTGTTGGAATAGTGGAGGGGATTTTGTATGGGACATGCAAGTACTTTCGTGAAAGACATGCAGCAGCTTGTCATGCTATGGCTGACAACAGATTGGTATTTTCAACATTCATGACAACTTACATGGAGAAAAAGATTAAGAAGGCAAGTTTGCACCGTGCTCGAGCAATGGGCACAACAGAGAATCGTTTTGAGATTCTTTGTAGAGACAGGGGCCGTCGTGGCGGCAACCGCGACAGGACGGTACAAGAGTGTATTCTCCGCAATGAGTCATGCATATGTTCCTGTATGAAGCCGAAGCTCTTACACAGGCCATGCTCACATGTTATAGCAGCTTGTTCACTTACAAATTTGGCCCCGAAGCGTTACGTGTCGCAATATTTTTCAAAAGAGTATGTCATGACGACATGGAATGCAGAGATCTATGGCTTTGCTATATTTGGCACATTTACAAACAACCCTGGTGGTAACTACCTACGTGGTCCTGATAAGGAAAAATTGAGGCAGAAGCGTGGCCGTCGCAAGACACGACGTATTAGAAATGATATGGATGAGTCTGAGACAGGAAGGCAGGAAGACCGATGTACGACGTGTGATGGCACCGGACATACCTACAAGAAGTGTCCCGGTAAGAAGTCAACAGGGGGTGCAGCTGAAGCAGGCCCTTCTGGGAATCCCCAAGATGGTCGTCGTCCTCGTGCACGTCGTGGAGTAGCAAGGAGTCAAGGAAGTGCTCGCTGAACAATTATTGTTCTTTACCCTAGGTTGATCCATGTTGTTATATATGACCTTACGTCTTTAATGCATTCTGTATTGTGTAAACTATGTTATGAGAAGTAAGTTATTATGGACATTGTATTTCATGTTGTAACGTATTGTAAGACCTTGAGTTGTAATGTATTGTAAGATCTTCAGTTGTATTGAAACTACATTCTTGTTGTCACATATTTGCTGTTATACGTATTTTATTTGCTGATTTCACAAGCAATGTGTATAGGTATGGCGACCGAGGGTGGAGATGAGCTCGAGTTACTGGACTCCCGTTTGGACCGACGGCACCGGTCCTACTTGAGTGCTGTTACTGCAGCGGAGCTGCCCGTTCTACGCCCTAGGGTACCTCTTGAGTTGTTGCGGTTAGACGATCGTTGGATTCCGAGGTATGCATCAGTATGTTTTCATTTGTTGTTTACTTTTTTAAATATTTTATCTTAAACTAATCACATTTGCTTTTGTAGGTTACGAGCAGCTGGACTCCTACCACTTTGTAGGCTTGTTGAGGCCACCGGGCCTGAGGAGCAGGCGGATCCAGCCCGACGGTTCTGCTTCGACCGTTCTTTGCTAGCTGCACTAGTGGATCGCTGGAGACCTGAGACTCACACCTTCCACTTTCCTTGTGGGGAGATGGCACCGACACTTGAGGATGTGTCGTTCTTGCTTGGAGTACGCACTGCTGGTGAGGCGGTCTCCTCTCCCGACGTGCCAGACACTTGGCGGCACGACCTTCTTGCCCGCTTTGAGGGTATCGTCCGTCGGCCAGGTGCTCCACCGTACCGGACTATTCCTGGTGACCAGCACCACGGCCCGACGAAGAAGTGGCTACTACAGTTTCAGGTAAAGTGAATCATCTTGTAGTATATTTCATTTAACTCCATAGTTTTCGATACTTATGGCTAACGTTTGTTTCTATGTCGTGACGTACAGGCGGAGTACATTCACCCGGAGGCGGATGACGACACTGTGTCGAGGCACTTGGAGGCCTACCTTCTTTGGTTGTTTGGTTGGATCATGTTCACAAGTTCGCACGGGAACTCTGTGGGCAAGCAGCTGGTTTTCTTTGCTCGCCAGATTGCGGATGCACCGCTTGACGCTGTTCCGCAGTACAGCTGGTCGTCTGCTATCTTAGCAGCGACGTACCGAGGACTTTGTGACGCGTGCACAAAGGCGGACCCCTCAGCCATCCTGACTGGTTGCCCACTGCTCCTCCAGATGTGGGCATATGAGCGGTTCAGTATCGGACGTCCTCTCATGGACCTGTCCACTTACGGAGGAGTGCTCTACGGTGACAGCGAGGAGGATGGCCCAACCATGGGCTCGTTGTGGTGCCGACGTCGGGTTAGTGCCGCTCACTTGCCGTAATATTCTACACTTGTATTCAATTTGTTACATCCAATTGAGTCGTCCGATTTCTATGCAGCCTACTTGGGCAAACCTGCAGGTCCACAGGGCTTATCCTGAGTACGTCTCGGCGTTCGACAGGATCCGAGGAGACGAGGACGTGCGCTGGAGACCTTACACCCCCGACGAAGTTGCTGCCCGGGCACCGGCTGGGTTGTCGACGTTCTGCACGGTCGACAGCCAGTACTGGCTTACGCGGGTGGCTCTCGTCTTCGACATCTGCGTCGAGGAGTACTCACCTCACCGGGTGATGCGCCAGTTCGGTCGTCACCAGATGTTCCCGTTGGACGTTCCCCGTGTTGTTCCGCCGTCAGCTCACTCGTAAGTTATTGAACTATATCTACTAAATCTATGATACATTTGATTTGTTGTCTTATTCCACTCTTCCTGCAGTTACACGCGGAAAGGAATGGCAGCAGGCACCGTTTGGTCCATACGTATGGAGCCGTGGGTGCAGCAGTGGGGCCGGGCGTTGCAGGAGGTCACGCAGGAGACGAGGCCGTTCACCTCCGAGGCTTACGAGGAGTACCTACGGTGGTACATCCCTCGCACACGGACCAGGGTGACGCACACACCGACGGTGCCAACAAGGCACATCCCGACCTTGAGAGACACGTACCCGACCCACAGGGACCAGGCCTCGTCGTTGGCGGTACAATCCTTACAAACATATTCCTTTCACATCGTTTTATGCTATACAACAATACTCATTTGAAATATGTTGTTCTCTTTACAGAGTGACCTAGCACAGCGGATCGCCGTGGAGTCGGGATCAGTTATTCAGCGGATGAGGCAGGGCATTCAGCTTACCGGACACGAGATCTCCCTTGCGATGAAGAGGATCTACGACGCAGCCACGGACATCGGGAAGCTCACCTCTTGCAGTTCCTGCCGTCGGCATACCGATGCCGTCCCGCACCCTTCGCAGTCCGAACCCAGGGCGGAGCGACCACAGTTTCAGCAGCCGTCCTACACACCTAGGACTGCAGCACCACCTCCTCCTCGTCCGATGTTCACAACAGGTAAAACCTCTATTATTTCGTTCTAATGATTATTTGTAATTAATAGTCATATTTTTCTTACTGTCATGTCTTATTCGTTATGCGCAGGTACAAACTACAGCGGTTGGCCACCAGCTGGTGATGTTGCAGGCTCCTCTTCACAGATGCCACGCATGACTCCAGGTAACGTTTACTACTAACGTTTCGTCCTATTACATATTATTGTTACGTTCTGCATAACAACAACTTTGCTTTTATAGGTTCAGGGATGGACGACTACGACTACAACGACGAGGAGGTCCCCGAACACCCTGAGCGTTACGGCCGACGATCTCCGACGCCTTTCGACTTCGACGCGTACATGGCTGACGAGCAGCAGCATACACTTCCTGCTTCACAGTTAGCTGGTGCACCACAGATGACACAGTTATCGCAGGACCACTACGAGACACCAGCTCCTGCTGCTGCAGGTCGTCCCGCACGTCAGGTGGTTCCTCCTTCGCCGTTGACGTACTCAGCCGATCACGTGAGAGCGGGTCGCAAGGCGCCTAAGCCTGGCACAGTTAGGGGTGTTCCCCCTAAGCGTGGCAGGCATTAGCTACTTATCTCGTGTATCACTTGTATGTGACCGTGACTTTATTTTGTATGAGTTGTATGCATGCACGATGTTATACATCTATTTGTTCGTCCATCGTGGTAGGACCTTTTATGTTATGCGATGCTACTTTATTTTCTTTTACTGTCACAGCGATGCGTAATACCAATTATTCTGAACCATGCGACAGAGGCATTACGAGGCTTTTACGCTCCCATTGTCCACTCCAAAGTGTGAGCCGCATCTGCAGGTGCCCGCATGACCCCACAAGTGACAAATAAACCAGCGGTGACTAGCTTCCTGTCGCCCATGGTGCGGGCGACTGCACCTTGTCGCCCTACGTTTGGGCGACTGACCCTTGTCGCCCGCAATTCGGGCGACTGGTCCTTGTCGCCCTGGAATTGGGCGACTGGCTCCTTGTCGCCCTGGAATCGGGCGACTGGCTGCTTGTCGCCCGGCATTGGGGCGACTGGGCCCCACACATCGGCGCGCGCAGCCTTGTCGCCCGTTGGATGGATTATTTGCTTCCTGTCGCCCGTCCAACAGGCGACAAGGATATATCGCCCAGCTATCGGGCGAATAGGCGACTAGTTTTACAAATTTCGAAAACGGGCGGTTATTAATAAAAATATAATAAAAAAGTCGATTAAAAATAAAAAAATTATATGGACATTGGACTATATGCACCCATAGAATGGGTTGTGTCGGTCTGGCCCAGTACATATATTTCCATGCTAAATGATTGGGCCTCGTTGGTTGGCAGTAACTAAAAAAAAGTGAATACTTGCCAGCACCGAATGTGGTCGAGTGGTGGGGATATCGGATAATAAACACTCAAAATAATAATAATAATAGCAGAATGAAACATGATAGGCACCAAACATATCCAGACTTGCTGAAAAATTAGGTGTCATCTGCAAGCATTATTCATGTCCATAATACATTTGCTTTTATCATCTACACATGGGACTTTGTTCCCCCATAAACGGCACTGTCGCAGAGGACACAGTGGCAGTAGCAAAAGAGCCGCCCCTTTCCAGTGATAGGCATCGCGGACATGCTTATCTACGTAGAAATTGATGCAGTCTACTTTACACATTTTGTCGCTACAGATGAACTGTGTAAAGCCTTGAGTTTCACAGTTATCTGTAGTGAGAAAATATAACTTCGTCAATGATCAGAATTTGTATTTCAGGTGGGATATAAAATCAACAAATTAGGGAAAAATGAATGCAGCATTCCCTTGTAAATTTCATATACTAGTCAATTCGCAAAATAAAAATAAAATCATATACTAGTCTACATGGAGCGAAGAAATCGGCGATTGAAAAATTGTTTCCGAATGATTTTGCTTCCTATATGAAAAAAAAGGGAACTAGAAGTTTGCATTGTCAAATCTACAAAACATATGTGTGTGTGGTGTACAGGGGGGGGGGGGGGGGGGGGGGGGGGGGCGGACCGGCATAAGTATTGCCTGTCATCAGCGCAAGAACAATGAAGAAACAAAATGCAGTTTTCCTGTCCATCTTTTTCGTCACCCCTCTTGCTTAGCGAACTCTCTCTGTCAATATATATATCGAGTGACATGTGCAATATTTATAAAATTATATCTAAATTAGGAAAGAAAATATAACCCAACCTATATCTATCAATCTATCTACCCTACCTGCCTACTCTCTCTCTCCTTAAATATTTAAATATTAGGCATCCCAATGTTTAAAATTTGTACCTCAATATAAAGGATTATTGAGATAGCACAAATTTTGTGTAATTAATTTAATAGTGGGAATGCTGCATTCATTTTTGAGTGATATAATAGTCTTTGAGTTTCACTATTAATTTTGTCTCAAGATGCTAGGATACCTTATATTTAGGAATAGGGACTATCTATCTATCTATCTATCTATCTATCTATCTATCTATCTATCTATCTATCTATCTATCTATCTATCTATCTATCTATCTATCTATCTATCTATCTATCTATCTATCTACTCCTATCTATCTATCTATCTACTCCTATCTATCTCTCTATCTATCTATCTATCTATCTATCTATCTATCTATCTATCTATCTATCTGTCTGTCTATCTATCTGTCTGTCTGTCTGTCTGTCTGTCTGTCTGTCTGTCTGTCTATCTATCTATCTATCTATGGATGTCTGTCTGTCTCTCTATCAATCTATGGACCGACCTACAGCATGGACCGGAAAGTCACCACCTCCCTAGGCTTTGGATCCAGCTCATCTTCACTGTTAGATTGATCTTCTCCCGGCCCGGCCCAACGGCCGAGCCAGTCCCCTTGGTGGCTTCCTGATTGGGAGCGCACAACCTACAATGGTTGCGGGCCCCTGTCGCGCAGCGCCATGTAAGAAGGAGGTGGGGGCTAGGGTCACATGACACGAGGTTCCCTTCTACCCACCGAAGAACCCTAACCAAACTAAAGGGGGCGCTAAAGCGGCGGGAAGCACCGCCGTCGCCGACAATGGCTGCCTCCTCTACCAAGCACGGTGAGTCCAAGAACGTTTTACCCGAACTGATCTACTCCTAGTGATCCAAGATTCCTAATACTCACTTGTCGACAAGAACATGACACTAGGCTGCTCTGGTGGCACAACTTCGAGCTGGACCTCATCCTTAATGCAAGCGAGGGTTGTTGGCATTCCTAAATGTAAAGCTTCATGATCATTGGAGCAAGAAAACCGCAAAAGCATCTGGTGTGGAGAGAAAGGACACTGGGCAAGTTGTTTTAAGTATGTAGCCGTTGCCCACATTCAACTGTATTCAACCACCGGCCGGTGTGACCCTCATCTTGGCCACCTCCGAAGCTATGTTGATCGGGTCTGGTGGAGGAGCAGAAGGGCAGGACCACCAACAAAATCTCATGGATGTGGAAGGACATGGAGGGAGAAAGGAACATGCACTTGAGGCTCCACGGAAAGAACGTGCAGCCGGGGGAGGTGGGGGAGGAGGGGCTGGTCGCCGGGGACGCGGGGAGGCGTGCTGGTAATGCAAGATCTGGTGGATGAGGAAGAGAGGAGGGAGAGGTGGAAGACAGAAGAACAATTGGTGCGTGTGCTGTGCGCCCAATATTTTCTGGGATGGGAGTCAACTGGAGCTCTATCGGTAACAAGCCTAACACGAGATCACATGTAAGCGCAGGCCTTTTTTTTTCACCGGACCGGGTGAAACCCACTGCAGGAACACGCACGCGATTCAAATCTTGCGGTAAAAATTCTCGGTGAAACGTGGACTAGGGGTATGCGATGGGCAGGTGTAACATCCCTGTGCTAATCATGTTTATAAACACTCTATTAGTGCAAAGTAACCAAAAGTTCAAGTGATTGTATTTGAAAATTCCGATTTAAACAAATCATTCAAATATGGTCAATTATGAGCTTGAACTAGATCGACAACTTTTTTGCACAAAAGTGGGACCCATTGACATGGCATTTGGGTTACATGTGCCAAGATAGAATTTTGGAGCTTTTTTATCGAAAAGGGAAGCATTTTAAATGATTCAAGAAACATTCAAACAATTGTTGCCTTAACAGATTTTAAATTCAAAATCTGTGCCGTATTTTCAAAACTTCCAATAAAGAAAAATGTTCCTGCAGAGTTGACCTTCAAGTCTACAATTTCTCAGAATTTTCTGAGTTTTGAAAGTTAGTGTTTGGAGCAATTCAAATCCGCACGTTTGAATGAACTTGAAAAATCAAAAAAAGGACGCGTGGGACCCTCTCTTTCTCTCTCGCGCTCTGCTCTCTCTCGCCGTACGCTCGGTGCGCGCCGCCTGCCGTCGTCGAGCCGCTGCTCAGCAAGCTTGCGCGTGCGCACTCGAGTGCCAAACAGCCGCACGGCACCGCGTTTCCTCCCTTATCCTACCGCATGGGTCAAAACTTCTTCTCCCTTATCTCTTTCCCCTAACGCCAACCGACACAGCCACCATTGCCGGCCGGAGAGCTCCACCATGCCGCTGCAGCTACGACTTGTCCCCCCCTCAAACCAACCACACCGACGTGTGCGCAAGACGACACTCTACCCCATTCCCAGCACACACTTCGACTTCCCACTCCCTACCGCGAGATCGAAGCCGGATTTGCACCATGGCCGCCGGGTGAGCGAGCTCCACGTCGCCGTCGATTCCTCTCTCCTCGGTGAGCGATGTCTCGATTCCTCGCACGTGTAGATTCTAAACTTGTTGGCGCACGTCCCTGACATGTCCTTGTCCAGCTTTCTTCGCCAAGCTCGCCGGAAACCGTCGTCTTCCCCGACGCCGTCCGCCGTCCCTTCAACCTCTCCGACGAAATCCATTTTCCAGCCACCCTTCATGTCGAAATCTACCACGGTGAGCTTCGCCTTGGCCCGGAAGCTCATGCTACCGCAAGTTTGCTGCCGGCTTAGCTCCGCCCCGCGCGCACGTGCACGTGCTAGTGCTCCGAGTCCGTCTCATCATGCTCGTCGCGTGAGTATCCTCGCCGACCCCTATCTCGCCGTGGTTTGCCGGGAACGCGCCGCGCCGCAGTGCGCCCGCTCGCCATGCGCACCGGCACTGCTACAGTGCCGGGCTCCCTTTTCCTTTTTCTTTTTCCCCAGGGTTTAAGCAGATCTTGTAAATTCGCTAGAAAATAAAATATAGCTCAGAAAATTGCAGAGTAAATTTTGTTGCAATCCACCAGACAAGAGCTATCCAATGGTGTAAGAATATCACCAAGGTTCACCATAAATAATTTTGCAAAATTCAGAGAATGAAAACATTAATGAATTGTTATATGCATTTTTTACATGAAAAATTTATGAAATTTGGTTTACATGCATCTCATGGCATTCCTGAACTGTTCCCCAAGTGGCACATTTAAATTCTACATGTTTTAGAAGTAATTGCATTTCCATGCTTTTCTTTGTTGCATTTTTGGTATTTTATTCCGGCATGCTTTTAACTAAATTTTTGGATATGTCACTGTCCATAGTAGTTCTATGCTAGGAAAAATACAAAATAAAATATTTTACTTCCAGAACCATGTTAAATAATTTTGAAATGAAATATGTTGTTTCGACATTTTTTTTGAAACCCTAAAGAGTTGTCGCCTTTTGTAAAAGTACTTCAAATGAAAGCAACTTACATCTCTTGATGCCATCTCTGAGCATCACAGCAACACACTCACCATGTCATTGCGTCATTTCATTTAGCAAAGTCTCATGTATGCATTTCATTCAATTATTGCCCTTGCATTGCATCATTATAGGAACCGAAGCCGGAACCGAGGACGTGGAGATCGAGGCCGAGGAGACTGGCGCTGACTTGAACCATCTTGTTTGCACTAATCACCAAGCCCAAGGCAAGCCCCGGTGCACTCCTATGTTTGCAAGTGTTTACTTTTATCACATGTATTCGGGTCGTGATATGTGCATTAGGTTTAGGAGTTGTTTTGGAACCGTACATGCATTGCCTATATGTACCTATGGGAGCGTTCAGTTCTGTACAGCCACTCGGTAGGGTTTGCTATGCTTAACGTCGAGTCTTCGGTAGCAAAATCGGGTGGTATGGAGACCACTCGATTTAAATGGGATCGGGTTATGTTTTGTTCTCACATGATATGATGATAAATATGAGACTGAACGGGGAAGTTCATGTGTAGGTTGAGGTGGCAAGGTTCGTCCTTGTTCGTCATAGCCCCGTTTGTGTCGGTTGAGGACCGCTCGTTGTGGCCCTGCTTGAGCAAGTTTGAACATACCGGGTGCATGGTAGTGATATGGTGTAAGCTTCATGACCATTGGAGCTAGGGAAACCTCAAGGTATGAATGTTTTGGTGATAGGATGAGAACCATGAATGTGACTCACTCTTTGTGAGATCTTATAGGTTGGTGAACGCCAACACACCATGAACTTAATGCCAAGGATGATTGGTTGCCTTCATCTACACAAGAACGGACTTGATGGAGTCGCGGAGAAGATATGGATCAAGGCTAAGGACATGCTAGATCCAAGCGAGTGTTGCTTGGTTAGATGTTAGCTTGAGTCCATAGGAAAAACCGGACTATCAAGAGGGTTCGAGGTGGTTCTCTTAGTGCACACTAGTTATAGAGATCATTGGATGCATGGTGAGTCTCTCAGGGGCTAGGGTGGCAGAAGAGGTATGAAGGAACCAAGAATGAAGACGTTGGAAGCAAGGATCGAAGAAATGGTCGAGTTCCAGCAGAAGTGAAGTCACCGCATGATGCGGTGCCGACTGCAGCAGATGAAGACCAGAGAAGCAGAGTTTCTGGCAGAGAAGTGAAGAGGTCACCGTATGATGCGGTGGGTGTCACCGTATGATACGGTGGGCACTGAAGAAAAAGTCCAGAGAAGAGGATGTTCTGGCAGATGAAGACAGAGGTCACCGTATGATACGGTGAGGTGGTCACCGTATGATACGGTGGGCACCGTATGATTTCCAGAGAGTTGGCAGTTGCTGGAAGCTGAAGAAGTTGAAGCCACCGTATGATACGGTGGGGTTCACCGTATGATGCGGTGATACCTGAAGATGGAAGTCCAGAGATGGAGATGCTCTGGCAGGTGACAGTTAGGTCACCGTATGATACGGTGCTCAGGGTCACCGTATCATACGGTGGATCCTACGGTGACTTGGTTTCTGGGCACTTTTGAGTAACGGCTAGTTTGAGGTTTGTGGCCTATATATAGCTGGTTGCTCGCCCCTTTGAGTTGCTCTTGGACCCAGGAAAGAGGGGAGGTGCTGCCAAGAAGCCAAGAAGAAGAAGTGTGAAGCACTTGAGAAGGATTTGGAGTGATCCTAGTGCTTGAGAGAGTAACAAGTTGCATCATTTGATCTCTAGGCTAGTGTGAGCTTGAGAGAGTCATCTAGAGCTGTTACTCTTGGTCTATGGCAAGGCCTAGACCGGTTAGGCGTCGGTGTTGAGCTGTCCAAGGAGATTGTGGAAGCCGACACAAGTTTGTACACGGTCTTAGAGCTTCCCGTGCGAAAGAAGCATCACTAGTGGAGCGCCCTTTGGCACGCATCAAGTGCGGAGCCTTACCTCCGGAAGAGTACCCGGGAGAGAGCCCGGCGGGACGTGCCCGCGACTTCACTCGGAGGGTGAAGTGTGCTCTATGAGGGATCGCCATCGAGCGGAGGGACGGGGTCGAGACTCCGGCGGGAGTGACCCAACGTGGAGTAGGGGAAGGGCCATCCTTCCGAGACCACGGGAAAAATCATGAGCATTCTCTATCCCTTCTCCTTTACTACGTGCATTTACTTATCGCACTATATATGATTGCTTGTAGTATTTGAGTTGTGCCTATATCTTGCTTGTGTCCTTACCTTGGTTCCTACTAGCTTCATTAGTATTGCTTGTTTGCCTTGCTCGTGTGCTTACTTGTTGTAGCCTATCTAGTAGCTCTAAGGACTCTACTTAGTGTGCCTAGTATCTTTGGTTGCCTTGTCTCTAGTTATCTAGTTGCCTTGCCTTGCCTAGCTTAAGTCTTCCGCTATCTATATATCTTGTACTAGGTTGCTAGTGTGGTGTGCTTGTGTTATCTATATCCACTAGCTATATAGGTTAAGGATACTCCTTAGTGTGCTCTACCTTGTTAGTAGAACTACTCGCTAGGAGTTGCTTGGGTGTTAGTGTTTGGAAATAGATTCTAGAGTGCACCGATTCACCCCCCTCTCGGTCACATGATCCTTACAAGTGGTATCAGAGCCAAGTGCTCATTATTAGGGCTTTACCGCCTTGAGTCGTGACCGGGATTGCGTGTGGGAAAATGGAGTCCACTCATGATGACGTTTCTAACACTTCCATCGCCTCTACATTGATTGAGCCTTATGATTGTGTGCTTAATGGCATTTCCTACTATGATGTGCGCGATGAGTATGATGAGCTTGTCTTGGATGATAATGAGGATATCACTAACTTTGCCTCTCGCTTGTATGTTCTTGCTAGGAAACTCATGACAAGGGGCTATCCTTCTATTATGCACAAGCATGTTGTGAAGAAGCTTATTCGATCTCTACCACTCGCACGGTTTGGCCTTCTCGCTTTTGCTCGAGTGGATGAGTTTGTGAACATGCCCTATGATGAGGTGGTTGCTATTCTCTCCTCTCTTGAGGAGGATATCAAGAAGGGCAAGGATATCTCTCGTGCAAGTGACAATCAACACATTGAAGCTCAACCTCTACCTCAAGCTCAATCATCATCTCGTGTTGGTGAAGGGTCTTCTTCTCGGGATCAAGAGGATGGATATATCAAGTTGTGTGATGAGTTGGACCACATCTCCATGAAGCCAAATGAAGATCTTGTTGAGTTTGCTCTTCGGATGGATTCTCTCATCAAGAGGATAAATGAGAACAAGCTATGGATCGTCACCAAGGAAGAGGGTCTCAAGAGGTTTCTTGATGCTTTGCCGAAGGACAAGTATGGTGACCACATTGAGTTTGAAAGCTTCGAGCTCAAGTCCTACTCAATTGAGCAAGTCATTGAGATTATCACAAGAAGAAGAGCCCGCTCTATGCTCTCTAACACATTCAAGACCCCAAGTGATGATGAGGAAGAAGAAGAAGATGATAGAGTTCCCGTCTTCTATTGTGATGATGATTATTCAAGTGATAGTGATGATGAGCCGAAGCCCATCAAGGAATATCCCCCAGATGGAGATCTCTTACCTCCTTTCTATGAAGACTACTACAACTTGTATGAACCGGGTCTTGCCGGTGGAGCTCACTATCTTCTCCTTGACATGTATGATGAGTTCTACAAGAAGAGAGAAGAAACTTAGCTTGAGTGTTGGAAGAGGCTCCTCATATTGTTTGCAAGAGTCAATTCTTTTGAAGGGAAGGAGAAGGTTAGTGATGAGAATGCAATAAGGATGATGTTGTCTCTCCTCCCTTATCATCGGAAGGTCTATGTCCTAAATGATATTGGTGATGATATTGATAGGATGCCTCTCAAGGAGGCTATCTTGATTGCCTTACCCTATGAGCATCAAATGTACAACATCCTTGAATACTTCAATGCAAGTGATGAAGCAGAGAGATTTCAAGCCTATCCTCTTGGGAACTATGTCCTACACTTGCAATATGATCGGAGCATGTGGCGACACAATGGAGTCACCAAGGCAATGATTGATGCTTTGGATGCATTGGATTTGGATTTTCTCAATGGAGTTCCTATGGCCTACATCAAGAGCATAGAAGAGGTAAATGACATGTCAATTGATTCTCATGATACTAACCCTCCTCTTTGCTTGATGGCTACTTCCAAGGTGAACTACAAGATTGGTGGCAAACATTGGGTGTTGGATAGTGGGTGCACTCAACACAGGAGTTGCTTGGGTGTTAGTGTTTGGAAATAGATTCTAGAGTGCACCGATTCACCCCCCCCTCTCGGTCATACGATCCTTACATATGGGCACTAGTAAACCGATGTAGCTCGATTACTGTAGTGTTGGACGGGCCCCCCCTCTCTTCTGGTGATGAAGATGGTCAAGGTGGTTCACGGGTATGTGTAGGAAGGAAGGGCACACGGGCTAACCACGGATAGCTCCGGCGTGGGTATCGCGTGGAGGACGTGTGTCCGGGAGAGGGGAACTTGGACCGGCTTTATGGGATCTTGCGAAAGGTTGCTGTGCGTGACTCCTTTGAGTATGCTTACGTCGTGTTTTCTGGGTTTCGCCTGCAGGTGTAAATCGATTCCGCTTGTTCACTGCGTCATCGTAGTATGAAACTACACATGACGAATATACTTGCTGTTTTGTACTTCAAATAATTGTATTGCAACCTTGTATGGATTAGCATAAGTGCTAACATGTATGTTTATGCAAGAACCCTTTTTATTTGGCTAAAATTTTGAAAGCAAGGACCAACTTTTAGTGCTATGTTTATGTAATTTACCTTTTTACTATGGTGAGCCAAATGCTTACTAGAAGTCGGTCTTAGAAGTCCAATTTAACAGGTAAGACTTGCTGAGTATTAGTTGCTCAGGGCTTTTGTTGAAATCTTTTTTTCAGGTATTACTAACCATGGCTATTGTGATTGTTGTGGCAAGGTGGTGTGGGAAGGTGAAACCACCCAATGGGCTTCCCTCCTCCCTGAACCAAGAGCAAGGTGAATGAAATCGTGTCTACGGCCGGACATGGTTTCTTTGTAAAATATGTATCGTCGAGTCGTTTTGTCGCTTCCGCTAGTCGTTTATGAAATCTAATTTCGAACTCCTTCATCTTTAAAACTGAACTTGTGAACTTGAACTCTTTTATGTAAGCAACTCTGAATCTAAGTTGTAATATTTGAATTAATGTTGTACTCTATTTTATTTATGCTCATATGTGTGTACTTTTGGACTCTTGCTTTGCCAAGTGTCACCCGATCGCGATCCTTAATAGCTAACCTCTTATTTTTGAGGCGGGAATGCTATAGCAGGCCGGAGGAATCATGAGCGAAATACCAGACCCCACGAGCGGCAGTCAAAATGTCAAACCAATCCTTCATCTCGGTCAAGCGTTCCAATATGAAGAAGCTCAGGATTCACTGGGAAGAAGACATGCGACAGAGTCATCCGGCACAGAAAGAGCTCCCTCCAGGGAACTTACGCTGTCTATTAAAATTGAAGAAGAACAACATGAAGCTCAGGATTTCGTGGGAAGATGAATACACCACGGAATCGTCAGGAACCAAAGACTCAACCGCCCGAAATGGCCGGCATATTTTTAGATAAAGGGAAATCTATTTCATCAAGCAAATAAAAATATCCCGGTCTCTTCATCTTTCGATGAATTTAACCGGCCATTATTACAAAAATTCACTATGTGTAGACTCCGTCTACCCCCATAGAGCAAACACCAAACAACGCTCAAATAATAAGAGTCGTGTGCGTGCGTTGCGAGTATATGAGTTATACTGTGTAATCGCTAAAAATTTAAAGCCTCCTGCATCTGAGTATCACTTTCCCTGGAGTAATAAATAATAGACGGAAGGAAAGATAAATGAAATGCTAAACTTCCCTAAATGTGGAAATTTTTCTTTGGCACGAGGACGGAATTCCTTCTATTGAAAAGTGGTAAAAAAAATGAAATGTAAAGGCAACAACCTGTATATGTCCCTTGGCTGTGCATATGTGGTGTTTAATGTTTACGATTGGGCTAGAGGACCTTGGAGTCTTCTAGAGTAGGTTCAACAAAGTCTCCTTACATAGAGTGGAACTGTGGAAGAGGGGCGACATCCTCGGCTCCTCCCCGGTACTCCTTCCCCCCTCTCTCACTCCTTATTCTAATAATAATAGTTTTGACATGGCTTCGATGTGACAGTGTCTTCTTCACTTCATCATGTCTTATTTTTTTCATTACACAGTACAACTCAGACACTCACAACGCACGCACACTCACGCCTATGAACGCACATACGCAAACTCTATCCCTATGAGTATCTTCGAAGACTGAGCCGGCAAATCTTCGAGATTGACAAAGTCACCACTGGCGCCTCGCTGTCGACGGTCATGTCGCCTCCCGTTGAACGCACAACACCATTAAATCCTAGACAATTTGCTCACACGGGGAGTCGAACCCATGACCTCAGGTGCTACTAAGGCTCTTGTAAGCACTAGGCTACAGGCCCTTTCGCTCACTTCATCATGTCTTAATGTCATGTAATTGTAATGCACCCTTAAAGCATCTCCAACAACTTCTTAAACCCAGTCCCAAAAACTTGATTTGGGCGTGATCAATAAAATCAGACCTCTAACAGTTTTCAAAATACACTCCCAATCTTTCCGCACTCTCAAAAATAGCCCTGGGCATAAAACCCGAGCCCGAACCCCGAACCCGAGAAAACCCGACCCCGAACCCGAACCCGAACAACCCGATACCCGAAAATTCGGGTGCATTTTCGGGTGGCACATCCGAAAACCCGAATTAAGTTCGGGTGTATCGGGTTTTGGTTCACGGAACCCGAATCACCCGATGCACCCGAACAGCAGCACCCTCAGTTCTTTTTTTCACTTTGAATGCAGCCTAATAAGAATTTGTCTTTAGGCCCACATACAAGCCCATGTAGCCAGTAACACCCGTAACCTAGAGTAGCAGGCACCCACGCAGCACCCAGCAGCCGCCGCAACTCCTAGCTTCTTCTCGCGTGAGCCGAGATTCCTGATTTCCTTTCTTCCTTGCTTCTTGTCGCGTGCGCGCCGCCACCCGGGCCAAGTCCTGCCTCGTCCACCCTGATGCCTCCACCTTCTCGCATCAACGACATGGCAAGTCGCCTCGCTGACAACCAGCGACACCGCGCCGCCGGCCGCCGTCGTCCCTAGCCGGCACCGTTCAGCACCCCATGTCTCCCCTCACCTCGTGCTCGCGGTTCGCGTCAGCGGTTGGCACCCTGCACCATCTGCGACCACCACCAGCGCCGAGCTCCACCACCACGCCGTGCGCGATAGCTTCATCGGGTACCTCGGGATTTCCCGAACCCAAACCCGAATTATCGGGTACCCGAATCGTCGGGTTTTTCTTTTCTTCGGGCTAACCTCGGGTGTGCTTTGTTGAAACCCGAAATTCCTGACCTGAAATTTCGGGTAAACCCGAACGCCCAGGCCTACTCAAAAAGCTGGCCTCTGGTGACCAGATTTCCTCCCTCCCTCCGCGCTCCCAATCCACAATTTGGCACCTTTTTTCGGATGAAATCCATCGCTTTTCCTTGTGCTGTCGTCTCGCCGGAAGCTCGATTCACATGTCGGTAGGCCTCTGCGTTGGTGGGTTTAGACGAAGATATGTTTACGACTCACCCATGAAAGCATCATTTAAGTAAGGTTGGGTTAGGTGGGTTTGATGGGTTATATGGGTTAGAGGTTCTAAGTTTGAATGTTACAAATTTAAATGTAATATTTTCACATTTAGGACTACACATTTACGCAAAGTTGCTTTATAATAATTAATTTATTCATAAAAAATTTCAATCGGAAAATTTATGATGTGAACGCGAGATACAAAATTTTTGATTTTTTTTTTTGCGATTACACAGTACAACTCAGACATCCACAACGCACGCACACTCACCCCTATGAACGCACATACAAACTCTACCTCTATGAGCATCTTTAAAGACTGAGCCAACAAATCCTCGAGATTGACGAAGTCATCACTGGCGTCTTGCTTTCGACGGCCACATTGACTACAGCTAAAAGCACAATGCTGTTAAATCCTAAAAAATTCGTTCCCATCGGGAGTCGAACCTAGGACCTAAGATGCTACTGAGGCTCTTGTAACCACTAGGCTATAGGACCTTTCGCATACAAAATTTTTTATAAAGAACTTTTTCATGGATCCCACCTATACATATGTGAAAATTTCACGTTTATGAGTATAAATTAGCACAAATTTGCACTAGAGTAAATAATTTATTCAAAAAAAATCCAATCGATTTCGTGAAAATTTTATAGTGTAAATGTGAGATATACATTTTTTGATAAAAACCTTTTACGTGGGTCCCACTCACGTACCAACTTGCATAAAGTTTTTGTATACAAGACAATCTATCCTAAGTAAATTTTAGTTAGTTTTGTGAAAATTTTGTAGTGTGAACACAAGTTAAATTTTTTAATAGTTAATATTTGTTGAAAAAAATTAATAGTCAAGTAACCGGATGGTCTCATAAGTTCTACCCATCTCAACCAAACTCATATATGAGTCATTCTCGCGATTCGGGTTAGGTTTGGATTGGTGGGTTGGGGGTGTTTTGCAAACCCATGAACAGACCGTCCGCAGCCTGGCCGTTGTGCGGTGCAGCCACACCAACCTCGATCTGCGCGTGGTCGAGGTGGCCCTGCCCCACCGCGTTCCCTTGTGCTTGCTTTGACGTTCCTTGCTAGGCGAGGCAAGCTGAGCTAGACGAGACAAGAGCCCATCAGGCAAGCCGAGCACGCTCGATGTGGCTTTGCATACACGTGATGCGGTGATGGGCAGAAAAGCACCGAGTAACCCGGGGCCGAGCTGGCTCTCCTGTTCAGAGACATGAACTAGGGACTAGTACTCAATATTGATATGCGCTTTAAAATGAGAAAACCAATGTGCTCATTGAAATATGGGCGTGACACGATCTTTTCTTAGAAAAAGAGGTTGACATGCTTTATTAGAAATTTGCATGTGAAAGCTCGCCAAAACATCCTTGCTTTCTGCAAGAAAAATGGCATGCATGTATCCGACAACTTTGCTTTCTCAACAACAGTCAAATCTCTCATTCATGTGGTGACATGTCAGCAATCAGTGTAGGAGGCCGTGCTCCATGCATTCTGAGTCACTAGCCTATCAACCAGTGAAAGGGGTCTTAGCCTAATGGTTAAGACATCCGAGTAACACCTCTCAGGTCCTGGGTTCGACTTCCTGTGGGAGCGAATTTCCAAGGATTTAACGGCATTTGTGCTTTCAGTGGTAGGCGACGCTCCCGTCGACAGCGAGGCGCCAGCGGTGACTTCGTATCTCTAGATTTGCCGGCTCAGTCTTCGAAGATGCTCATAGGGGTAGGGTTTGCGTACGTGTGTTCATAGGAGTGAGTGTGCGTGCGTTGTGAGTGTCTGAGTTGTACTGTGTAATCTCAAAAAAAAAAAAAACCAGTGCAGATGTAGAGATTTAGGGGCTGTTTGGCCGCGCTTCAGCTCCGGCTTCGCATGCGGCTTCAGCAAAAATTTCGCCAAACGTGGTGCTTCCGCAGACGGCTGTCCGTAAATTCCGGGCGAAGCGGTGGGCGAAAAGGTAGCGAAGCCCGGAGCTGCCGAACCGTGGCTTCGCCTGCTTCGTTCCCTCTGGGCCCACCCAAAAAACGTCGCCCGTTTCCCAAAATGACGCAGCCTGCCCCTGCCCATTCTTCTTTCCTCCGACTCCAGCGCCTCCTCCACCCGAGTAGCTCACAAGGCGGCAGGTAACAGTGCTCACCGGACCTCCCTCCTCCGTCATTGAAGCAGGCCTTGCGCGGTGGCCGGACTGGAGCAGTCTAGTCGCGATGAGCCATCGCACGGGCGGCCGGGCATGAGCGCACCGCGTCTGGGCTGGGGCTCGCGGCATGCCGTCGCTACAGCACTCGGGTTGCAGGCCGATTGCTTGATTCTTGAGACCCGCCGCCGTTGCTTGATTAGTGAGATCCACGATTGAAATCCACATATGGATGAGGATGGCTGCAATGGCTGCGGACGAAACCGAGATTGAAGATAAGGTCAGGGCGTTTTATCTTTGGATGGACCTGGTCCATAGACTGACCGACATGCACATTTCTTTTTATGTGTGATATAGCTTATTTCTCATATATTTTAGTATACAATAACAACAAATTTTGTCCAGATTGCAATCACATAAATTTGTGTTTTATTAATTTATATGCTACTAATAAATGGCACAAGTCTATTTTCTACTATGAAACAAGAAGTGCATGTATAAAGTGGATTCATATGCTTATGGGCAATATGGACATTTGCCTTTTTTTTCCATGAAGCTGCGAGAGAAGCGGTAGGAGAAGCTGTTTGAGAAGCTACAGAAGAAGCTGTTTTGCCAAATGATTTTAGACACAGCCACAGCCACAGCCAGCACAGCTAGTTTTTCAGAGAAGCCACAGCCACAGCCGAAGCCGGCACAGCCGGAGCCGTGCCAAACAGGCCCTTAATTTGATTCCATGCTTATTACGGATAAGTAACAGATAGGATAATTTTTTTTGTGTTTTGCAAAGTTTTACGCACTCAACATGCTGGGAGAGCTTTAAATCTTCATCACTTAAACTATTGAAGTATCAAACAATGCATGGCTGGACTTTGATCATGCTCAAACACTACTTATGTATTACAAATATAATTAAACTCATGATCCACATTTGTTTTTTGACGGAAACATGATCCGCATATTTTTTTTGACAGAAACGTATCCACATATATGAGGACTCAGTCTGTAATATTAAATATATGTTGAAACTTCTCAGGAAATAACTCAATTTCTACAGGAACTGAGAAAATATTGTGTTCCATACAGGGTCACTATTCTCATATGTCTGAAATACAATCAGAAGGATCTGATTGGGATCAATGCATGAGATAAATATACATGAATATAACTTTGGTTTTTCTGTTCTTAACGAGATTTTACACTATGGATACATTTCCTTAATATATACCAATGCATATACGCAAATCTTACACCTATGAGCATTTTCGAAGACTGAGCCAACAAATCTTCGAGTTTGATGAAGTCACCATGACGCCTCGCTGTCGACGACCACGTCGACTACCGCTGAAAACACAACGCCGTTAAATCTAAAAAAAATTCTGATGTTAGTGGTTTTTGTAACTATTAGGCTACAGACCATTTTCTGATCTTTCAAAAGCCTACTTCACTAAAAACTTCTTCTGATGTTAGCTGGGCCAAGTCAAGAATGTTACCCAGCCCATTCCCGCATCTGAAATTTCTGACCGGCCAGAGTTTCTTCTAAACTAGCTGGTACCCCGCGGCAACATAACCCGCAAAAGAATTCAAATTTTAAATTTCAATGTACAAATATGATCCATTTAACATTTGGTTGCAATTAGCTGTGGGCATGAACATTATGTAAAAGAACATCGTATTCTAGGGAGCATGCTGCGCGTATGTCTCAGTCAGCAGGCAATCAAATATGCCGAGAAATAAAAGATGTATGTTGCAAATAAGATTGGTAAGCAGTAAATGTACATCAGAGGCAGCACAAAGGATATATCTATCATTAAATCACATGAAACAGAAACGGTATAAAAAAGACATGAATGCATGGAAAAGGATCAGTGAGATATAGTCACAACGATTCCCTTGTCTTTAAAGGGATCCCGTCTTTAAATGATATGATGCAAACACAAATAGCATATACATGAAGCTAAGTTAGGGCAGCATAGCGATGGCATGCTACGAATACATCTGCACTGAAATTTACATAGTACAAACAAATGTTATCGGCTTAATGTGTCTTCAAAGATCAGTTTCAGTTCCACCAGTATTTGTGTTAACTTCCCTAGATGCAAAGAAGGAAATTAGTATGCACATAGAAAAACTGCAACACTCAGTTCCCAAAAGTTCATACGTACGAGTTAGAATTAATATTCGCATTGCAGACATTTGGCAATATTAAACATAGGTTACATAAGCATATAAAGGCAGGTCAAATATGCCTAAAATTTGGAGGCATGAAAGACTGCACATATTCATATAAATCATGAACACTCCGGTATATATTAATTGACTAACCACAAAACAGCACTGCAAAGGCATTGAGTTTTAGGCAAGAAAAACTATTGGCAGTGATTGATAAAATTGGTTATCAGCATATGCTGTTATCTGAATTAATATGTGTATCACACAGCTAGATCTGTATAGAAGAGCATTCAAAAGTTAGTTTATGTGTCATGAACGAATTTGCAGAGAAACACACAGGGTGTGACAATTAATCAATATACCAGTAATTTGGGAAAGCTTAACAATCATTGGATGCATCAGATTAATGATTGTTAAGCTTTCCCGAGATGGTTATAGAATACAGATTAATGATTTAGGAGTTCCGCATGGTTTGATGGTAAGGAACGAAAATAACTTGGAAGAAAAATAAGGCCGAGGCTACCTGTATAAGACCGATCCTGAAACATAGGTTCATAAGGCCGAGGCTACACATCGCCCATTCCCACACGTGTGAATGATACACATTGCCATTCCTAAATGCTGTTCATAGATATGACGAGAGCTTCAGTTAATAACAATTATCCCTTAAAACTTAAAAGTACTACATACGATAAATGATAAGTCAACAATAACATAAAGGAGAGACAAGTGCTGGTCTCCAAAGTATTTTTACTGGTGTGCAATGCATTCAGACTTTATACATTTACCAGTCAAAAGAGGCCAGTGAACTTCAAATGCACACCTCTTCTATCTAAACTTTCTATCTTGTATCTGGGACCCACAAAAACTGAATTTTAACAGGCATAGAGCCCAACACGAACCAATTAATATTTCTTCTACCATTCATTACATGGCAAATCTTTGAGGATACGACTTAGAGGATATTTTTGAAATAGTGGGCAATTCTTTTCCAATTTGTCCGGAATTCATCTATTTCGAAGTGGATACACGATAGTATGAAGGAGCGTTTAACATAAGCATACAGGCTTAAATATTTCAAGAGAGCTTTTATGTGTAAGAAATTATTGCATAGTTGCAGACCAGCAGTGCAAGTTCAGCCCTTGGTTATCAGACCTTCAGAAATTAATGCATATTCAAAAATTTTCTTAAAGTAAAAACTTTAAAGGGAAAAATTGTGACATAATATGCTTAAAATTTCCATAACGAATATTTGGTTATGTGATGAAGGACTATCATAGGATTATTTGCACCAAAATGAAGAATAAAAGAGAAATGCACATCTCTAAAAAAGCCATAAAAACTTTCTATACAATGTTCAAAATAACCGTAACACCTCCATTTTGAATGTTCAAGATTGTTTATTACTTTGTTGAGAAAGATAGCAGTTTGCTATACAACCGGCCGCCAGACAATCCGTGTAAGTATTTCTATGGCCTCCAGGGCAACCACTCTGCAATCTAGGAGGGAAATTAGAAACGTAGGTAGAGAACATTCAGATAACGGACCATACAATCTAACATTGTCATTCTGGAAAAGAGGAGTCACGCAAAAAATAGAGAAAAACTGAAGCCGTAACTCAACATCCCAGGATCAAATTCTTTACCTTGAATTGATGCATTTTGTGCCACCTGGCAGATAGTCCAAATGGAAGAACCCAGGCATCTATTTCTTCATATAACTGAAACGGTCAGGTCCCCTTTCTTCTGTCATAATGTACGCTTCTGCATTAGCATATTCAGGTGATTAAAAACTCTTACATTAGCTTGTGCTGGTTTGCACATAGAACAATGAAAATATTCCTGAGTAATTGCATCGAAGAGCAGCGCTCTAAAACTAATGTCTGATAACGCCCCCTCAATACCTTGTCTCTTTGCATTTTGTTAAGACTGTTATTGAGGACTCAGTAGCAACTAGCAAGGCCTTGAATTGGATTGTGCAAATCTGAGTAGATTCATTAGGCACTCCAAGGTCATAACTTAGAAGGCACATCCGGCGAACTGTAGGAGGATAGAATCAGTACAATAGCAGGAAAGCAGTAGCATCAATGAACAATATATACGAGGAGAAATAAAATACGAAAGAAATAACCACAGGAAACGATATAATGGATTTTTGTATCATACTTTAACTCAAACCATTAACGGTGTTTCTGAGCAACAGGACTGAAAAGTAACTTCATATATGTAAAATGACAACAGAAGATATTATGAAAAATGGAATGCTACAACTGGTGTTTAGTTGCTTACACCATTTGCCTGCGTACTGCAGCCGGCCTTCACAGTTGATCGAGCGTCCAGAGCAAGGAGCAGCCGAGCAGCAGCAACATGTCATGACTAGCGCCATCGCTAGCGTGCCAGCCCAGCTACAGGGCCCTCCGGCAAAGTGGATGAGATCGAGAGCTACGACGCTGACGAAGCCCAGTTCGGCCCATGTCCAATTGAAGAAGCGTCGGTCCAGCAGAGTCCAGAGGCAGCGGCTAACATAAGGCAGAGAGAGACGACGTGAGGGACAAGTTGATTGCCAGCTAATCCCAACCAGTCTCTCTCTCTCTCTGTTCTGAACCGACCCCATGCTTCTCTTCTACCCCTAATTGCTGAATTCACCATGTATCTCTGATCTTCGGATCACACTATCGTTGAGTCCAATACATACTCGAACTATCGTACTATCTCTTTCGTGTTGACGGTTGTTGATTTGGTTGAGGATTTGTTGCTGAAATCTCCTCTTCTTCTCTGCACTTTCTGTCGGATATTACACAACACCACTATCGCGTTGTCCCCCTCAAGAATCGAATGATTGGATGCCCAAACTGATGTCAAGCGAATCGGAGCTGAGATTGAGCTCCGCATCGTTAGGCAGCTGGTTTTTGTACACGAGCTTTGCTTTGATTGAGCTTCGATTTGCTGGACGAGCATGACAGGATGTTGTAAGAACAGAGACATCACGAACGCACAAAACAGAAACAACAAGCTCTCTTAGGTTGAAGATAGACATTTTTGTCCGGTACATGCAAAATACAGGCCAAAATCGTATACCAGTGGCATGTTTCTATTAAAAAAATTGTAATGGCACTGGCGAGGTTTTGAAAATAGTAATAGTATATTTCTTTTTTTTTTCTCAAACACACATGAGAACTGCGTATCATTGCATTAATAAGAAGTAATAGTATATTCCAAAACCGGCAAAATTACTATGGTAATATCAAAAGAACCAAAACAAACAAGGCTATGTTGTGATATAGCATGCTATTATCGGGACTTAGCAGAAAAAATGATATAGCCTTTCAAAATGCGTCAATTTGTTATTTATAAGAACCTGGACCGTAGGATCTATTCAGTCTGCAATTGTTTTGGTTTAATACTGAATGCACTCATAGTTCAATTATACAACCATTTTGAAACAACCCATACTAAGATGCAAACCACGTAGTTTTCAAGTCACCTATAAAAGAACATATGTATTTCATTAGAGTGTAGACACATTCTTAAAATCCTAGAACCATGTATCAACGGGAAACCAACCACGCAGCATAGTATCGTCCCTGCAATCATACTCTCATGCATGGTCGGCTGGATCATCTCTTGGCCTTGTTATTCCAAACATTTGTTTTGCCTTGGCTTACGAGAGCGGAAAGATCATCACAGCTTCTCTCCAAAACAACTCCTTCACCACCATAAAAGAGGCTATAATTTTCGACCCTCGATGGACTCATCTCTACCCTGTCCAGTGCCTCCATTATACCATATTCTCTGAACATTATTGCGTAGTGAGGAGATGATTCCACTACAGATATTGCTAGCTCTATTATGGTCCTTCTCATTCTGGGACAATCAGGACTTGGTTTCTTCCAGGCATTCAGTTCACTCACCAGTTTTTGAATAAACGGTGCAGCATTTGTGAGGGAATCCAGATAATGGGCAAAGCATATGGGAATGACATTGCCTATTTGTGAAGTGAGACCAACGAGAGCCTCAAGTTCTTTCCCTTCTGCCTGCATCAATAATTCCATCACCTGCATGAATCAAATCAGGATTGCCACCATTAGCCAATCTTGGCACATCTCGTCCATAAAAAATAAAAGAGGAAACTACTTTTTGTTATATGATACTTGTACAATCTTAATTAAGAACCTGCATCTGATCTTAACACCTGTAAACCAGTGCTCCCTCCGGTTTTTAATCGATGGTGTTAGGACAATAACTTAGTTCATTTTAGAGTTAAAAAGTTATCCTCACGACATCAATTATATAAATTGAAGGGGTAGCTCAGAAGCCACAGAAAGGATGGTAACAGATTCACAATGCATAAACTTTGCTAAGGATCACCTGTTGTATGGGAGATGAGATTTGCCCATATGAACCAGGTCGGCAGAGCTGAGGTTTGGTATATGCACAAAGATTACGCAAAATAGTTGCCGAAATAAGTCTGTAATCATCTTCAAGAAGCATTTTCTTGAGATCCTCTATAAGATGGTATGGTTCATTCAAGATGGTCAAACTGTTGCAGGTCTTCTCCATTGTCAGCATAGCAAAAGCATTCCCGGCTACTTTGCGTAGTGCAGAGTTTGAGGAACCATCGCGCCCGAGAAATACCTGCATTAGATTCGTCATTATGACTGGGATCCTTCCAATCTCCATCCTTGCACTAGTATCCATGGCGAGCTTGGCAATTATATCAGTCGTTGGCTCCAACAGTTCTGGATCAACATGGTTGTCATTCAAAATCTCAGTGAGGTTGCTCAGCAACAATGGATTCTTGGACAGTTCTTTCCGGAGCTTGACACCATGTTTACCTCCAGTGCTTGCAAGTGTTTTGATCAAGTTCAATGACGCATTAATCAATATTCTCTGCTGCTCGATGTTGGTGCTGCTTGTGTAAGTGGTATAGAATGTAAACGCAACCACTTTTTGTATCACGTCTGCATTTTTTATTACTTCTGCACAGTTGTCAGCTTGAGAAGCCAGTCTTTGCAAAATTAGCATGCCAAATACAGGAAATTTGAAGCCAATGTTATTTTCACTATTATTTACGTGTGGCTGGATCTCATAATTGAGAAGAGAGGACACCAGCGCCATTCCTCCAGGAACCACGGAGATCCTGAGTCTTGGAGCGAGCTCTGCGATGACTGCTGATGCCAAGAGTCTTATTTCAGAATGCTCTGGTCTTGTCCAGCCCAGCTTTCTTACTAGTTGGGTAACCGTCTTCGCTGAGGTGCTGATTTTCGAGATAATACATGTGTCCTTCTGTAGCAAAAAAACAATGAAGAGCTTGCAGCCCACTGACCTGAATTTCACACGACTTTGAGTTCAGGGTCTCAATAGCAAAGGCAGGGAGATCCAGCTCCTCCAGTTCATGAACTCTACCTTCCAAGTACTCGTTAAATATATGTTCATAATACAAGTCAACAAACTTTGCCCCATGGCTTCCAATGAGTCCGCAGCAGCCAACAACAGATTTCCGTAGAGAAAATAGTGCTGCATGCACAATGCAAGCCATAATGTAGAGACTGGCTTGGAACATTACTAAATAATAGAACAACTTGATTGCTGGCGCAAGATTTGGGTTTTCAGATTTCTTGTATGCACCGCTTTGATCTTGAAGGCGCAACACCGAGACAATGATACATCCTACTGAAGTAGGAACCTGGAGGTTCCCAACCAGTGAAACAACAAACAGGGCCAGCAATGTTGAGGCTGAATCCAGTCTGAATATTATGGTCGTCCATTTGATGAACAGACAGAAATGAAGGAAGGTGTGAATTGAACGGCCATGTAAACTCTGTTCAAAACTTTGAAGAATACGAATTGCTATTACAAGCATTGAAAATGGCATTCCCAAATAACCAAATACCTCGATAAAATTTGCATGTAAATTTATGGTCGATTGATCAGGAATCAACAAACACATAGCCCAAAAGAATTCAGCCAGATGTAGCAGTTGGCGGACACGAGGTCTGTGTGTCAGTTCGATTTGGGGCCTTGAGTTGAGGAGTGCCACCGCGATAACCTGCGGTACCAGTGCTGCCAGACTGAGGGTAACCAAATATACATCTCCTTTCTTCCAAAATTCATATGTCGCGGTTCCTGATACAGTTATGACGGCAAATAACAGAGACCAAAGGAAAAACCGCTGGTAGCGCCGCAGAAAGTAAACCCATGGAAACTTCAACTTCTTCAATAAAATTACTGTCACTGCTGTGCCAATTCCAATTACTGCTCTCTGACGACAGGTTTTTATACTGTTAATGAACAAAGATGCAAGCAAAAGTACCACATTGAATTCCTTCCACTGCTGTGACTTGGGCCCTAGGGGGAATGTGATGTGCCTGATGGCTCTCCTGGTCTCGAACCATGATTTATTTCCCAGCTTATTTTCACGGTTGAACAACCTGTTTCAAAATCCACCTCCACTTCAGAACATTCTGTTTGCATTTCGATATTAAATCATAATAAGAATAGTGTAATGGTATGAGGTGCTTTGTGTCCAGATAGTGATTGTTGGGCATTTGTAATAAAACATGCTGTTACTATCCTAATTTTGTTGCTATGAATAATATGTGGCAATGGAAGTTGTTGGAAATTGGCAAATCACATTTAATCAAATGAGATATTATGAAAAACAATAAAGTTATGATCAATCATGTAATTTATATTGAACTTTAATATAGATTTTTCTGACTATCAAACAGATCATACTGACGTGTGGAGTATCCAACATTTTAGACCACTTCAAACATATTGTTTGAACACATATACTTTTTTTAAGAAACTATTCAACTTTCAAAATAAATTGGAAATATGTCCTACTTGAAACAGGTTTCAAAGCGACTTTGGAACTCTCATGCCAAAGAAATGAGATGATACCCTTTTTGCAGATGGAAACTAGTTCACCCAGTTAATTCTGGTGGTAAAGAGGTTGAGCACTATATCTAGGAGCCCAGTTGTCACCATTGCTTCTCACAGTGATGATATTTTGTTCCAATCTTTAAAAGTGACGATATGTCTGTCATGCGTGGTTCTAGAGCATAGTAGGTAAGTACCATAAACAGTGTAAGATTCATCTATTTTTAATGCTTCTACATGAAGCGTAGTTCCAAACTACAAATGCAACAAGTCAACATAAAAGAGCTATACAACTATTATCTAACCAATGTTATTACCCATCTAATTAATCCACGCCGCCATGAAAATGGTGCTAGATATGGTTCTGCATCTGCATCGATTGCTAATTGTAATTAGCGCTGATTAGTTAGCTAGGCTGGGTGATAGTCAGTACTATGACTCAGTGGTAAAATACACGCCAAGGATTTGTGAGATCATATTTCATCGATCCCTAGTCTCCTCATGCCATTAAATAGATGACGGTGTACACACATTGTCACATTGTTATAAGTGCAGTTGCAGTTGCATCATCATACTCTTAAAAAACTCACTCCAAAACATATTATCACATTACTTACGATCAGAAGAAGCGCTCAAAGAACATTAGTTTTGCATTGGTCTAACTGATATCAAGTGTAGAGGGTTCCTACCGTTTGCATCCTAAGGTAAGAACTCTGTCTTACGAATATTATGTACGAATGTATTGTGGGACCAATGGTTCAAATGATTGAATGGTTCGAAATTTATGACTTTTCAAGCCTTCTATAACAGCCTAGATATTTGGGGTCTAGGAAGGTAAATGTGTAGCAACAATTTCTATATTCTTACAAATACTATAACTTTTGATGATAAAACGTTATAAAAATAGACTCCAAATTTTAGCATAATTAAGATTACTATGAAGGAAGTAATACCATGAAGGAGATCAGGCATATGTTGTCAGAAATGAGACGTAAATTCGAACATATCTGCTGTAATCTTAAGAAGACTATATGGCCAGAAATAATTATGCTAAAAAAATAGAACTGGATATACTATCAGAAATATATAGCACCTGTGATTGAAATTTAAAACAATGCGTCGAAGGAATATAGTAATCCTTCATAATACCTAAAAGATTCATTGAAGATGATCGCAGTTGCAGACCAAAAGTCTGATGGTACCAGCAGGGAGCCAAACGTGCCAAGAACGACCGCACCGGTCCAGAATAATGATACTCCACCGACGCCGTTTGCTATCCATTCAATGAGGGCAACAAACCGACAGAACCAATTGAGCCACATCTCCTGTACTCGTACAACCTCCCTCTTCTGCTGCAGCACATCCGATCCTCCGGAGGAGACATCAGGCATCAAGATGGAAAGCTCGTTAACAGCTGTTAGGTAACAAACAACAGTTATAAGCGAAGGTAGAAGCAATAAAATATTTGATTCTTAAATTTCACTCATAAAACCCAACTACAGTAGTTATATGTTTGATTGAATGGAAATAAATGTTAGCGAAATGTTGGAATTTCCTTTGTCTTATGGGAGGAACCCACCTGTTATAGTTTTTTATTTTAAAATATAGACCTTTCACAATTACATGTTGAACCAATTCAAGTGACCTTATTACAACTTCATTTCAACCACATTGACATAGCTTACTTCACCCAAAAAAAAATAGACTGATAGGAGATCTGGCAGAATAATTACATCCAGACAAATATTATTGCATCACCACAAAAAAGATAGATGGAAATTGGAGCGAGAGAGAGAGAGAGAGAGATGTGTACCTTTTAAAAAAACACCCAGCAATCAATACCAAATTCACGCATCAAACAAAAACAGAATCAGAATCCCATTCAAGCTTAGGAAACTTTAGAATGTCAATGCATGTCTTTGTGCACCCTATTTTGTGTGGAGCCTGTGGTTGGTAGTATTTATTCTTGTTTCAGAATGAGCTTTAATTTTTTTTCCTCAAGAAAACAGAATGTACACCTGAATAAATAAAGATTTGGCTCATGTCTTAATATGTCACAAGATCTGGCAGGGTATCTGAACCTAGTTGCAGCAATGTTTCCTGAAATGAGGTTGGACTAGCAGGCGCTAGCTTTTTTTTTCTTCTTTTTTAAATACAGGAGCTAGCAGTCCCTAGCTAGCTGGTGGTCATAAACATGTCATTACATGCTGAGGTAAGGTTTAGTGTGACGCGCCCATGCCACAGTCATTGTCCAGAGGCTAGGACAAACTGTTCATGTTGCATATATAGCTGACATATGTCAAGCTTGCAGGAAGCCTATGGAGAGAACAAGTATACTAACTTTGTTGAAGACAACACCAACCATACCATTCTACCTGATTCTACTATAAGAGTGAGAACTGGACCAGAAGTTAGCCAGTCAATGGCGCCAAAATGGTTGTGTTGCTGTCTTGCTGACCAGGAGGAGGTCAGTGGCACCAAATTTGGACCAGAAGTTAGCCAGTCAACACAAGAACTAACTATGATCCATGCAGAAGGTAGAGGAAACAAGAAAAAGATCAAGGGAGGCAAGAAACCTTGCCGCAGATGAGCTAGAGAGAGCTAGAGAGATGAGCAGAAAGAGTCCATATCTACAGGCTAAAGAGAATTCAACTGGAGCACGAACTTGACCAGAGCAACGAAGGAAACTTGTGACAGCGAACTGCAACAGAGCAGACTAGCATTACGTCGAACAGGTTGAAGGCGCCGAAGAAATCCGCCCTAGAAGAGAGAGAGAGAGAGAGAGAGAGAGGGGTGGCTGGATTTAGGGATTAGGTGCGTGAGCTCACTATGATAACAAGTTCACGAACCACGACGGTTAGCTGGCCGCAGATGACGAAGAGCCGAGGAGGACGTCTCCGTGCGATCCGCGCGTGAATTCCATGGTGAGGCCCGGATCTCGGCTTCCTCGCGTCCCCGATGCACAGAGTTGACGTTGAGGAAGAAGACGAAGCAGGCATGGTCGAGTGCCTTCCTCTTTTGCGCGCCGGCGCAGGCACAGTTCAGCCCCGCGCGAGGCCGAGGCGGCAGGTCGCAACTGGCGTTGCGTTTCTTGGTCTCGGGCGGGAAATCGGCAATCGGGGGGAATGGGGCGGAGTGGGGATGGGGTGTCGGTCTCTCGGCCGAAACTGGGCTGTTTTTGCGCTCTTCGGCCGAAACTGGGCTGTTTTTGCTCTCTGTTGCCCAACGATATTAGATTTGGTGGCTTGCATAGTTCGAGAAATTATCAGAGAAATTGGGACATGTCTCTCAAAAAAAAAATCAGAGAAATTGGGACATGCATAACATGAGCACAGGAAGAACTATTAGGAAAAGGGAACACAGCGTGTTTGTTTAACCTTCTTCTCAAGTTTTGCACCCTTAAGCGTACGTGTAGCTCACGATCCAGTGATTTATTATTGCATACTCTACAATCTGCTCTTTTGATTTATTGTCAAACCGTAAGGTGGTGGCTCAACGCTGACAAGAAATCCCAGATTAATGGATGAAAATACCATACTGACTACACATCTAAACTCCAGCAACATAGAAATCATGCTGTAGAATCCTAAAAGAGAACAGCACACAAAATTAAGGAACAACGGCAATAAAGAGTTCTTCAGTTACACTACGTACCCGAAGCAGCTGATGATCCTCCCGATGAAAGGTCCATCTCGGCACGCTAAACAATGGATCAAGCAGGAGGATGTGTGGTATAGGAGCATCAAATTAAGAGAGATAACCTCTTTGTTGAGCTCGACGATGGGGGAAGCTGCCGAGACAAGAGAAGCAATGGCGCACATCTGGGCTACTTATATTGCCCTGGTGTCCTTGTCGACCCGCGTCCACAATACTTTAGTGCAAACGTCGTGTGTGAAAATCAGTTCCCAAATTCAAGAAAATACCAACTCTAAACTGTAACACCCCAAATTTAAAGCAAATCAAAAAGGGAATAAAAAAAATCACTCCGAATTTAAATTTTTGTCTAACCCTTACCTTGCCATGAATTTTCAAAATAAAATTCACTAAACAGTCCACACATGGTTTGAATCTGAGAATTTTTGGAATATAAAACCCATGCTCAAGCGTTTGTTCTCATATAAAATGTTCACTAAAAATTTGAACCTTTTTGAGTTTCCAACAAATATGAATCAAGTAGATTAATTTTCCAATCAATTTTCAAGTTGGGAATTAAAGTTGCACCAAAATTCACCATATGCATTTCGAAGTTTATTGTTTTATTCTAAGTGCTTCTGGTTTTATATCCTCTTTTGTCAAATTTGAATTTCATTCAAATTTGAGTTCCATCCTAAAACTCTGAAAGAATAAACCTATCTCTAACCTCTATCTTCCTTGGGCCGAATTACCTTTTCTCTCCCTCACCCGCCGGCCCAACCCAGCTCGCCCCTCTCCTCTTCTCTGAAAACCGCCAGTGGGCCGCGTCCCTTTTTCTTCAGCCCACCGCGGCCCAGCCGGCCCGTCTCCACCCTTCTTCCTCCTCCCGACCCCACGAGCCGCGCCGCCCATACCGTCGACGCCGCGCCTCCGTCACCAGCTCAGCGTCCCGTCGTGTCGGTCACGTGGAGCTCTGCCATCTCGCCGCCTCGTCCCATCGAAGCTGGGCGCCCATGCCCCCTTCTGACCGACGACCGCGAGACCGTCCTCGAAGACCGACGACGCCCACGCCTTGACGCCATACCACGCGCTCCGTCCCGTCGCGACCTCTGCAGCCATGCCGCGCCCTCGTCATCGCGTATGGCCGCGCATCTCCTGCTGCTCCGTCGCGTCGCCAGCTGTCCCGACGACCGATGCCACGACCGCCGAAGACCGGCGAACACCCATGTCATGACGTCGCCCCCGCTCAGCTCTCCCTCGTCCCGTCTCATCTCCCGCGCTGTAGCCATCCCTCGCTCTCGTCATCGCGCGCAGACGCCCATGACGCCGCTCCACGTCGTGTCCCGTCAGCCTTCTATGTCGACGACCGGGGCCATGACCAGCCGCCGGCTCTCCTCTCCCTCTTCTCTCCCGCTCCCGGCCTCAACCGCCTCGCTCCGGTTATAAAAAGCGATGCGCCGCACTCTCCTCTTCCATTCCCCACTCGCAGCTCCCCTCCTCGAGCTCCCGGCCGCCTCAATTTCCCTTTTCCCCCAATTCTTCCCCAACTCCGGCAACGCTCGATTCGCCGCCGGCTAGCCTCCTTCCTCCCTCTCCTCCGGTCCAAGCACAATGCCACACCACCCTCCTCCTCCTCGGTCAGCTTGGCGAGCAAGCCTTGGCCACGGACGCGCGAGCGCACCGCTCCGCCGCGCGCCGTCGCCGAGCGCCGCGCTCCGCCGCCTCCCAGCGCATCCCGGCCTCCTCCGTCGACGCGACCTTGCCGCCGAGCTCCGAGCCGACGCGCCACACCTCGCCGACCCACAGCAGTTGGACGGCGATTGTCCTCCTCTTCTTCCCCGTCGAGCGACGCCGCCTAGCTCCGCGCCTCGCCGTTGCGAGTCTCCTCCGCCTCCCTTCCTCCTCCGGCTCCGACAAGCCCACGGTGAGCTTCACCACACCCTTCTCCCCCTCGCGCGCTCTTCCTCTTCCTCCCTTCTTCCGGGCACGGGCACCCGCGCCGTGCGCCGTCGCCCGCCACCGCGCGAACGCGGCAATGGCACCACCTCCGGTCGCGTCCCGCTCACCCGGTGCCCGCACCGCCTCCGCCACGCGCTCATGCACCGCCCTCTCTAGCCCAAACTCCCCATAACGCGCGCGCACGCGAGATCCCCGTCGAGCGCCGCCACACCGCCGAGCTTCGGCGGGCTCGCGCCGCCGCGTCGGCTTTCCCCGACATCGATGTGTGGCCGCGCTAGCTCCGCCGTCGCGTATAGAGCATCCTCGTCCACTCCTCGTCGCCTCTCCACCGTCCTGGCTACCGGCGGCGACGATTCCGGCGCCGCGCCGCCGCTCCAGCGCCGCCGGTCCACCGTAGACGTGTGTGGACCGCCCGTGGACCCGGTCCACACACCTGTAGACCCGGTCCACCAGCTTTTCCCTTTCAGAAATAAATCCTTTACTCTTTATTGCGTCAGCACTGCGCAATAAATAGAATATCCTTTACGAAAATAAATCCGGAAATCCAGGAAATCCCCGGGCCCTGTAACTTTTACAGATAAACCCCTGATCTTTTGTTTAATTATGTTTAGGTCCTGTGCTTTTACAGAAACACCCCTAAACTTTCCTGTAATTACCTTTCGACCCCTACCTTTTTACACTGAGGTCCCTAAACTTTTCCATAATTACAGATAGGTCCCTCGACCCTTTCTGTAATCACAAATAAGCCCTTAGAACCTTTCTGTTCTTACAAACAAACCCCCAAATCTCTAAATCTCTTCTCGGCTAATCATATGACGTCAATCACGCATGCCACAAATGCTCGTTCATCTTTAGCTTTAAGCCTAAACGATCTAGCTATATCTTTCCGCATCAAAGCACATCAACTTTCTCTTATCGCAACTCAACTCCAACCCTAACCTAGTCAATCATCGCTCAACCATATCTATTCTGATGTTATCATCGATCTTTACTGAGCCTTGTCGATTTATTATTCTTGCTTATGTGATCTTTATTGGAGCTTATTGGAGTTATTGTGTTTTGCTAATTTAATTGCTAGTTGTCCTTATTTAACTGTGATATTTTATCTGTAGCCGTGCGCTCATGTCATGCATAATCACGTGCACGTACCACCTCATGCGCTTGCTCATGACAAATAACTAATAGCTTAGTCTTAGTAATTAATTTAGTAGATAATATAATAGCTAATAACCATTAGGCAGTGCTTTAATCTATAGGTAAGTAATTAAAGTAACACACCTTGCACTTGTATGCTTTGTTGCATGAACCTTTATATAGGCTACGACCTATATAAAGCCTTAGTGTCGCAAATGTACAAAGACGCCCGTACACACGCTGTTCTATCTTCACTTACACTCATGCACTCCCCATTGTGTTTAGCATCCCCATTTAGATCAAAAGCCCTAGTGTTCGATGCATTACCCATAATAAGCCCTTTAAGATAATAAAACTCTCCCTAAAGTAAAACTTGATGCATCATACATGATTTGTGTCTCTTGTTCCTTCCTTGGTGTTCCATCGGTTCTTAATTGGAGTTTAATTGGATCTTATTTGGCTCTTTTCGATTCTTATTCCTTTTGCGGTAGTTTGTTTATACGTAATGTTTGATGCGCTAGATCACGTGAGTTACTACGTGGAGAGCCAGAAGAATACAAGCTTCAGGGAAGACTCAGAAGACCCGAGCTTCAAGGAAGGATCTGAGGACTTGGATTACAAGGACTTGAAGACGAAGACGACCTTAGTGAAGGCAAGCCCTAACTCCCTTTGATCATGATTGATCCTATGATTTCAAATAATCCTAATTAGAGCTATTTTATAAATTGCATGATGTTTAAATGCTTAGTATGTCCTAAGTACTTTTTGATTGTCATGCCTTGCTATTGTTTACCCTGCTTCCATTGCTAAACTTAGGGACCGACATCATTAATTCTTTAATGATATGTTGGAATGCCATGCTGCTTAGGACTGTTATACATGAGTATTTAATTTAATCTTGCTTTACATACTTTTTGTGTTAAATGGTGTGAGTACTTGGTGGTGTGAGTGTGAATATGAATTGTGGGTGGGACTAGTGACAACTTGTGAAACTCCTAGTGGGGATGTTACTTGGCGAGAGCAGGCGAGGTAATCCTCAGTGGGGAGGGCTATCTCTGGGATGCGACTCCTCTGTGAGGATAGCTATTGAAGATGCCTGCTTCGGTCGTATAAGGACCGGTTCCTGTGCCGCCTGGCCTAGCAACCTTCGTACAGCCACAAGTCTTGTATGGGAAAGAGTTGGAACCACACCCTACTATAGTGTTCACCCGGTACCCACTCGGAGGCAGGAGTTGCAGCGGAAGCCAGGAGAAGACTCGTGGACAGTGGGAAGCGGGTTCGGCATGTGGATACTTTTCAGGCCTCATTTCTATATGATATGATATGATGAAGCCCCTGGTCGGATGTTTTTTTTCCGTGAGTGGATGCCGTGGTGACACCAAGTAGGTACGGGACCTCTGTATACCTGTCCAATCTGCGATATCAGGGAGGACAGGTGTACCTTGTGGGAATCGTGTACAACCTCTGCAGAGTGTAAAATCTATCTGGATAGCCGTGTTCCACGGTATTGGACGACGCGAAAGCTTTGGCCACACAAGATTAGTATAACGGTGTGAGTTATCCCTTGGCGTGTTTTTGGAATACACCGGTGTGGAACCGTGCGCTGGTTTCCGGCCAGCATTAAAACTTGGGAACTGGCGGGATGGATTGCATCTCCCCCAGGGCCAAACAACCCCACTAAATGCCAAGTATAATAATCTTGACTGTAGTTGCAACTGGCTTTGCTTTTAAATCAACCCTTGCATAAATATGGCTTTCTCGCCGCTATGTAAACCCTAGCCTAAACCTTGGTTATATCCCTGCATACATTTACCCCTTGTGTTAGGGCTTGTTGAGTACCTTATGTACTCACGCGTTTGCGATTGTTGGTTTAGGCAGGAGAAGGCTTCGTAGAAGACGACGACGTGTTGGTTTTCGGTTCTACTTCTCAAGTCTGCTTGTGGCATTGGGCCATGGTCTCCGCTGTCTGCTTCACCATTAGTCGGTCGGATGGACTTGGATGGTTTTGAATCCTTGTCGTACCGCCACTAAGGGTCCTACATCAGGTAATATACTTATTTACTCATTCAAAGTATGCTTCTGATTATCATATCTGTGTTCTTGTGCGTATCAGCTACTGATCCAGGGACTGATACAGAATGCACGACATATTCCAGAAAAAGGGTATGACATAAACCTTCTATTTTTAGGTAAAGGGAAGTTCTATTTCATCATGCATATGGAAAGCATCCCAGCTCATCATTCACTGATGAATTTAGCTAGCCACTTACTTATTATTATAGAGTTTTCATTGTGCAATAGACTCCAACTACTTCCTAAGACATACACAACCACACCAGATTTTAATTTTGAACTTCAAAATCTCTTCTTCGAATTTGAAAGAGGAGGGCGGTGAGTGTCACTGGCGTACGATGAACACGTTGTTTTTCAGATCTGGTACTTTTCTTCTTGTTCTTTTGCTGGTGCTTTTCTTACTGGCATAGGTTCTGGGAGGCTGCAAAATCCAAGAAACATTCGAGGGTGCCAAGATAAATCACAGCAACCCATTTGGGACTCTTTTGCTCACAAAGTATTTGTAGAATTTGCTCCATATATAATACAAACAAGTTTGCATGTTTTTGGTTCTTGACTGAATTGTTTGAATATCAATTCGCAACCCACCCCCACCGGAAAAAACCAAAAAAATGTGCGCTTTTGACATAGCATGACTTACAAAATTCACGCATCAATTAGTTACGATTTTCATTGCGTGTTACCAATAAGTGCAGTAGCATTTGTGGAACGAACGACACCTATACATCATGTAAACTTTGAAGATTTTTCCTTTTCCCCTTTACTGCTTTTAATGGTCGCTTTCCGGTATTCTCCTTCAGTTTGGGGAAAGTTCACAAACTTAAGTCACCATGAAAAAAGACACTGATGAGACGTATGATCCTAACGGACATGTCCGTTTTGATCCTTATCTCCTTACTACTGCACTTGTCAGATACAAATGTACTGTAAAATGCACGAAAGTCGCACTAGGATCTTTCCTGTTATAATATATTCAAATGGTTTATCTTTAATTGAAAAGGCTTCAAAAAATTAAAGGCCAAACACAAAGGAAAGATAAGGTTTCTCATGCTGTAATTGGGTTAGTTAGGCAAAGACAGTCAAGCTGATGTGAATTTAGTCCCAACCGGTTCAGTTGTTGTCAGGCTTAAGCAATCATTCTCTGATCTAGTACCGTCAGAAGCACCGACCCATGCATAGTCAAACTTTGCCTAATCATCTATTCCTAAAATATACCGATTTAAGACGAGTCATATTTTTCCTTTTTCTGTTTCCATCTTCTCTCGCTGGAATGTATTTTCACTTGTGCGTCCATGGATAGCTGCCAACGAAGAAGAGATGCACGGATGCTCCGTATCTTCTGGTGTCCGCATCCACGAGAGATCTCTACTTTAACGGTGAATAGATGTGACTGACCGTAAAACCGTGAGCTTCGCTAAAATGATCATTAAACCATTGTCACTCCTCTAAAATAAAATGTATCCGGGCGCAGCCAACCGTGGAAGCCACGGTGTCAGCTCCACTACACAACGGTGTCAGGTTTGAAGATGAAAGCCTTTTTATCTTGTGATTCTGGATTTTCGTCAGTGTCAGAGTGGGCTGACACCGACGGGAGCATGTAGCTCCTTTCTTTTATATCTTTTTTTTAGACAAAATACCATCTCCTTCTTCCTCCCTTTCTTCCTCCTGCACGACGCGGGGCCAGCTGCTTGCCCATCCAAAGAGAAGGAATGAAATGCATACACACCAGCAGCAACGACGCCATGATCCAAGCCACTTAGCAACAGTTAAAAGAATTTTGGCCGAAATTTCGTGATTTTTGCCGAATTTTGGTTATACCGCTCCCCTTTGATATTTGGTGTTACCGGCCGGATTTGGACCGGCTTTGAAATTTTTGACCAAATTTCATTGAAATTATAGAAACAATCATCAAAACCAGCCGACTTTTTACCGATTTTCGACGATAACGCCTTTGACAGGTAATTTTTCTACCGAAATTCAAAACACTGCTTAGCAAGAACGTATCCTCGTGAAGCCGGACAGCTACATCGGGTAGATGGAGAAACGCACACAGGAGCTCTGGGTCTTCGAGGGCGGTAAGGCAGTGCGTGGTTGCCTACATGCGGGGGCTCCTTCGGATCTTTGACGAGGTCCACGTCTTCCTGCCAACAACAAGCGGCGCGACCCCACCATGCATGTATGTGCGGGGGGTGGGGGGGGGGGGGGTAGCAGGGGCGACGCATGGAGGCGGCCACCTCCGCGACGGCCGCCGACAGTCATGCCCATTGTCTGGCGAGAGGAGGAAGAAAAAGTGAGGGTAATTTCGTCTAAAAATAGGTAGATGGTCATTTACAGGAGTGAGAATAGTTTCGTGGTCATTTTAGCGAAGCCCGCTGTTTCCAGTCATTTGGGCAAAGCTATCTCTTTTTCCGGTCTAAAAAACAAATCTCTATGCACCAACTATATGATTTGTGTGGAAACGTCGTACGCATGTAGTATATTCAAGGACACTTCGTGGAAGTTACCCACCACGAAACTTGTGATTTTTTCTTTACTACATTTGTTAAAACTACCTGATTCTTCCCGGCGAAGCCAATCCCGAGCCGGCTAGTGTAAAAGCGAAGAGTCTAACACTTGATCGAGAGAAAAAAAATGTAGGACATCAAACGTCGAACATAACTGGAAGCATGACGGTAACACGGTTTCGAGAGGAGGAAACTAAGTGGACAATAGTCAACCTTCTATTCCCAAAATATATACTAATTTAAAATGATTCATATTTTTCCTTTTCCCAAAATATAGTCAACCTTAAAAAGGCAGCAAATTCAACCGTTTCTTGTCTCACTTCATTTAAATTTTGAATTGAGCTGGGTTTGGTTTGATTTGCAAGAGTTTGGCCTTTAGTGACACCACACATCGGTGTGTTAAACAGAAGTCTTTTTCCAATCCTCCAAGAGGTAACATGTACCAAAAATACCAAGCTTTTAACGTCCGATTTACTACTTCTAGCGGCTGAGAAGCGTCAGTACTGAGATTTCCCACAGCCAAGGATACTCCTTTGATTTCAGGGCAAGAAACAATAGCGCGTCCATTCGAGTGGCCGTGGAGGCCACTGTCGCGCTACGACGCCGGAGCTCATGGGGACGGCCTGCTGGCGTTTCCTAGAGGCGGCTGGGTGCGCGCTCCTCGGCGACGGGTTGTCGGGATCGAGTCCCATTGTCGCTTTCTCTGAGCTCCGACAAGAGTACCATGGAACCATCAAGATTCGTGCTTGATTGACTCCGAGGACGGAGCTCGAAGGGCTTTTGAAAGTCATCTGGCTGTTTTTTTCTTCAAAAATTGTTACGTTCAGCCCTGCTAACTCTCCACGTGCCCATACGTGACCTAAAAAGGCCGTAACGTGAGCCTGGACGGCAAAGCAGTAAATCCTATGCGTGGAGGCGCCACCTCCAGCGGTCCGATTCAATCAGACGACTAGCTTGCTATGCCACGCTTGAGCTAAAAAGGCTGTAACGTGAGCCTAGGCAGCAAAGGGTAAATTCCATGCATAGAGGCACTCCAGTTGTCCGATTCAAACCGACGAGTCAGATTCAATCCGGCAACTGTGATTACACTGGCCATGAATAATACCATTGGCCTAGCAGGTTTTCCCAAAGCCTAGTGTATTGTCTCCCTCCCCCTCCATCATTGTCGCCGTGTTGCCAGTCCACTTCCGGTTCACCTCGGTCTAGGACATCGTCAGCCCGGTCGCCCTTGGCGAGCGCCGTCCTCTCCTTTAGCGTGAGTCAAACCCATTTCTGTGCTCTCAGGCTATCTCGAACCGAAAAGGAGACTCAAACTCAAAATAGATGCTGATTTTCTACAACATACCAGACAAAAAACACTCATCTCCAACCGAAGAAAGTACCCAAACCTAAATCCCCCATCGTTGCCGCGGCCTCCTCCCGCGCTGCCGCCTCCCGGGCCGTCGCCTCCGCCAAGCTCGACCATTGCGAGATCCGCCGGGAGGGGAAGGGTCGGAGGGCGGCGAGAGGGAAATCCGGCAGTGGTGAGGGAGAGTCGGTGGGAGACCGCGGGGGGGGGGGGGGGGGGGGGGGGGGGGGGGGGGGGCGTGTGGCACGACGAGCGTCGGAGCGATGCGACGCGGGAGCGGGTGCTCCATTTGTGTGTCGCGGGAGCGGCTGCTCCATTTGTGCGTCGCCAGCCTGCCGGGCACGAAAACTGCGTCTGTGTATGGGTAGTTGGTTAGAGATAATTTGTGTACCTTTTAACACCCATTTTGTGCATGGGTCACCCCTTGGAGGTAGTCTCACCTTCGCCATTTTAACACCATCCCTTACCTTATAAAAAAGACCAATTTTTTTTTTTACGATTCTGAATTCCCTGTACGTGCATTCGAAAGAAAAAAAAAGAATTCCCTGTGCGTAGTAAACATTTCCTGCGACAAGGACACACTGTTGGTTGTAAACCACCATTCGGATAGCCTCACACCTGACCAGAGCTCTCTGCTTTGGTGACTGGTGACTGGTGAGTGCTTTCCCCCTTGTTTCTTCCTTTTTGGAGGAAATCTGATTTCCCCTTGTCCTTGTTTGCAACCAAAACCCGAGCTTTAAGTACCACATTTGAGCCGATCTTTCACTGTGTCCATGCGATCTTTGTTTGGAATCGAGTTCCCGTGTGTGCTGCGGGGTTCAGAAGGCGATGATTTCTTGCTTTGCCCCATCTTTTGCTCTCAGTGAGCTATTGATTCCGTGCAAGCTTTTGGATCCTATCAACGGGTAGCGATTTCCAGAGCACAGATTTCACCATGCTGTGGTTCTAGAATCTTTCGGTTCTGTATGTTCGAGGTGATCGTCCGCACTCATATTTGGTCTTTGAGGGAAAAAATGGAAATCTTTCCCATTTCCCCTGCACTAGATCAATCGCTCTGTTAGATTGGAATTTGTGGATCTAGGCCGCGCCTCTGAAAGATGAAGAATAGATCTTGCACATTGCTCTACTGGTCAAAGTCCCTTGCGTTTCTTGGCCTCTTTTCAGTTCTTTCATTTGGCAGAAAAAGAAAAATCTAGCTTTGAAGTTGGAGGCGCAGGCATTTTGGTTGGTTTGTCCTCGAATTGGGGGCAGTGAGAGCCCTTTTCCTTCCATTTGTTCTTTTTTCTGTGCGTTTCTAGTCCAGACCACCCTGCTTGGTGACTGGGGAGGGCTTCCCTCCTATTCTTGTGTGCAATAAAAAGCTGCCGGTTGCAAATGAAATTATTTTTGTCACTGCGTTCATGTGATGCTCCTCTATATATTGTGCCCTTGTCTGTGTTAGGACATGATCCGTTCCTGCTTTTGCCTCATCTTACTCCTTCAGTGCTATTTATTTTGTGCAAGTTTTTGGCTGTTCCTGGGTACAGCTTTGATCCTTATCTGCTTTCTATATGGAGATTTCTGCTCGAATTTCCCTGCAATCCTTGAATCTTTGTTTCTTTGTGTTTCTCCAGGAGGTTAAAGGTGATCCTTTTACAAGGATGGAGCTTTGTGTTTTTGTGTGTGTGTTTCAGCGTTTTTCTCATTGCCGAAAAAGATTACTTATTTATATCTTCTCCTTCACTAATTCGCGTTCACTATGAAAGTTGGAAAGAAAACTCTCGTTTTTTTATTTTTTAATCAATTCCGTGAATTGGGATGCTTGTCTGAAACAAGCTTTGATCTGACTAAAAGGATCTTCTGTTTTCTTTCTCCATTCCACAGACCATCACGATTCTGTAGCAATTTCAAAGTTGAAGGCGCATGCATTGTTCCACCTCTTATATTACATTTTTTTGTCTACTACTTCATGGTTTTATAAATCTCTTGCAGTTATATCTCAATTTTCTATGCTTCTGATTGTCTCACTTACCCACGAATACTCACTCTGCAGGTCCGTTCGAGTGCTAGTAACAGTTGGTTGGTCGTGTTGGCAACAGGTAAGGTGAATATTTAGTTATCTGCACATTTCTTGGATGGTATTCAGTGTGTCTCAGAATATTGGTGATCGTTGCTGTGTGGATGCATTTCTGATCATAGATGAACTCGTGTTAGGTTCCAACCCTCTAACCTGTTTAATTTCTGCAGTCGTTTTGTGTTAGTACCTCAGTTACTTTTTTCGTATGTTATGTGAAAACATCATGCGAGATTGGTTTACCCTTCTTTCAAGGGTAATGAGTGAAAAATGAATGAAATAGTAGTGAGCCTGCAAAGTAAACCAGATTATGGTTCTTATGTGGCCCTACTCAAATCTCAGTAGTCCAAATTGAAGGTGTGCCTTATTCTGCATTCTAATATTTTACTATCTTATGCTGAATGTACATTTTGACCACAGAATACCTGAGATTTGGCTTATAGAAGTATGTTTAGGTACAATGTAGAAAACAATGAAATTCATCGCTAAGAACTGCAAAAACACACTTGTATATATGATGCACATAAGGTGAACACAAAATATATGTTATTTATATTCTGTTGCCCACTGAACTTGTAGAATCTATGTCCGGGGTTAGAGGAATGGCAGGGCACCTTGGTGCATTGGCTTCAAAGGTTGACAACAAGATTAGTTGTCTCAGAGATGCTTTGACTGAGTACCGGAACATCAGGAATGTCATTGATGGGGTTAGTGAAGAGAAGAAGAGGCTGCGGCAAGAGAAGGAGAGATTCAAGCAAGAGAAAGAGAGGCTCAAGCAAGAGAGGGAGAGGCTCAAGCAAGAGAGGGAGAGGTTACAGCATGATCTGCATGGTCAGTAGCACTAAATATCAAAATATATTTTAAAAGTATCTTTCTTTTGACTTCTATATGGTGTTGTGTTCATTGATATTGTCACACTATCTAGTACAATTCTCACAAAAGACCATCCGCTCATTTCTCTCTAGAGCCATTTATTGTCTGTCAAAATATCATTTCTAACCTGAGGAATTCTTGGCAGCTAATGGAGAGGCTTTGGAAGCATTGAAGGAGGACGCTTTAGCATCAACAAATACATTGATTGCAGCAAGAGATGCACTTACAGTATCAACGGAGAAGATCTCTCAACAGGACAAAGAGCTGGAGGTTTTGAAAAGAAAGCTTCAAGAGAGTGAAGCCACGGATAGTCAAGTTGAGCAACAGTGTGGAAATGCCACTGTGCCTATCCAGCCAAGAAGGGTAATAACAAAAACTCATAGCCATTGCCCCCAAATAATAATTGAATTCTTAATGCCATTGACTCCTCACATTTCGTAGTGCTCCCTAATATCTTGTAGCTCAGGATACTCCATTAACTTTCCACGTTGTGTTTTGAAACTTAATGCTGTAACTGATCCTGTTATCATTTATTCATCTTCTTTTTGGATACTAAATCTTGATTGTTACGTCAATAAAGTTGTAGCTAAGCTTCTTCTTTGCTTGGAATGTATGAATATCTTGTATTTCCTCTTTTATAGTATTCAGTAAGATTACACCCTGGCAAATCAGAGTATCAGATTTCAAAGTTACTCCCTCAAGTCATGATTACATTAGTTTTCTTTGTAAGAGGAATATATTACGTATAATGGATGGATGTATTGCATTGAGCCTCTTGGCCGGTATGTATGAGAGTACAAGACTTGGGAGGCAAGACACCTCCCCGGATACATATGGAAGTCCTAGATTCCTTGTTCGTTCATCTTTTCCAATTTTGGGTTATATTGACTTATTGAATGTGAATTTGGAAATTAGGTGTCAACAAGATCAATAGATAAACGGAAAAGGCCATCTGAAGGACCGCTGGACTATGGTGCTTATGAAAACGAGCACACTGGTCAAGTGGAAGATCAATCTCTGTCTCATTTGGAGATGGAAAATAAGAATGTATGGAACCTTAGCAAAAATCCCTATTTCATTTTTGAGCACTAACTGCGCATACATGTTGATTTTTTTTCCCTGTTTATTATTTATATTTTGGCTTTCTTTGTCTTTACATGTGTTGTTGTGGACGCAGGTGCAGACAAGATCAGTGGAGATATCTGAAAGAAATGTTGAGAATGAGTTAGTAAACAAACAAAGCTCTGGTATTTTGGTGAACGACAATGAGGAGCTGGAGTCAGTCAGGCATGAGCTGATCAAGGTTCGTACATGTCCCTGAAAGATTACACAATACATAGGTACCGCACACATTTTTGCAGTTTTAAAATGTTTGTGGCGTGGGAGCTGATGTTATATCCAATCTGGTGTTCAGAGATTTCTTGAAATTGATACCGGTGGGCGGAAACTGGGGATAAGGGAAATGGGTGAACTGAATGAGAAGGCCTTCAAGGCTGCTTGTCTCGCAAAGCTACCTCCTGAAGAAGTTGGCGCAGGGTACTATCAGCTATACTCATCATGGCAGAAGCAGCTAAGCGATCTCAGCTGGAATCCCTTCAAGACAGTCACAGTTGATGGCAACAGTCAGGTATATCAATTCTGGGAAGCATTTTGGTGTCTCTCAGGTTGCTTTTGACACTCTCAAAAGGGTAACAGATTATGTGCTGCTTGCATTACCAGGAAATCGTGGATGTCAATGATGATAAGCTGCAAGAGCTGAAGGGGGCATGGGGAGAAGGTGCGCACGACGCAGTCGTTAGGGCGTTGATGGAGATGCAAGAGTACAACCGCCTGAGCGACAGAAGCATTGCCTATGAGCTATGGAACTACAAGGAGGGGAGGAAGGCCACCGTTAGGGAGGGTGTTGAGTACATGTGCAGTCAGGTGAAGCAACTCTCAGTGACCAAGCGCAGGAAGACTCGCAGGTAATGCAAAGGTGTCCTAGTACGATTTCCTAACATTTGACATTGCCATAGAAGGAGATTTCGGATTACAACATTGTTGGTGGTTATAACATCACATTATTGCTTAGTAGATACCATGTGACACAGCTTTTAGCTCAAGCATTTGATTTTTCGTTCACCCTGCTAGCCCACCAACTTGTGCACCTTCACAGTCTAGTAATTTCAGATTAAATAGTATAAATTCTTCAAAATGTAACCACACAGGATCTGGAAAAGTATCGGTGTTTTCTAATTAGATTTGGAGATTGGATCCATTTATGTTACCTTTTTAAGTAAATTAAAGAACAGGGACTATGTCTTCTTCATATTGTCATTTCACATCACCAAACGTGAAGAATTCACATTTTTTCCTTTGTACCACTAGATATGTACTTTTATGCATGGATAGTATACTCTCGCCTCCTTGCTTGTTCTTTACTTGAACACATTATCCTGCTACATGATACTCTCTTATCTGCATCTGTATCTAAATAAGAACAATATTTGGGTAGCTATCACTGTAATTCTTATCTTAGAACTTTTTCAAGTATATTGATTTTATACAACCTGGTTACTGTATTAGAGCACTACTATTGATGCTGATTCGATATCCCCTGATATATTACTTAAATCCATCAAAGTAAGGTCCGTCCATTTTATTCGACAATGAGCATGAGCCTTCAGGTTTCACTGATAAATTGTAAATGGATGCAATAATTGTGGTCGGCGATTGAGTTTAAACAACCACACACAACAAAGATATATTCATGTCCATGTATTCAAGCACTGTATTAATTATGATTGGAAATTTTATTTTGTAGCTTTCTTAGATTGATGAATCTGCTTTGATGTTCTTTTGTAGATAAGAGTGTCATTTATACATGGCTCTAACACATCCAACTCACCCTCTTGCTCTGTTGGCTGCAGGGCGGCTGGGATTGCCTAGGTATGCCGACTCTTACAAGACTGCGTGCCAAGAAGAACTTGATAAGAGCAAGAAACTTGTGACCCTCCCTTGCTGTTCGGTTAAAATTATTGTAGTGACTGTTGTAACCGCGTGGAATTGACCCTGGGAATGGATGGAAACCTATGAACCAGCTATGTAGGATGAATTTGGAACCTGTGAATGTTGTAGTGCTGATGCTACCATGTCATGCTTTCTTTTTTTAGATAATGGGAAAAATGAGTACCCTGTCTTTGACCTCAAGAGAGGCTACGGCCGACCATGTCATGCTTTCTAGGAGAATTTTAATGTTCAGCTGCTCTGATGTTTGAAGAATTGCAGCTAGCTCTCACTCTAAATTTTTCTCCCTGATGTTCGGCACTTTGATGCCTGAATTTTTTTTTCCTGCCTTGGATGAATGTGATTACTGCTAGCACTTACTAGCATGCCATGGTTGAGACGGTGCTTGGTAGTGATCGCTTTGTCGCTGCTTGTTGTCGTACTGAACCTCTATGCACCTCATCCATGTTGCTCGCCCGACAACAGCAATGAACCGTTGGATAAAGTGGTCACGGCCAGCACCTGGTTTTGTTAAAATCAGCACTGATGCTTCTTTCTACACTAAAGATCACAGCGGGGCAGTTGAATGACCAATTTCGAGGTGGCTCTGCAAGGTGGCTTGCTTGATTGTGCTCCCCGCTTGCCGCTGAAGCAGATGTTTGCAGTTGCAGCTGCAGAGATGGCCAAAGGCTGATTTCTGAACCTTAATCACGGAGACGACAGTAACTTGATTGAGGGTCAGTGGAACAGCAGTAATAATCTTCCCTCTGAAATTGCAACAATATTAGTAGTAGATATCACATCCAGGAGCTCAGTAGGAATTTTTCTTCCTTTTGATTTGGTGTATGTTAATCCTTATGGTAACTGGGCATCTCATCTTTGTGCTCAGCATCATGCAACTAGTCATAGACTAGATACTCTCTGGCCTTCCCAGGCCCCAAACTTCCTCCTGCAATGTAGCATGATGATTAAATGAAGAAGTGCTCATGTTTTTTTTTTTTTAAAAAAAGATTAAATCATTCGAAACAACCAAAACAAGGGAAATTTAAACATATACGAGAATCAAAATTCCAAAAGGGCATCCAATGAAAATGGCAGTTCACAGTGTCTGTCTTCCCTTCATCCATGAGCCATGATCGAACACATCGAGGGCAGCCACTTTCTTATCCCTTCGCGAACTCCTCCCTAGCTACAGTAGAGAGGGGCGACCGGCGGCGATTTCCTTTCCGGCGGCGGCTCCTCTCGCTCTCCCCCTCCTCCGGCGGCCCGTAGGGCTTCGGAGGGCCGGGAGAGCGGTGGAGTTGCCGTCCGGCCACCTATATACCTACTAGTTAGTGTAGGGTTAGTTCTTTCCCTAGTTAGGGTTAGGGTTCCGGCCATTTTGGCCGGATTTGCTTTCTCCCGTGGCGGATCTGGCGGCGCTCGAGTCCTTGGCGGCGAAGGCGGTCCCGGTGAGGTCATGTGGAGGTTAGTTTGCTTCGGCTCTTTTGCGGAAGGGTGGGAGCTTTTGGTTCCCCCCGCCGGCGTTGTTGCTGGCGGTGGTGGATGGTGTTTCCCCTTGCCGGTGTTGCGTCGGGTGAAGCCGGCGTTGCTGGTGATGGTGGAAGATCTTTCCGGGTGCTCGACGTTGAGTTTCGGCGTTGATCTCTCCGGTCTTTTGCTTCTTGAGGTTGGTGGTTGCTCGTTGATGGTGGCTTGTCTCCCTTTTCTCCTGCTGGTGTCGCCGCGTTGGCCGGTTCAATGCTTTCGTCGTGATACGGGCCTTTGTGCTCAACCAATCGGCTGTGTTTCCAATGAGTGGAGGTCGCGGACACCGAAGGAGGGGGAGGCGGCTGCTGGAGGCGGCGGTCGCCGGCGTCGAGAAGATGCAGTTGCGGGAAGGATGGAGAAGATAAGGGAGTTACTTGTAATTTTCTTTTCTTTGAGGTCCTTTCTGTAATTGTTCTTCAGGGGTGTCCCCGTAAAAGTGGTGGGATGTACTGTGCAAATGCTTAATATAATTCCCTCCCTTTCGCAAAAAAAAAAAAAAAACACATCGAGGGCGACTTTCTCCGGGGAGAAAGTTGCAGTAGCAGTACTCGTTTTTCCACATTTACTGTGTTGCAACGACAGTTTTACTATTCACACTTCACACCGCGTACTGTCCAGTGACATCTGGGGCCCGCCAACTTCTAGGCCCGCTAATCAGTGGCGAGGGCGATCTGACTTAACCTCAGGCCAGCCTCGTCCGACACCTGGGCCCTGCGCTCCTAGTTCGTCTTGCACTTTTTCCCCACTTCACTGCTCTCTGCTGTTCGCTTCATTCACTCCATCGCCAATCGCCAGTTTCCCCTTCAGCCTTCACTGCTCACCGGAGCTGGGAGGACACGGCGAGGCTGGGATCAAAATCAATCACGGAGCACCCAATTCATTCGCCATCTCTGGTGTTTTGCTCTCTCCCCTTCTCCCCCTCTATTAATTGTTCTTCTTTACCCAAGAAACCCCAAATGCTCGCCGAAAAAAGGGAACTCCGTTCTCGTTTCTTGATCTGCTTGCTTCTTCCCCTTTTAGCACTAAATGTAGGTAGTAGTTTCTGCAGACAGATTTCTAGGAGGTAATCCTGTAGACGTGGCTAAACATTTCCCCTTTTTTTTCTTACTCTCTGTTTGTGCGCTATTTCAGCCCCTTGAAACCCAAGAAGAGGAGGAAGATGGCAGGAGACGGTAGCAGTACCGGCGATGGGGCGCTGCCGCGGAGCGGGCGCATGAACCTGCTAGCGTCCAAGGTCGACTCCAAGATCTTCTTCCACAGGGACGCCGTGGTGGAGTACATGGAGATGAAGCACTTGATCGGCGACATCGCCGAGGAGAAGGCGAAGATGGAGCGGGAGGCCCTCAGGAGGGCGGCCGCGGCGCCCCCGGAGCTCCTGGCGCCGGTGCTGGAGCAGCTGACGGCGGCGAGGGAGGAGCTCGCGGCGACAAAGGAGGTTCTTGCCGTGAGAGATGAGGAGCTTGCGTTGACAGAGGAGTTGCTTGCGGCGAGAAATGAGGAGCTGGCGGCGACGAAGGAGGAGCTGAAGGCTTTCTCCGCGAAGGTTCAGGAGTTGGAAGCCGTGAAAAATCAAGATGAGCAACAGAGTGCGAGTGGGGTTGCACTTGATTCTGTCCAACACCAAACCTCAAAGGTAAATCTTGACCCATCTTAGTTGTGTTTCTTGGACTGCGCTGGTATGATAGGCAAGTGAATCTGATTTCTTGGACGGCACTAGCATGTTAGGTAAGAGCGAGTCAGGTTTCCATCATCTTACTAGTATACTAGTTATGTGATTCTGATTTTTATTTTGAGGAATCTAATGGAATGGCGTATTTTTTCGGGAGAAATCTAAGTGAATGACAGATTTTTAGCCTCACTAATCTCTGTAAGACAGAAACTTGCCTGTAAATACATTAAACCTTTGCAAGGACATGGATTTCTGCTGTTATAGCTTTCATTCTGAAATTAAACTGTCCATTATTGCAAACCAGGCTGAAGGTTGCATCTTGTGACTTTGCATTTGTGTTTAGTCGTTTCTCCTTGTTAGGTTCTACTGTGCTCATACAAATTTTTCACTTTGAAAGCAGAGGCTAGCTGGCCATCGTGCAGCCGCCGATGATGACTTGGAAGGGCTTCGAGAAACTCTGATCAAGGTTTGCTCATATCACTGAACTTGCAATAATTCATGTCCATTCAGGATCCCTGAAATCTGAGGTGTAAGATAATGACTTGGTGATATGCTGATATGTGGTAACTGGTGTTCTAGGAATTCATGCAAATTGACTGTGGTGGGCGTGTCCTTGGGGTGAAGGAAATGGGGAGATTAGATGAAAAGCCGTTCCATGCTGCATGCGCTGCCAAGCTGCCTCCTAAAGAAGCTAAAAAGGAGGCCTCTAAGCTTTACACTACATGGGGGAAGTTGCTGAAGAATCCAAGCTGGAAGCCCTTCAAGACGGATGCAGTTGGCGATAACTGTCAAGTAAGTGAATTTTCGTAAGCATTGTGCCACTTTGCAGCTCATGTTTTGGCAATTATAAACATACATTATGCCACATTTTGAAAATAGGATGAGGCCATAGATGCTGATGATATTATGCTGCAAGAGCTGAAGAGGGAATGGGGAGAAGATGCTCACGATGCTGTCGTTAGAGCGTTGATGGAGATGAGGGAGTGCAATTGCCTGAACAACAGGAGCATCTCCTATGAGCTATGGAATTACAAGGCTGGGAGGAAGGCCACCACGATGGAGTGCATTGAGTACATGAGCAAACAGGTGAAGCAACTATCAACGTTCAAACGAATGAAAACCCGCAGGTAATGCAGCGGTGTTGTAGACTGAATTCCTAAATTTAATGGTGTTATAGGAACTAGTTGCAGACTACAATATTCTACCAGTTGGTGATTTTAGATAGCAGCAGGATGTGGTTAATAAATGACAGTTGCTTGTGACACTCCTTCTAGTCATGTATTTTCTTTACGACTCCTGCCTAGGAGTAATATTTATTCTAAGAATGCTTGCTCACACACTCATTCCCAGAGAAGTTCTCCTCACATATCATTCAAATATTACATCCAGCTCATGCTTTCATTCTGTTGCTCTGCAGGTCGGCAGGGATTGCACAGTGTGTGATGACCGTTACAAGGCTGTAATCCAAGAAGAATCAAATTTGGCAAGAGCAAGAAAGGAATTTGTGCCAGCCTCTCTCTTTATGTTCTGTTAGAACTTAGAACTATGCCGTGACTGTTACCGCATAGAGTTAACCGTAGCAAGGGATGGAGAACTAGTACTTCCATTTGTGTAGAAATGAATTTGCAGCCTATGACTGTTGTACTGCTTATGTGTTATATGCTACCATTTCATGCTTTCTAGCAGAACTGTAATGTCTAACTTCTATGCTCGAAGTATTGCATCTAGCAGTCTATCTAGAAACCTGAATTATTACTCCTAATGTGGGGCATCTATCTTGAATTCTTAATGCCTGAATGCCTTGTGATTGTTAGCTCTGAGCATGACATGAACTTGTCACCAGCAGGCAGGGTGTACAAGCAAATACACACGCCTGTGGCTGGAACTATATTATCATTTGCTTTCAGCTATAAAAGCAGATTATATAGGTATCGGCTGTGGTAATTGTCACATTGGACAGAGGTGGCAACCATGACTAAACTTTGCTACTCCCTTCCCAAATTACTTGTCATCCTGGCTTTGTATCATGACAGCAGGAAATGTTTGGCCTTCATGCCAGGGACGTTTACATCTGAAAATTTTGCATTGCCATGCCCCTGAGGCCCTGACAGGTCACCAGATTAGCGCATCATCTTGGTTACTTGCAGAAATGAAAACGGATGACGGTCAACAGTAACATCATGATGGTAAACAGTAACATTTGATATCTCTTGATACAAACTTCTTCTGTTTCATCTCATCTTTACTGTATAGAAATTAGAAAAACTAAAGCAAGAATGGTATTTTTGCAGAGCGAGCAGTACATGATCACCCCCTGTTGACATAGACGTCCTCCTCCCAGGGAGGAAGCCCCCGCACGTTCCTTTTCACCCTCTCGATGATGCCGTCGATCGCGATATCGACGGCGTCCCTGAACCTGCCGCCGCCGGCCGTGGGGTCCCTGTACACGATGCGCGGGATGAGCCGGATCACCTGCTCCCTCATCGCCGCCACCTCTGCTGGGGCGAACTGCCGGAGCACGTCCTCCACCAGCACCGAGCCGTTGCGCACGCCGTCCTCCGGCACGAGCACCGAGTAGGTGGCGTGGTCGGCGGGCAGGTGCCACCTGTACTGCGTGTACGCGGAGGCCGGGTGGAAGAAGACGGGCACGCAACCGGCGAGCATGGCGTCGAACGCCGAGCGCCGCGTGTACGAGTCCCCCGGCGGCTGCAGGCAGAAGGCGGCGCTCTTGAAGAGGCGCATGACGTTGGCCGGCGCGGAGCAGTCGTTGCGCGGGGCGTCGCCGCACTGCATCATCCCGCACAGCCGCGGCGACCGCGCGCACTGCTCCATCACGGCGTTGCGCAGGGTCCCGGCGCCGCCGGGGCCGCGCGGCGCGCCGGCGAACGCGAACAGCCACGGCCGCGGCGCGCGCCGGAGCTCGCGCTGCCAGGCGGCCACCTCCTCGGCGCCGCCGCGCGACGAAGGGTGGAAGTAAGTCGGGTACGGCACGGAGACGTCGGAGGCGTGCCACGCGGCGGCCTCGAGCACCAGCGCCGTCATGTTCGCCACCTCCGGGAGGTGGAGGAGGCGGCTGCCCCACTCGCCCCCCTCCGCGCGCCGGAAGTCCCACGCGATGCGGCCGGCGACGAGGAAGTGGTCCAGCCCGCCGCGCGCCGCCCACGCCGGCGACGACGACCGGAGCCAGTGCCCGAGGTCCTCGGCGAGGGCGTCGCGCGCGGCGTTGCCGAACGGGCCGAACAGGTGCCGGCCGACGTCGAGCCCCGCATAGTAGGGCAGGTACACGGCGGCGGCGAGGGAGGCGTCGGAGGTCAGGCAGCCGTACTGCCGCATCCGGTGGTGGAAGATGACCTCGAGCGTGAACTGGTTCGTGTCGTACCAGCCGGTGGGCGGGAGCACGCCGCCGGTGCGCGTCAGCGGCGGGCCCATGCCGGCGTTGGCGACGTACTTGCACATGTCCGTCCACCGCAACAGAGTCCGGCAGTCGCGGAGCAGGTCGGCGTTGAACCGGCTCGGCAGCTCCTGGATGTAGATGTACCGGCCGGCGCACGGGTCGGACATTGGCGCTGGCGTTGGCGGCGAAGAAGGAGTAGGAGGCTCTGTTCTTGCTTGAGGCTCCAATGGCGGCGGCGGCGGTGATGCGTCAATGGTTTCTTCTTCAAGCTTTGTTGGCGGCGGTGATGACGCGTCAACGATGATCACTTCTGACCTTGTTGGAAGTTCGGGCAGCGGTGGCGGTGACGTGTCAACAATGATCACTTCACGCTCAGGCGGTGGTGGCGGTGGAACGTCGGCGATCTCTTCACGCTCCGGCGGCGAAGACCACCGAGCAACCGACCCAACGATCTGCCCAACGCTCACCGGGAAAATCCCGAGGCGGCCGGCGGCGAGCTCGGGCAGCCGAGGCACGAGGACGAGGAGGAGCAGGCAGCACACCGGGACTGCGAGCGACAGGATGCGCCTGCCGGCCAGGAGGACCGCCGATCCACGCGAGCTCGCCGCCATGGCCGCCGCCGGAGAAGGAACGCAACTCGCGGACGATCTGCTGCTGCAGCGGCGGCGTAATCGATGTTTTCTAGAGTTGGCTTCTCATCAGTCAACATCATCATCAATCGCCTCCAAATCCAATCGCCTTGATTGGTTTCCATTCCTCGCCAAGAAAGAACGCGTTCAATCCACAAACGCTCTGACGCGGACGCAGCTGGGCAGCTTCCCCGTCGCCCTGTACCGATCCGAGAGCCTCCTCACCATCGTACGTCGTCCGTGTGCCCTCGCCATCACGAAGGAGGTGAGCTCCTTGCTGTAGTAATCTCTTTCTCCATACACCGCTTAACGTAAACAACAAAAACGTACGGTGCCTTAAGCATCCGTTTCTCCGTGGCCCCATGACGAATCTTTGAACAAATCATCGGGAGTGGCAAGCCAATCTGGAAGTTTTTTTTTTTTTTTGAAGGAAAGCCAATCTGGAAGTTGAACAGCTACGCTGAATCGCTTATGGGAGTGAGTCATATGAGTCATGATGAGCGCGTAATTTGCTTGGGCCATAGGGCCAGCAGTAATTTGCCGAGTGGCAACCTGTTAAACTGGGCTGTAAATTTCTTTGCCTGTTTGAAATATATCTGGGGGCGTCGTTCGGCGCTCTAGAACTCTAAGAAAAACAAAATCTATTCGAAGGTCTTACGAATTGTACAAACATATAAGTGATCAAACAAAGCAAAAAATACAAGATTTGGACAAAATTCTTAGGAAGGGCTCTTGAACTTTCTGCTAGATATCACATCAATATACCAGGGTCAGTTTTACGGTACCTCAAAATGACTGTGGACCGTCTATTTTAATTAGATAGATTCGTCATCTTTTACCTTCAAGGTCCCCATGATTACAGGAAGATTTGTTTCAAAAGTGGTTAATATGTTGTGATGGTTGGATTCAGCTGGTGGATTTTTTTTCCTTTGTACCAAACAAGCAACGCGAAATCTCCATCACAAAATTTTTCTACGTTCCAGAGACGAGTCGGTGTTTTTTTCCCCCTTTTGACGTAAAAAAAAATCAGAAATAGCAACGTGATCTCCATTTGACGTTGGTGTAGGAAACAAATCCATCCGTGTTGGTAAAGAACTTCCAGAGACGTCTCGTGCATTTTTTTTTCCACCCTTTTTTAGGCAAGGAAAAAACAGAGTACCGCTGATCCATCAGTCATGAGGTCGATCCTCTAACATTGATTGGATCTCAGGAACACAGTGGGATATATAGGTGTTTGACTGCTAGCACATCATGAATCAAGATGTTGTGATCAGTGCGGTGTGAGAACGCAGCCGGCAGTGCGCTTGATGCAGCAGTCTCAGGGAAGTTCAGTCATCGAACCAAAATGATGTGGTCGCACCATTGCCATCGTCAACTGAAACATGAGTTGGAAGCCATGCTCGAAAGGATTGTACTGTTGTAATGGCCATCTTGTCCAGGGTGTGTCTTCACCTGTGTGAAGAATAAGGCAATTAACACACCCGATACCTATGTAATCTGTTTTTATAGCTGAATGCAAAAGATTATACAGTCCCAGCTGTATTTGCATGTACATCCAGACTGCTGGCCCACAAGTTCATGGCATGCTCAGTCAGAGCTAACAATCACAACGCAATTAGAGCAGAAAAACAATTCAGGCATAAAGAATTCAAGGTAGATGTCCCATATTAGCGGTAATAATTTCGGTTTCTAGATAGACTGCTAGGATTTCATAATTAGCTTCGACTCCCATCCTCCATGCACGCACTTAATTAAACACCACAGAAAGGGTTAAAGCGTCGAATAACAGCTTTTGTGATATTTTAACACATGTAATTTTTATTTTAAAAAAAGTTATGCATGTAGGATATATTTTCTTTTCGGCGGGTCACGTAGAACACAAAAGTGCAAACAAAATTGAAAACGGTCACTCCATTCAAAAGTTTTTTTTTTCATACCAATACTTCATTCAAAAGTTATAGCGCTTTAAACTAAATCTCTTTTTCTTCGCAAAAGAAAACTAAATCTTTTTCTTCATTCTTTCCTCCATGGGCCTCTGGCTGTGACGTGCATGCCCCTTGTCTGGTGGTACCCTGGTTGATTGGTGAGAGCAGCCGGTGGCGCGCTAACAGGGTCTATTCCAAATTCAGCTTCGACGGCCATCTTCCATGCATTGCACGCGACGCGCCTAATCAAAACCCCGCGGCAAGCGTCAAATTAAGCGTCTGCCTATGAAAAGAATTATTAGCGACGAATGGGAGGCGAGGTCTCGCCGCCGTTTCAGCGTCGACGGCGACCGCGCGATGAGCTGGAGGAGGTGGTCGCTCAGTGGGTCGATGATGAAATAATGCCAACTCCAGAACGAAATAAAGCTGACGCCGTCGCCGCAGCCGCAGAGCGTCCGCGCGGCGCCGTAGTAGCGGCCGTTCTTCCTTCTCCGGCGGCCGGCGGCAGGCGAGTGGCGACGCCATGGCGAGGTCGCGTAGATCGGCAGCCCTCCGGGCCCGGGGCGGCAGGTGCCACCTAGCGCTCATGTGGATGCTCATCGCCCTGTGGATGTTCCTCATCCTCTCGCCTCCGCTGCCCGGCCGCAGCGGGAGTTCACCGGTGAGCGTCTGGGAAAAGTATGGGACGGTGGAGTGGTCGGCCGACGACACGCCGCCGGCGCCGGGAAGTGAAGAGATCGTTGACACGTCGTCGCCGCTGGAGCGCGAAGAGATCTCTGACGTGCTAGTGCCACCGCCGGAGCGTGAAGTGATCATGGACGCGTCATCGCCACCGCCTGAGCGTCAAGCAAGAACAGAGCCTCCTCCTTCGCCGCCGCGACCGCCGCAGATAATGGCCGTGGCGGCGGACCGGTGCGCCGGCCGGTACATCTACATCCAGGAGCTGCCGAGCCGGTTCAACGCCGACCTGCTCCGCGACTGCCGGACTCTGTTGCGGTGGGCGGACATGTGCAAGCATGTCGCCAACGCCGGCATGGGCGCGCCGCTGACGCGCACCGGCGGCGTGCTCCCGGCCACCGGCTGGTACGACACGAACCAGTTCACGCTCGAGGTCATCTTCCACCACCGGATGCGGCAGTACGGCTGCCTGACCTCCGACGCCTCCCTCGCCGCCGCCGTCTACCTGCCCTACTACGCGGGGCTCGACGTCGGCCCGGAACCTGTTCGGCCCGTTCGGCAACGCCGAGCGCGACGCGCTCGCCGAGGATCTCGCGCGCTGGCTCCGGTCGTCGTCGCCGGCGTGGGCGGCGCGCTGCGGGCTGGACCACTTCCTCGTCGCCGGCCGCATCGCGTGGGACTTCCGGCGCGCGGAGGGGGGCGACTGGGGCAGCCGCCTCCTCCACCTCCCGGAGGCGGCGAACGTGACGGCGCTCGTGCTCGAGGCCGCCGCGTGGCACGCCGCCGACGTGGCCGTGCCGTACCCGACCTACTTCCACCCGTCGCGCGGCGCCGAGGAGGTGCCCGCCTGGCAGCGCGCGCTCCGGCGCGCGCCGCGGCCGTGGCTGTTCGCGTTCGCCGGCGCGCCGCGCGGCCCCGGCGGCGCCGGGACCCTGAGCAACGCCGTGATGGAGCAGTGCGCGCGGTCGCCGCGGCTGTGCGGGATGATGCAGTGCGGCGACGCCCCGCGCAACGACTGCTCCGCGCCGGCCAACGTCATGCGCCTCTTCAAGAGCGCCGCCTTCTGCCTGCAGCCGCCGGGGGACTCTTACACGCGGCGCTCGGCGTTCGACGCCATGCTCGCCGGCTGCGTGCCCGTCTTCTTCCACCCGGCCTCCGCGTACACGCAGTACAGGTGGCACCTGCCCGCCGACCACGCCACCTACTCGGTGCTCGTGCCGGAAGAGAACGGAGTGCGCAACGGCTCCCTGCGGGTAGAGGATGTGCTCCGGCGGTTCGCCCCGGCGGAGGTGGCGGCGATGAGGGAGCAGGTGATCCGGCTGGTCCCGCGCATCGTGTACAGGGACCCCACAACCGGCGGCGGCGCCGGCGGATTCAGGGACGCCGTCGACATCGCGGTCGACGGCGTCATCGAGAGGGTGAAAAGGAACATGCGGGGGCTGCCTCCCTGGGAGGAGGAGGACGTCTACGTCCACAGGCGGTGATCATGTACTACCACCTCTGCACAAATACCATTTCTTGTTTTATTAGTGTCTCTTTCTATACAACAAAGATGAGATGAAACACAAAAACTTTGTATCAAGAGATTTTCAAACGTTACATAAAAAACCATGAGAATCAAAAGGCTCATGTTCACCATCATGATGTTACTGTTGGCCATCATCCGTTTTCGTTTCTGCTAGTAATAACCAAGATGATGTGCTAACCGGAGTAGCAAATTAAGTTTAGTCGTGGTTGCCAACTCTGAAAAACAAGACAATTACCACACCCGATACCTATGTAATCTGCTTTTATAGCTGAATGCAAATGATAATACAGTTCCAGCCACAGGAGTGTGTTTTTTGCTTGTACACCCTGCAGCCTGCTGGCGACAAGTTCATGGCATGCTCAGAGCTAACAATCACAAGGCATTTAGAGCACAGCAATTCAGCCATTCAGGCATAAAGAATTCAAGATATATGTCCCACATTAGGCGTAATGATTCAGATTACAGTTCTCCTAGAAAGCATGAAATGGTAGCATATCACATAAGCAGTACAACAGTCATAGGCTGCAAATTCATTCTTCACAGATGGAAGTATTAGTTCTCCATCCCTTGCTACGGTCAACTCTGCGGTTAACAGTCACAACATAGTTACAAGTTCTAACAGAACATCAAGAGAGAGGCCGCAAATTCCTTTCTTGCTCTTGTCAGATTTGATTCTTCTTGGATTGCAGCCTTGTGACGGTCATCACACACTATGCAATCCCTGCCGTCCTGCAGAGCAACAGAATGAAAGCATGCGCTGAATGTAATATTCGAATGATAAAGTGAGCCATGATTTTATTTAAGGTGTGAAATGGACAAATGGAATTGTTTGAGGTAGTAAAATGGACCTTTTCCTTTGAAGTATATCTGGGGCGTCGTTCGGCGCTCTAGAACCCTAAGAAAACAAATCTATTTGAAGGTCTTAGGAATTGTACAAACATAAGTCATCAAACAAGCAAAAAACACAAGATTTGGAACAAAATTCTTAGGAAGGCCTCTTGAACTTTCTGCTAGATGTCACAGCATTATACCAGGCAAGTACAGTACATATATTTCCGAACCATCCCTGTCTAAAGTGCACGGGGAAAAGTATTCACAACAGTACGTAATATGTTTTGTAGCTGAATGAATATGATTATACAGTCCCAATGTATTTTCATGTAATTTTTCTAAAAATTATGCATGTGGGTTTTTTCGGCTTGTAGAACACGAGAACTAACGCCATTGCAAACGGGCACTCCATTCTAAAGTTATATCGATTTAAACAAAATCTTTTTCTTCATTGTTTCCTCCTTGGGCCTCACTAGGACACACCACTCATTGCCGGTGGTGAGAGCGGCCGGTGCCGCGCTAACGGCCGGGTCCATTCCAAAACCAGCTTCGAAGGCCAGCTTCCATTCATGCAAGCGACGCGCCTAATCAAAACGCCGCGGCAAGCGCCAAATTAAGCGTATGTCGATGAAAAGCATTATTAGCGAGGAATGGAAACCAATCAACGCGAGGTATCGCCGCTGATTTGGCATCGACGGCGACCGCACGATGAGCTAGCTGGGGGACGCGAACGATGATGAAGTGCCAACTGCAGAACGAAATGAAGCTGACGCCGTCGCTGCGGCAGCAGCAGCAGCAGCGGATTGTCCGCGCGGTGCCGTAGCGGCGGGCGTTCTTCCTTCTCCGGCGGCCGGCGAGTTCGGTGACGCCATGGCGGCGAGGTCGCGTGGATCGGCAGCCCTCCGGGCCGGCAGGTGCCTCCTGCCTCTCCTGGTCCTGCTGTGGATGCTCCTCGTCGTGTGGGTGCTCCTCATCTTCTCGCCTCGGCTGCTCGACCGCAGCGGGAGTTTGACGGGGAGCGTCTGGGAGATCGTTGGGACGGCGGAGCGGTGGGCCGACGACACGCCGCCGGCGCCGGGGAGTGAAGAGATCTTTGACACGTCGGCGCCCCCCGGGCGTGAAGAGATCGTTGACATGCCAGCGCCACAGCCGGAGCGTGAAGTAGTCATGGACGCGTCATCGTCTCCTGCTCCGCCGGAGCGTCAAGCAAGAACAGAGCCTCCTCTTCCTCCTCCTTCACCGCCATTGGAGCGTGAAGCAAGAACAGAGCCTCCTCTTCCTCCTCCTTCGCCGCCATTGGAGCGTCAAGCAAGAACAGAGCCTCCTCTTCCTCGTTCGCCGCCACCGGAGCGTCAAGCAAGAACAGAGCCTCCTCTTCCTCCTCCTTCGACAATGGCCGTGGACCGGTGCGCCGGCCGGTACATCCACATCCTGGAGCTGCCGAGCCGGTTCAACGCCGACCTGCTCCGCGACTGCCGGACCCTTTCGCAGTGGACGGACATGTGCAAGTACGTCGCCAACGCCGGCATGGGCGCGCCGCTGACGCGCACCGGCGGCGTGCTCCCGCCCACCGGCTGGTACGACACCAACCAGTGGATGCTCGAGGTCATCTTCCACAACCGGATGCGGCAGTACGGCTGCCTGACGCCCGACGCCTCCCGCGCCGCCGCCGTCTACGTGCCTTACTACCCGGGGCTCGACGTGGGCCGGCACCTGTTCGGCCCGTTCGGCAACGCCGCGCGCGACGCCCTCGCCGAGGACCTCGCCGCCTGGCTCCGGTCGTCGCCGGCGTGGGCGGCGCACGGCGGGCGGGACCACTTCCTCGTCGCCAGCCGCATCGAGTGGGACCTCCGGCGCGCGGCGGGGGGCGAGTGGGGCAGCCGCCTCCTCCACCTCCCGGAGGCCAGGAACATGACGGCGGTCGTGATCGAGACCGCCGAGTGGGGCGCCGCCGACGCCAGCATGATGTACCCGACCTGCTTCCACCCGTCGCGCGACGGCGAGGTGGACGCCTGGCAGCGCGAGGTCCGGCGCGCGCGGCGGCCGTGGCTGTTCGCGTTCGCCGGCGCGACGCGCGCCGGCGGCAGCGACGCCGGGGCCCTGCGCGACGCCCTGATGGAACAGTGCGCGCGGTCGCGGCGGTGCGGGCTCATGCCGTGCGGCAGCGGCCGGCGCGACTGCACTGTGCCGGCCAACGTCATGCGGCTGTTCAAGAGCGCGTCCTTCTGCCTGCAGCCGCCGGGGGACTCGTACACGCGGCGGTCGTCGTTCGACGCCATGCTCGCCGGCTGCGTGCCCGTCTTCTTCCACCCGGGCTCGGCGTACACGCAGTACCGGTGGCACCTGCCCGCCGTCCACGCCAGCTACTCGGTGTTCGTGCCGGAGGACGCCGTGCGCAACGGCTCGGTGCGGGTGGAGGACGTGCTCCGGCGGTTCGCCCCGGCGCAGGTGGCGGCGATGAGGGAGCAGGTGATCCGGCTGATCCCTCGCATTGTGTACAAGGACCCCAGGGCTGGCCTCACCGGGTTCAGGGACGCCGTAGACATCGCGGTCGATGGAGTGCTCGAGAGGGTGGCCAGGAACAAGCGGGGGCTGCCTGCCTCCCCAGGAGGACGAAGATGACGGTGACGTCTACTTCCACAGGCGGTGATCATGTACTGCTCGCTCTGCACAAATATAGTGCCATTCTTAGTAACTGGCTCCTTAGAACGCTTCAACAAGTTCTGTTAAATGATCAACACTCAAGCTAGCTACTGTGCTCAACATGATTTCGCTGCGAACTGGTCACCATCATGATGGTACTGTAGACCGTCATCCGTTTTCATTTCTGCAAGTAACCAAGATGGCGTGTTAACCTGTTCCTTTTGCTCGCACGAATCTCTGCAAATAGGACTTTCAGGCTTCAAGCAGGCTCTTTGCATCTTCCAGCAAAATACAAACGCAACATACTTAGCTGGTACATCGTTGCATATTGACCCCTTCCATGGAGTCCAATTCACATTCTGGGGCAGTACTCAAATCTGTGAGAACTGAAATTCAGAGATTGTTCACAGTTCACCATGCATATACTTCAGCTCCACAGTCAGCTATGATTCTTAAACCAACTGATGCGATGCTACACAAATCAACCCCATACTGAACAACACAGATTGTAAATTCCTCAATCACTGGAACTTGTGGTGCATTCTAAAAACCTACTTCAGAACATGAGGCAACCAACATAGACCGAATTTGACCTACAACAACGAGCAGCAAGCCAGCAACCAGAAATTGTAGATATTCAATAACATCAGAAAGCATAAGTGAAGAAGCAAGTCATGTAATGCTGAACAGATCAACCATTTATAACATAACAACTGGGACTTGCTGAGTGCATTCTGAAAATGCAACATACAAAGGATCGGTTTTGATGTGTCAAACCGATCTGAGAATGCGACATACACCAGGTCATCAACATACAGCTCTTTGATTGGGTTTGGTACGTAAAAAAGAGCAGCAAGCATCAAAACAAACCAAATCCAGACATCAAGAAGCACACAGCAAAACATTGCAACCATCACTGTGATAAGCTGCAGAATCATCCATCCTGCTTACATAGGTCCATAATAGATAAGTTAAGCTCTACATAATATTGTGAGCTTGCCAAAATCGGAGGAAACACTCTGTCACAAGCTCACAGAAGCGCATTAGCATAGCCATTAAGCATGTCTGACAAGGCATTCCTAAGCAAGAACAGAAAGGAGCCAAAAAGAACACCTCAAGCTGGGAAGAGCGAGGGCGCCTACCACTGCCAAAATAACCTATTAGCGCATCCTACAAATGCGGCATACTGAAAGAGAGCATATCAGATCCCCCTTAAGACTGTAGGATTGCTTGCTTTATTCTATATCTTAGAGTTTGCTTTCTAGTATTACTGTATTAGGAATTGGGCCTTGTCAAACGAACTTGAAGTGCTCAATCATGTAGCCACAGGTGGTGCAATTCTTCAGTAATGTCACTGACGCAAGGAGGCATCCCCGGCAAGCAATGGCATGCATGCAGGGGGAACATCTGACAATCGCCTCAGCTCCACGGCAGACAACCATCAACTGGCACCTTTGATCCGAAACACGCTCCATGAATCCCTGCACATATTCAACAATTGATCAGAGAAACCCAACTCATCCAGTAAAGCAAAATAACACCAAGCATCCAAAACCTACACTAAGTCATTGTTAGAAAAAAAAACCTACACTAATTCCAGATCATCTCTAAATATAGGAAATCAAAGACAATTATAACGGTTGAGTTTTTTTTCTTTTCTTTTCTTACCATGTAGCGGTAAGTCACATCCACCGCAGGTGATGACTTGACTCCACTCACAGCACTGCCGCAGGTCATGCATGCCCTGACATTGCACCTCATCATGCAAGCAACACATATCTTATGAAGGCAAGGGACGAGCTGCATTGTAGCTTCGCAAGATCGGCAGATGATGCAAGATTCATCAATCTTGGGATGTGGAGTCTAAAATACAAACAACAGCATCAGTTACACATATATTTTGACCTTAACCAACATTTGATCTTAGCCAACATATTAAATATTGCAAATTCTCAAGACGGGGCCCTTACCAGGTACTTGTCCCACTGTGACTGGAAGAAAGAGAATCTCGTATCAGTCTCACGGCTGCTCGGAGTCACTGCTGGCCTTTCACTTGGACAATCAATGAAGCATGTAGAAGGCCTGGACTCCATCAACTCAAGCTTTCTTGTAGGCGCAGACTCGAGCAAATTAAGCTTCAGAATAGGTCCACCTTCATTTCTTTGAGGAAGAGGTCTAGACTCGATCAAATCGGAGATTCTTGTAGGTCCAGACTCGATCAACTTGGAGTTTCTTGTCGGTCCAGACTCGATCAAATTGGGGTTTCTTGTAGGCACAGACTCAATCAGATCAGGCTTTCTTGTAGGTACAGACACAAACAAATCAGGCTTTCTTGTAGGTTCAGACTCGACCAAATCAGCTTTTGTGGTACTGACAGTAAAATCATCCAGTAAGCTCCCAGTGGAACTCTCATCCTGCAGGCTTTCGGCATTGCTCCTGCTGCTCTCATCACCCTGCTGCCTCTGAACATTGGTCTCACTGCATGCATCACCCTGCTGGCTGTCAGTGTTATGAGGGGAGTCCTCTCTAATGTTGGCGTTAAGTGGAGATCTTGGGGAGTGATTATCTGACACTGATTCTGGGAGCTCATCATGATCAAAGGATTCTGGCTCTAGCAAGGGTACATACTTTGGTCGCGAGAACGGTGGCAGAAGGACCATGTGTGTCGCAGGTCCATTTCCAACAGGAACCACACACATCCTGCAGATGCCGGGGAGTGAGCGCATAAAGTCGCTTAGCTTAGGATAACCAATTGCGGCATGATCAAGCTCCATCCTGCAAGTTGCTCTGAAATCACCCTTGAGTGAGCTTAATGGATACCTGTCTCCAAGTCGCTCAGTCTCATCTCTAAGAAATCCAGGCAACCACTTCCTGAATATAAAGAACCAAGATGGAAGGCACTTCTCAGGCAATGGCCGCCGCCTCTGAGGACCATGTTCCTCAGTTAATTCGCCATCTAGCACAGTGTGGTTTCCCTTTGGAAACTCTTGGGTGCATTTCCTCGTGGAAGTAGGTCTCTCTTCTAAAGGCAAGTATCCTCTAGCGACAGCATCCTTTACCTCCACTCTCTTCCCAAGCATGTAGACATGATGAGCTTCCTTTGCACTTATCATATCCTTCTCTCTTTCAAACTTTACAAAGCCAAACCCTCGGGACTGGACTCGGTTGCCTATCTGCAATCCAATGACTACTGCTTCTTCCACAGGCCCAAATTCAGCAGTGAAGAATTCAATAAGGTATTCTGTTGGAAAAGAAAATAAATTGTTTGAAGTATATTAGTTTAAATTGTAAAACACAAAATAATGCAGGATGCCAGGATATATGAAGCATTACCGGAGTCTACAGAAGGTGGGAGGCCCCCAACAAATATTTTGCGAGTGTAGTCATGCCTCGGCCAATGATTATGCTAAAAGGAAAAAAAAAGAATATCATGTCATGAAAACAAAAAGTGTTGGCAATAAAGATAGAGCATGTTAAACTTACCCGAGGCGCAAGCTTTGAACCTTGTTTTGAAGAGAACTGGCTCTTAACCTTAGTGGAGCGAAAATCACGCTGACATGCTGATTTCTTAACATTGACATAGCTGCACCAGCATTCAAAGCAATATATTAGTTTGAACTAGAGTTGACACATGAAGTTTGTATAGTCAATGTAATCATGTAATATATACCAGACATACCATTCATTGAAATCATCGTCGTCATAACCATCAAAGGTATCATCCATAAGCTCCTTGCAACTTTCCTTGCTCATCACACGATGCTTCTGGGGTGAGCTGTGGTTCCCTACAACTAGATCACATTGCTATTAAGGGGGCAGTTCTATACCACCAAAACGAACAGATATACTTAACCAATCTATATGAAATTTACATGACTAAATTACTACGATCTAATTGAACTCCTGACCAGCATTTACTATTACAGTTGCATGAATAATACAAGCTAATAAAAAGTGAGTTACTCCCTGTTTTTTTTAGTTGATGACGTTAGGAAAGCATTTTTAGATCATTTTTTAACGGAAAAAGTTGTCCTAATGACGGATGGCAAAGCCACGTACCCTGGTGCACTGGCACCAGGCTAGGAAAAATAGTTAGCACTAAAGAGCTCATTAGGACTAGCTAACTGCTTGAAAATTAGGCATACATGATATATTGGCACCACAATCAATTAATAAGCAGAGGGAGTGCACACAAAGAGAATTGGAGCATTATTTAAGGTGAACAGTGAAGACAATGAGAGTAAATATCAGTTAGAATCTTACATGGTACTACTTTCACAGAGCTAAGAATGAACTAAAAAGTTGTCCTAACGACATCAATTAAAAAACAGAGGGAGTATATACAAAGAGAATTGGAGAATTATTTAAGGTGAACAGACAAGAAGAGTAAATCTCAGTAAGAATCTTACATGGTACTACTTTCGCAGAGCTAAGAATGAAACGCATGTCCTGGGATGTTCCCAATTCTATTGGTCTCTGCTTTCTGTTCAATTAAAAGAAAGGCTGCATATCAAGTGTGCATGGTACAAAGTCATCATTAGAAGCATTCTTTCAATGTATTCTGAAAATTTACCCACCGGAGGTTCTGGGCTTTGGTATCAGCTCCAAAACGCAATAGGAGTTTTACACAGTCCACAGAGCCATTCTTCACTGCAAAGAATAATGGGGTTTCTTTGGTCTTGGAAGGTATGTCAACACAATCTGGTTCATGAAGTAGAAGTGACTGAGCAAAGGAAAACAAAATCAGTTAGTCACTGCAGTGTAATCAACTTCTTTTGAAGAAAAGTTAGTGTTACCTGAAGAGCCTTGTAGTTTCCTTTAGCTGCAGCACTGTGTACTGGTGTGAGACCTAGTTTGTTCCCCTGGAAAACTCTGGCACCATTCTTGAGCAGGAGCCACACAATCCTGTACGAAGACAGAAGGCAATTAAGACGCATATGAAAAGACTGAAAGAGCGAGATTCTAGTTCATTGGTCAAAAAGGCAGAACCTTGGCTCCTGTGTTCTTGAAATACCACTAAGACACCAGTGAAGTGCTGTGTTTCCTTCAGAATCAACTTCATTGACATCAACATTCCCCATCAGAAGCATCTTAATGACATTCATATCTCCAACCTACATAAGACAGGTCAATTAGCTGAAGTGTATGCAGAGATACCGCGGTAGTCTTGTAGCCTAAAATTGAGGTTGGCTAAGTATGGAGCTTTAAACATCCACACAATTCAAGAAAAATAAGTTGTGATATTTTTCTTTGTATAATTGGTTTAAGTCTCATCCTTGCATATTGAATACTCAAGTCACATGCTAGTCACAGTAGCACACAGAATACTCAATTCACATTTTATCACAAGAGCTTCGCATATCACGATAAGTGCAAAGGGGTAAAAAAGGATCTGCATCCAATTGTTGGGATAACTAATTAAGCATCACAAAGAGACAGCAGTACCTTAGCAGCCCTAAGTAGAGGGGGCAATGTTCTCTTGTCATTTTGGTCCCTCCATGCTGCCGATCCAAATTGGTTGAGAAGCTGAATCTCGCAGAGCAGGGCTTTTCTCCTTTCACTACCATCACGAGCTGGAGCATCTCCCATTGATAAAGCCTCATCCACAATGGAGTAGTAAATCGATCTCTTTGTTCTGATGCCCTCTATCACCACACTCACTAGCCCCGATATCTTCTCCTCAACCACCAGAAGCAGCATTGCCAAGGGAGGAACGCATCCCTCCATGGCATATCTGTAGGCGAGTTCCCCAACTACTCTGGTTTTCTCTGCCAGAAGCCTTACTGCCGTGAGGTCCTACAAATAGAAGGAGGTGACAAGTTTGGGTGAAACGATGCATTCAATCCTATGCATCAGACATGAAACAACAAACAATGGAGGAGTAATGTTACGTACCCTTCCTTTAAGAAATGCCAGAAGTTCTTCAATAGACTTGTCAGATGACCACTGCACTTGAACTCTGAAAAAGGCCGGCAGCAAAATAGTTATTGCTGGAAAATTGAGGACTGATTCCAGTCAATTATAACAAGCCATTCAGTACATTCAGGTTTCAGTCGTCACACACAATTTAGAGTCGACTATAACGAGCAATTCAGTACATTCAGGTTTCAGTCAAGTCACAAACAATTCAGTGTCAAGTATGACAATCGATTCAGTACATTCAGGTTTCAGTCAAGTCACAAGCAAAGCAATTCAGAGTCAAGTATAACAGTCGATTCAGTACATTCAGGTTTCAGTCAAGTCACAAGCAATTCAGAGTCAAGTATAACAATCAATTCAGTGCATTCAGGTTTCAGTCAAGTCACAGGCAATCAGAGAAGCCACCCACATACCGCCTGCTCATCAGCGCGACCTCCAGCGGGAGAAGGGGCCGCCCGTCGACCACCCTGAGATCAGCGCGCGCGTTCCTGGAGAGCAGCAGCTCGATGCACCTGGCCGAGTGCGTCTCGGCGGCGACGTGCAGCGGCGTCCGCGTCAGCTGGTCCCTCGCGTCGACGGGCGCCGGCGCGATCCCGCCGCCGCCGCCCTCGAGCAGCAGCCGCGCGCACTCCACCGCGTCGTGCTTGCAGGCGAGGTGGAGCAGCCGCGCGGACATCTCCTGGTCCAGCGTCCTCGACGCCTCAGAGCCCTTGCGGATGCGGCCCAGCGCCTCCTTCCTGAAGCCCTCCACCGCCGTCAGGAGGAGTGCCGTGTTGTCCTCCACGACGGCGCGGCAGAAGTTCTCGTGCTTCACGCGGTCCATGCTGCCGCTCGTTCCCGCGCCAATGGCTACGTCACCAGGACTCTGCAAAATCAAACCACAAAACATGTCTGAACACATGCTACTAACAAAGAAAAAAGCTCAAATTGCTTCAGTTCTTGCTGGTCGCAGTACCCAAGCAGCTCACAAACCTCCAGCATTAACAGCATTTTGCTTAAACAACCGCAACAAAAACCAACATAAGTTGATGAAAACAGCAGGCAATCATTCGACACGTCTCTTGTAAAAACAAGCAGAGGAGACAAAACATTTTCCCAAGCCAGTGCCTGTTCTCCTACCCCCATGGTCAAATCCCAAGGAACAGCACCCACCCAGCTCTGTGAGCATGGTCAGCTCAACACTGACATGACGGGACGTGACACGGGACTGCCAGACGGCGAAGCTGGCTGGCCACGCAAAAGATTTTCCTCAATCCACCACCTCGGAAATAGTCACGGCAGTTTCTCCGGTCACAAGAAGCAAACGAAATCCCCTGGAAAAAACCCACAAAAAGCAAAGCCGAAAACGGAATGGGGCGGTGGCACCGATCGAGCCGCCACCCAAATAAAAATGCCATTATCGCGTGAATCTGAGACAGAAACTGCAATGATTTATGCCGTGGGGAAAACCCCATCCAAAACCGAAAGGGGGGAAAGAAAAGAGGGAAACGCGCAAACGCATGATCAAATGGAGCACCGCGGATGATTGGGGGAGCGGGACGCGGCGATCAGCGAGCTCGCGATGCGGCTCCGGTTAATCTAATCGCGCGGAAATCCCCCACTTCCCTCCCGTCCCCGCGGCTGCGAAATGCGGCGCACCGCCGGCGAAATCAAATTGACCAAGCAGCCTCCCCTGACAATGGCGGCTCGAAGTCCCCGATCCCCAAACGAGGGAAGAAGAACAATCGAGCGGGGAACGAAAACCCTAAAGCCCTAACACCGGCCGCCACAAAACCGCAACCCTGCAAAATCCGCTGGAATCCCATCAGAACGAGGCGCGGCGGAGCTCGAGCAAGCGCCGTGGCCCTCGAATTTCTGGAAAAGCAAAGCAAAATGCCGCGGAACGGCCGGATTTCGGAGCTCGAAGCGCGCGTTGCACTCGAGCCGGGAACGGGGAAAAACCCAGCAGAGCACCAGGAGAAGAGGAGAGCCGAACCCAAAACTAGCAGGAAAACCCAGAAGAAACAACGGAATCCCGTAACACCCCACGCGAAATCGCACCGGAACCCCTTGCGAAGCCTCGAATCTCGCGAACACCCCGAGCAGAATCGCATAACAAAGTTTGAGGCAAAAGCGCTCTGGTGCGCGATCGCGGCTCGGAAGAGCACAAGGAAGGGAAAACCCAATCCGTGGCTCGCGGCAGCTGTGCTCCGCCTCCGGTGATCATCGGCAGCAGCATCATCAAACCGCCCCCACGAGGCGGGGAAAAAAAAGTCGAAGCTCCAGAACCGAGCACACGAACGAAATCAGCCAAACGCGACCACATTTCCGAGCGGAAATCCCCCGGCGCCGTCGCCACCCCACGAAGAAACCGATCGCGCGAGCCAGCGATCAAACCGCGGCCAAAACCAGAGGAGGACGGGGAAGAACACGAGCCGAGAAAACCCTTCCCACGGCGAACAACGAACCAACCCAAGCACGCTGCTACCTAGAGGAGCACGGAGACGAGAACCAATCAGGTAGCTAGCTCGCTAGCTCCCGTCGCAAGCCTCGCACGAACCGAACCGAACTCACCTCTTCCATGCGCGCTCCTCGCACGAACGCCCGCGCCCTGGCCTTCCGGAAGCTTTCCTCCACCTCGTCCTCTCCTCCCTCTCCACCCCGACTCCTCCTCCAAATGCCCGGTGGTCGCCTCTGCTTCGCGGTGGATCCCCTCTCCTCTGCTTTGTACTACTCGCAACGGGGAAGGACACGGGATCGCAAGCCCTCTCTCTCTCGTGGGGTCCTGCCTGGGGGGTTAATCTCTGGGTGATGCTCTGGTGGCAGAGGGAGGAGGAGGCTCTACCCAATCCCCGTACCAGTCACAGCTTTTGCTTCCCCCCTTGGCTTTGGCTCGCCTTTAAACAGGCCCCTCGTCGTGTTGCGCCCAGCTTTCCCTTTTGCCGTTTCGGGCAACCGAGGCCGGTGGTGCGTCGACGCGGCCGTGGTGGCACTGGCACGGGTGGGTGTGGGTGGGGGATTGGCACGCACGCTGCTGTTGCTTGGCGCCGTCCATCCCCAGATCCGTGGACGCGTGGCGGCATCGGAACACCGCCACCTCACCTCACTTCTCCTCCGCGCCGGCTCGCCCGCCCGAGGGAGAAGACCCGCTCGATCGGTCATGTGGAAAGGGTTCGTCGCGTTCCGCTGCTGGAGCTCGTGCCGTGCCGTGTGATCGATTGTCATTCAAGAGCAGTGGCCCGGCCCGGCCGCCCGGGCGGGCGGGCAGAGGCTGACGACGCTTTTTACCTCGTGCACAGCTGCGATGTGGGTCTGTGTTCCGTGGCGGGGAGGTGTGGCCCACGTGTCAGTGGGCGGTGGTTGGCGGGGGAGTCCGAACTGGGAGAGGGGAGGACGACGGCACGCGTGTGTGGGACTGGGAGTCGGGGGTTGGTTGCGGCGGATGGATCGATCGTTCCCGGAAGGTGTTGGTGATGACGTCAGGGCGCTCGGAGCCTTCCCCCAGGGGGCAGCAAAAGCGTGTGAGGCCACCAGCGCGAGCATGCGAGGAAGGAAGGAGGCAACGAGCCACTGGTTTTTTCGTCCAGAATGATCGAGATCCATCGATGAATGACTAGCTGCATGCACATTCATGTTTCCTGAACACCGGACGCTATACTCCACGGTCTACAAAACACCCGATCCCTTGAGTGGAGAAGGGGGTCAGCCAAACCCAACGACGAAGCACCGGCGCAAGAGCAAGGCACAATGTACGTACGTAACGCGCTCGATCGAGTTGAGGTAACCTGACCCCACGTACACGCATCACCACTGCTGCTGCCACCAACAAGCTACTACTGCTCTCGCACCGTGAGGATCAATGGGCTGGCTGGGTGGGTCACGTACGCGACGGATCGAGAGCTCCTTTCAAAGGAAGGCGGTTTCGAACGCATGGATGGAGCAGGTCCGCGAGCAAGGAGAACGGACAAAAGCTGCGCGCTCAGAGGGCTGCAGTTCGTTCTGGTACGTACCGTGCGGCGAGTGCCAGGGCCCAAAAGGAAGGGGGCCGGCCGGCCGGAGAACGGGCCGCCAAGGACCAACCACAACGACGCGCAACGAACGATCGCTTTTCTTGATAGGTTCAGCGACCGCGAGAGAGAAGAAATATCAGAGCTTTTCCATACAAAAAGAAATATCGGAGATAGTAGACTAGAAAGGATCAAAGGAGGAGGGGGAAGGCAAGCGCGCGCGTGTGAGCGGCGTGTAGGATATCTCTCGATGCTTCAAAGTTCAAACACGGAGAGAGAGAGAGAGAGAGTCGATTAATTTAGTGCCCGCATCGGCCTGCGCCCGCACGGCTAGCTGGGCATCCAATCCAAGTTTCTCGCGAGCCAAGCCATTTGGGGCGTTCGGCGCACCCCTCTAAACTTTAACACAACATCAAAGAGAATCTTACTATTTAAACATTTTTATTAATTTAATGACAAAAACCTAGTCACGACCCTTCCTTAAATCACGAGACGAATTAATGAGCCTAATTAATCTATATTTGCTACAGTAATGCTACAGTAACCATCGTCTAATCACACCTTAATTACTTTTATTAGATTCGTCTCGCGATTCGAGCAGAGTCCTGAAATTAGTTTTGTAATTAAACTTTATTTGTAATCACAATATTTGTTAAAAAAATCCTCTAAAGTTTAAAGTTTAGACCCGTGCACCGAATACCCGAAACAAAGCAAGCACTCGCGGCCTCGCGCGATCGCCGTCGCGGTGCACGGCGCGCGTCGCGTCGCGTGCGTCCGTGCGTGCGTGAGCGTGCCATCTGGTAGGGGGACAAAGGCTGCTGCGCATGTCCCGGTCCTGCGCTGCCGCAGAGCAGGCCAGTGTCAGGAGGAGGAGGAGATAGAGCAGCAGGGATCAGAGCGGCAGGCAGTACGTGGTGGCCGACGGCAAAGCACGCGACGCAAACCAGCTTTGATTGATGCGTGTTTCGGCGAGCCTTATCTCTAACCTCATCTCTCCTTAATTTGATCGCTCTTTTACGTCCTCCCCGATCGAAGGAGAAACAAACAAACAAAGAAAGAAAGATTCGGATCGGATCGTTTGTAGTACTGCTGCTACGAGTACCGCACTATACTTTGCATGGATTACTGTGGTTTCGAATTTCAAAGTTTAAGTTCAACAAAGGATAATTCAGCCAAGTGCGCTGGGGCTAGCTAGGCGTCGGTCTTGTGCCGCCGGCTGTGGTGGTTGACCGAGGTCAATGTGGAAGTGGCACTGACCAGGGGATAGGCGCGGGCCCGGAGGTTGTTTGTGGATTGGAGGTGGGCCCCGCGGATCCTTCTTGGGAACGCGTTCTGTTGGTGGCGACGTATCGGATCGCAGTCGAACCGCGCAGGATCGTTCCAGTTGGCGGGGACGATCAGCGAACAAATTAATGGCTCGTGAGGTTTTTTCTTTTCATTCTTTGGCAGGTCCATCAAGTTAACAACCAGGTGGTGGTGGTAAAATCTCGAGCAGATACACGGAGACAAGTCGCAGTTGAACGCATACAGTACTACGGATGAGCACCCATAGAGTGAAAATGATCCGATCGATCGGCCGATCCGTCGATCGAACCAAACAAAAGGGCGCGCGCTTCGCCTGGAACGTGAGACCGGTGCGGGGCCATGAGGATCGATCGTCGTCTGGGCATGCGTGCCACGGAGGAGACAAAAGAAGCGTGCAGGGCAGGATCAGGAGAACGTACGTACGGCGGGGCCCGCAGCAGCAGCTCCTACTTTCTTTTCTTTTGGAGGCAGACGACAAAGGTCTCTTTTTCTCTTGGAGATTCTCCTCTCCCTTCTCTCGTCCTTGCGGTTGCTAGGGTTGGGTTGAGCTCGGGCCGGACCGGCCGGCCGGCGATCAACGTTCCGTTCGCACGCGCCATCGTCGAGAGCTAGCGGCCTAGCGCCGGCCGGACCGGGAAAAAACAGAAAGTATACTGGTACTATTTTCCCCGCGTACTAATATCTGTTCTCAACGTGACGCGCCACCGTTTTTGCTAGCAAGCATGGCATGATCGATGTGGCCGGGGGCATGATCACGAACCGCTCGGGTTGATCTACGTCGCGGCGCAGGAGGAGGCAGGTCTCGACGTGCGCGCCATGCACGGAGATCAGGAGGCAGAAAAGGACTGCGCCCTGCCTGCCAGCGAGTTGCTGCTGCCTTGCAGCGGCAGAATCAGGCCAGGAACGGGCCGGGACACGGCTAGGCAGGCAACAAACAGAGCATCGGCAAAGTGGAAACCATCCCCCGTTCTTTTTCAAGGCACACTGGCTCTCTCTCTCTCTCTCTCGATATCTTGCTTCTCTGTTGGATTCGATCCATCCAAATCCGCTCCCGATGCACACGGCACCAGACAGACAGACAGACTTGAAACGAATACTGCAAGAGTCGCGTATGCTGTACGGTTTGTAGCTGTTGGTAGAGGCTAGGCTAGCCTGCCATATCCGTGACGATCGATCGAGTGGAGACCGTGGTGTACGTACGCACATACGCTGACACGTGATTCTGAGACAAGGTGGGCAAAGGGGACGCACGCGAATGGGCTGTTTCTGGAGACGCGAGCGAGCGATCGAGCGAGGAGCAGCATCGCTCGATCGCGCCTTGTCGTTTCGAGAGCGGGAAAGAATCAAACCCCTGGGCGTCGCAGCAGATCGAAGATCAGCACTACTACTGTACTGCTCGCCATCCTGCGGTGCGGATTCGGAGGGAGGAGCTATATAGGGGCAGCACCACACGTACGGCCGGACCGCGCGGCAGGGAGCGAGCGAGCGTGCGAGGCCTCGTTGCATCGCAGCGGAAATGCATGGCGCCACGCAAGACACGGCACGGCAAGCTTTAGGCCCCGTTCGGTTGTTGCATGGACCACCAATCCTGGCCTGATACTTTTCAGAAATGGAACAAGTGTTTCCGGGACTGCCTATATGGAGGGCGTCCTACGGTTTACATTTGATAGATCGGCCCAATAGCCCATTAAATCTAGGCAGCCCAGCCCAAGTTCGAGTGTCAACATTTTGAAATAGAAGAATCAACATTTTTGTAGTTCTATTTCAACATTTTTAAATGAAATCAACATTTTTTGAAAAATATTGACATAGTGCAAACAAAATGTTGACATAGTGCAAAAAAAATGTTGACATAGTACATTCAAAAATGTTGACAAAAATTTCAAATTTTAAAAAATTCAAAAAATATTCATATTGGATCTCATTTTGTAGAATTAATTGTAACAAACACGTAGGTTCAAACGGATTCGAAAACGGACTTACGGTTTAGGAGAAAAATGCGTTTAAAGTTTGAAATCCGTTTCTTTTTGTCCCACCTCCCATCCGCCCCAATCAGAGAGCGACACGTGGCAGCTTCTCAGCCATCCCCTTCTCCACCTGCGCGAATCTGAGCCGTTGCACGAATCTCAAACACTGTTCTATCAAAGCTTAACCATAGCCCGCCCTCCATATAGGATCCACCAGTGTTTCCTCTCTCTCCTACTTTCCAAATAAAACGACGCTTGCCAGGCCGAATTCAACGGCCTTTCTTGGTCCAGCCGGGCCCAACTTCAAAATTGGCCTGACCGAGACTGGCCAGAAAACGCCACCACGTTCCAGGCCTGAAATGGGCTTCTCTATAACCGAACTGGCCCTTAGCAGGAAGAGCCCCTCCAGATTTTTATTCATAACATTTGGACAAGCTGATTGGTTCAAATATGTTCTAAACTCTTTACTGAAGAAAATGATGTTTGCAAATGGAAGGCCACTGCCACTAACCTCTTTACTGTACATTCTTTTTATCTTTTCAGAAAACACAAGAACTGAAATTTCCTCGGCGTTTTATTTGGAAAGTTAAAATCCCTTTGAAGATCAAGATTTTTATCTGGTTAGTGATAAAAGGTAGAGTTCTGAACAAAGACAATCTTAGAAATAGAGGCGGGAAAGGAGATGACATCTGCAGTTTCTGTGGCAGCAAGGAGACAATTGATCACTTGCTATTCACATGTCCCCTGGCTAAGTTTATTTGGGGATAATATCCTGGCTAAGATATTAAGGGGGTGAGATCAAGGGGGTAGGGAAGGGGGCACATGCCCCTCTTTCAAATTATGAAGCGAAAAACATTAACGCCAAATGAGTCCTACAATTTTTCTAGTGATCCATCAGTAACATAGCTATCTAATACCGTGGTGTGACTAATAAAGTAATGTTATGTTTCCATGATCAGAATCTGATCAGTTTTAGAGCGTCTACCAACTACATGTGAGAGGCTTTAACGGTGTGGTGGGGAGGTGCGGCCCAGCCTTGCGTCAGGGAGTCGAGGTGAGGAGAGGGTTGTATGTAGGCCCAGCTTGCGGATCAATCTCAGAGGCAAGCCTTTTTGTGAAGGCACAAATCCTATTATACTTTCATATATTGATCGATCAACAGTAAGCTAACTGATCTATAGTACTATTTTCTTAACACTGGTTGCTCAAATAAAACCGCGGATCATTACAAAGGTACTAATGTACACACTCTGGTTCACTACTGTTGTACTATCTCTGTTTCAAATTAAATGTCAAGCACGAGAACTAAGAATAGATGAAAAATGTGAGTGCACATAAAACGAAAAGAAGAGAGCTGGAGATGGAGATGTGATAAGAAGAGAGAAAAGTACATTGGAAAGTGAGAATGACACGTAATTCGAAAAAAGTTAAAAACCCTAAAATGACAGCATTTTAGAAGGGAGAGAGCAGTGCCGTGCTCCGCACCACAAGAATCCAAGTTTTTCGAGAGCGAGCTGCGACGGCCTACAAAACATCCGATCCCTTTGAGAGGGAAGAAGGAGGACACATCCAGGGACATACGGTGCAAGAGCAAGGCACATGCATCCACGTACTGAGGCTACGAGCTGGATGTACTAACATGTACGTACACGCATCGCGACCTGCTGGCAAGTGGCAACACCAATAAGCAGCTATACTGCGCTACTCTCTCGCTCGCTCGGTGGGTCACGCATGGCAACGGATAGACCGCGCCGGGGCTGCCAGCAGCCTCGCGGCTGGTTTCGAAGTGAACGTGACGGAGAGCAGGGCCGCAGGGGGATCAGGGCGGCGCCAGCTGCCTGCGTGTCCAGCCCGTGGTGCCATGCGTGCAAGGTGCAATCGGAGCAGAACAGAGCAGGGCCGCGGGGGGATCAGGGCGGCCAACGGCAAAGCAGCACGCGACGCCGACCATCTGTGCTTTGATGCTCTCTCCGTCTCTCGCATCCAGCCACCAGTTCTTTTCCTCCCCAAATTAAGCTTTGTACTGCGCTTTGCATGGATTAGTAGTAGTAGTTTCGAGTTACGAAGATTCAAGTTCAACAAAAGGAAAACGCATCGATATCGATCGGGAAGAAAGTAGCTAGCTGGCCGTGGACGCGCGTCGGTAGGTCGCGGAGGACGATCTCCTGAATTTCGTTCTTAGGGCTGTTCGTTTCTTTAGGCGTAAAGATCATATCAAAACTATCTTGCTATTTAGGCGTTTTAAATAAGTCTAATTATAAAACTTTTTTACAGATATGCGCTAACTTACGAGACGAATCTAATGAGCCTAATTAATCTATGTTTCGCTACAGTGATGTTACAATAACCATCGTCTAATCACGGCTTAATTACCCTCATTAGATTCGTCTCGCGAATTAGTACAATGTTCTATAGTTAGTTTTTAATTAGACTTTATTTAAGAGCAACCTCAACAGATGCTCTAAAATGACCCGTGCTCTAAAATCTGGCATTATAAAGCACCAACTTGCTCCAACAGATGCTGTAAAATGATGTGGTGCTCTAAAAATTATACAGCATGCTGTAGAACTCTCCCCTCGTGCTGCAAATATACAGCACCGAAGCGGGTGCTGTATCCCGTGCTCCAAACACAACCACCCGTGGCGGGAGCCAACTGCTTGCCTTCCGACCGCCTCCCGACGCCCGCTCCTGCTCCCGGCAGCCATCCCCACACCGCCACATCGCCGGAGCAAGCTTCCCCGGCCGCCGGCGCACGTTCCCCAGCCTTCGCCACCCATTCCCGCCTCAATCCCGGCCCGCCCGCCCCCATTTGCACCTCTGCAATGAGACACGGCGTGGCGTTGCTCTTCTGCCGTCCACTCCATGCCGGCCCGTCGTCGGAGACGACGACCCCAAGCCTCCCCTCCCTCCGCTATCGCTTCCCGAGCTCGGCGCGGGCCCGACGTCCCTTCGCCGCCCCTTCCTCGAGCTTCCACGCCCCTAGATCCGCGGCGCCACCACGCCCGCCCCTGTCCCGGAGGCGCTAGTGCTGCGCTGCCGCCTGGCCCGACGCCGCGCTCCCCACCACCATGGATGACCGCCGCTCCGCTCCGCCGACAACGACTGCGCGAGTCCGCCAGCCGCTGCCCCACCGCCGTCATCGCGAGCACGCCCCCGGACAGCCCTGCGCTCGCGCCGCCGTGTTTCGCCTTGCCGCGATTCGCCATCGCCTCGTCGCCCCGGCGCGACTCGCCCCGTGCCTTGTCGACCTGCCGCGATGCGCCGCCCCCTCGTCGCCCAGATGCGACTCGTCGTGCGCCTCATCGCCCCTCCACGTTTCGCCGCCGCCTCGTCGCCCCGGCCACGGGCGCCGCCAAAGGAGCATGTCGGGCCTCCCTGCTTGCCAACACGCGCTGACGGCCTCGTCTTCCTCGCGTCGTGCCATGGCGGAGGAGCGCCGCGCCGCGCCTCCCTTCCCGCCCCTGCCTGCCACCTTGCCGGGCCTCCGCATGGTGCCGCTTCTCGCCCCTGCTCATCGGGGCGACGTTCCACCAAGCCGCGTTGCCGCAGCGCCCCGCCCTCCTCGCGCTCTCGCCATGGCCTCGACAACACGCTGTGCTCGAGCACGCCGCGCGTCGTAATTCACCTGCTCGATGAAATGATTCAAAGGGAATGTCTAATATACAGCACTTGTTTTGCAGCATCTGTTCTGTTGGAACATAGGACTCAGGATCTCTAAACCTGGGCAAAAGTGGTGCTGTATAATTGGTTTTACAGCACCACTTTTAGAGCATCTGTTGGAGTTGCTCTAATATTCCTAAATAACAAGATTCTAACAGGTCTAAAATTAGGCCTAGAGAAACTAACACCCCCTTAGTTTAGTCCATCAAGCTAAACAGGTGCTAGCAAAATTGGGGTAAAAAAATGGCGATTTAACAACTTGCCCGTGCATATGCAGCGCCACGCGCGCGGCGGCGGGAGGGCGAGGTGATCGCGATCGCCTGAGCATGCGTGCCACGGAGCAGACAAAAGAAGTGCGCAGCAGGATCAGGTGCAGGAGAACGAACGTACGCGGGGAACGCAGCTGCAGCTCTATCTCTCCCTCATCCTAGAGTACTTTTTTCCTTTTTGAGCCAGGCAAAGGTCTCGCGTTGGAGATTATCGGGTCCTGTGTTCCCCTTCTCTCTGCTACAGTAGAGACAGGCGAACTAGCTTTTCTCCCGTCGATTCGCCGCCGTCCTCGCCTCTGGCGCCCTCGTCGGCGTTGGAGGAGGAGGATGGTTGGTCGAATCGACGGAGGATGTGTATAGCCAGTCCTATCTAGCTTAGTTTGGGTAGATTAGGGTTAGGTTTCTTCGTTTTCTCGTCGTCGGCTGTCTGCGGTGGCCTGGTGGTGGCGCTCTGCGTCGTTGTGATGGTGCACCTGCTCGTGCTGCTGTTGCTGGGACGTGTGGCCTTGAGCATCGTTGCTCGGCCCGGCGTCTCGTTTTGCCATGGGACTTCAGGTGGCGGCGACGAGTTTTTTTTTGGTGCCGGCGAAGCGTAGGACAAGCTTCGTGGCGGTGGCTTCTCTCGCCGTTGCTGGCGGTCCTTGTCGGTGGGTTGGCGGTGCTCTGCGTTGCGGCAGTAGCGCGCCAGTCGGTGCTGCGGCTGCTTGTGGCGCGTGGCCTGGAGCGGCGGTGCTCGGCCCGGCGCTGCGTTTCTTTCATGGCGGGACTGACGGCGGAGGTGACTTTTTGCTCCTATTCTCTCCTCCCTAGTGGCGGTTTGCAGGTGGCCCTGAGGACAGCGGGGTCTGCTGCTGTTCTGTTTCACCTATGTCTGCTTGGCCGGCGATGGTGGCTGCTGTTCCGGTCTCGGTGCCGCCGTCTGGGGGAGAGGATGAGTGAGATCTGTTTATGTCCTCTCTTTGGGTAAAGAGAGGAAGCTTAGGTTTCCAGAAGATGGCATTCAGGCGGTGGCAATGTCGTTTTCAGGGGAATAACTTCTTCCGAGCTCTGCCCCGTCTCGCTGGCGTCCTATCCTCCGACGTCGGAGATGAGCTTGTGGAGTCGGAGTCCATTGTTTGGACTCCTGTTTTGGAGGACGGTTTTCAGTTCTCTCGGGTACCTCTCACCGCGTGGCGACAGTCGTCAACGGCGGTGAGGAGCGTCGTGCTTCTTCATACTGGTGGCTGGCTGCTGGCGGCGAAGGTCACCGGTGTCAAGAAGATGTGTCCGGGCGTGACGGCGTTGCGGAGGCGTCGGCGCGCTGCTTGGAATAATTTCTCCTGCTTTCTCCGTCTTGACGGCGTGGTGCTCTCCAGCGCCGTGGTGAAGCTGGTGGAGGAGGGGGTCGGCTGGACCTCTGCTCTGGGGAGCTCGTCCAGGGTTGCAGAGGAGCAGTTGGTGTTGAAGCTTCGGCGAGCAGCAGACGTGTTGAGCGACGTCAGAGCTGTGGCGGTTGGCGGCGTGATAGGCGACGGCGATGGCGGTCAGCGGCGCGTCGAGCAACGACGGCTTTGGCGCTTGGTACTGCGTCAAGCGGGCGTCGGAGCTGGGGGCTCCTAGGAGTCTCTTTCTTAATGCCAGCTTTCTTCTGTAATCTGTTAGGACTTTTTGTTTTCCTGGTACCTCTCATCCACCGCGTGGTGACAGTCGTGCAAGATCTCTGGAAGGACGCGTTTCTTCGCTGTGTTTAGGTGTAGGTCTGGTTGTGTGTGTGTGAGCGTTGTTTGCTTGTATGCGCATGAACAGATACTACACTTTAATACGATTTGAGAGGTTCAAAAAAAAAAAAAGATTATCGGGTCCTATTGCAACTCGGGCGTTGCAAGCGTGGCACGATGTGGGTGGGCCGGGGCACCAGGAACCGCTCGGCTCTCCGCCGGGCCGCTCCCATCTCGGCGTGGGCGCCACGGAGGGGACGGAACAGAGCTGCGGTCTGCTGTTCCTGTCCGGTGCCGTGCCTCTCTGCTCTGCGGCCTTGCGGTTTTGAGACGCAAGCGAGCGAGCGCGGAACAGCGGCGCTAGCTCGCTCGCTCGCACGCCTTGTCGTCTGTGTAGTCTCGCCGGCGGCGACCGGCGCGGGGAAAGCTGCGTGCGTCCTGCGTGGCTGCATGCACGTACGAAACGTTGGACCGACCGGCCCAAGCCGATCGATCGGCAATCGATCACCACCACCGCGCGGCAGCGAGGTCTCAGCGGGAAAGTGAGCACGGCAAGTACGCGCGGCAAAAAGCTTACAACAAGGCTTCAGCAGCTGGGAAGTGGCGCCGCAAGGACGGCGCGGGGAACCGTTGGAACTTGGAAGACACCTCATCAACTGCTACTACAACAGCTCCTAGCTCTGATCACCGTTATCTGACGACATGACACCAATCCGTGAACGTCAAACTAGCTCGGGTGAATGCAGGGAGAGATTTTACTCTAAAAAACAATATTTTACTCTAAAAATGCAGGGAGAGATTTTTTGGTAAATGACAATGTCCTATCTGTCAAAACCTTTGATTCATGCGGCCAGGGTGTTTTTTAGTTTTTTTTTCCTCGTTTCGAATGTGACGGTTATACTAGATGAAGACTCTATGAGAGTAGAACGAGACTGGGTCTCCTTTTGGAACCAATTCTAGCCATCTTCCGTTGAATGGTGCCCCACACGCCGCTTCGGCGCCTCAGATTTCAATGCACAAGGATATCCCTCTCAACGTCTTGAATACACTCCAACGCGGAATCGGTCGCTCGGGTGATTTTGCTGGATGCGCGCGGCAATAAACGAAGGAGCGCCTATGGACTGAGGGTTAAATCACCCACAAATGTCACTCCCAACGAGACACTTGTGTAGCCACAACAAAGAGGAATGGCGACACAGGCGACTAGGGTTTGGTGGTGGCTCCCTCGGTTGGACGGCTTTCCAGGCCAAGATCCAGCAATCCTGTGTCTTTTCAGACGACCTCCTCTGCTGCTCTTTCCTTCGAATCCATACGATTTGTCTCCTAAAGCTACGCACGGTCGTCACCGACAGCCGCGCCCGCCGCGACGCTTGGCGTGGCAGCCGCTTCTCCACCGTGATGTGCTACCTGAGACTCCTCACTGCAGCTAGCTTGACAACGCTAGTCTCCGGTCGCTTCTTCCTCGTAGCTCCTTCCTTGTAGCTCGTCCCTTCCGAACCTGAAGCAACGTCTCTCTCAATCCTGTTTCTCCTTGGTTTTGTAATATTTGCAGCTCGCGGCAGGAACACAATCTGAATTAGGGATGAAAGCAAATACGGAATTTATCGGATAACCGAGGCTCCTTTTCGACTTCTCCCGACCGTATTAGTTGGAAATGAAATACCGAGAAAATGAAAACAAAAATGAAAGTATTTAGTGAAAACAAAAATGAAAACGATTTTAGACTTTACCGATCGTTTCCGACAATTTCCGTTTTAGACCGGAAATTACCGCATATAATTTATCGTTTTATGTTAACCTAGCCAACTAAATATATATTATATTTTTAATAGACAATAAACAATGATGTCGCTGCTTATATTTTTTACATTTTAATTTAAACATCTTTTTTTTCAAATGTCTCGTGTCTTTTATGATACATTTATATCTAGTTCAAGTACTAATAATATATTCACAGTTGATTTTTTATACATGATGTGATGCAGCTAATACATAACTGTGATTTGTGTTACCGATAATTAATATCGAATTCCGATTGATACCGCATATTTCTGTCGTGATAATTCCATTTTCGATATTCCTGTAATATCGACGCCGTATTTGTTTCCGCTAGCACCGCTACTGGTTTCGCTACCGAGAAAAAATATGAAACTGAAAACGATATAGCCTTCTTCCGACCGTTTTCCGACCGCTTTCATCCCTAATCTGAATTACTTGATCTTATTTAGATGAATCTAGGCTCTATAACGAAAAAAGTTTACACTAAAATGCTTAAGAATGATGAAAACAATAATAATCAAGGTTGCCAAAAACAATCGGCTTTTCCTTGCACATGAAGAGTGCACAAAGCGTAGAGGGCGTGTGCCCCTTTGGAGCGACAAAAATATTGAAAACATTCATATTAGTGAGAGGTATAAGTTCATCACCTCTTTAGTTGAAGCAAGAACAACTCAATCCTATTGTTTCCACCTTGATTTAGTCACGTGCAAATTTTGATCTGCGTCTTTGTCCGGAGTAGCACATTGTCATCTATGACTATGCAGTAACAATTCTTATTATTCATATGGTTCGTAATGCCACTTGTTGCCGAGATGATGGGTGTGACACCAATCATGTCCAATATCCAAAATTTGGTTAAGATGTGTTTGGGAGAAACAAGAGGAGAACCCGATCCGCTTAATGCAAATGGAGGCTACTCCGCGGAGCCTTAAAGTTATAGTTGGCTTGACCAATCATTTAGTTTGGTTACTAGAAAACTTGCGCGGCGTTGCCGCGCGTACATTGGTATTTCAATAGACCCCAGTTGGTACCCTTGTTTTGATCACATATATCATACATATCATGAAAAACATATATCACAAATTTAGGAATTTTTTATCGTCAGAAGCAGCTAAAGATTGAGAATTCTTTTGAATACTTTGGAAGTAATTTAGTCATGGATGCTTAACATTTTAGATTATGTAATGATACTCACTTTAATATGGCTTTAAGATGAATTCATGTGTGAGATTTTAGCATTTTGACATGGCTAATGTTTCACTAAATAAAACAGAATAGATGCTGAATGGATCTGGTGTTTTTAGAAATCACCCTTTATTTTCTTGGAAAAAACGAAAGCTGTATCGTATGGAATACACCAGTGGTACAAAAAGAATGAAACTATGCCAAGTCCATGAAATGTAGCAAACTGAAATACACAATTTATTTTGTATAAGAAATAAAGGAAGTAGAAAGCACTAACACAATATTTGATTTCAATGCATCAGAATATATACCAACCTTGTACTGAAGACATAGAAGTGTACTTAGAATGGCAGCAGTATGGTAGGGCCAAGTAGATAAAGCTTCGAAAATAGGATGATGAACATTTCAGTATGGAGTAGAGAAATTCATCAGAGATGAAAAACTTCATGCAAAACACTGGTGGAATTGGAAAACAAAAGGGTTATGCTGCTATTTTATATGATTTAATTTGTTTGGACATAAAATAAACAAGGAAGAAGTTGTTGCAGAAACCTCATAATAAGTCTAGCATATAGATTCCATCAGGATATTATCTTGCCAGAAATCGTCATGAACCAAGGTTTTATTGTTCTTGTATTATGATCATTGTAATTTTCATGTGTGCCATTGAGCAGTATTCATTATCATTTCAAGATGATATGCGTTATAAGAACATTTCACTTTATATCATCCTACTATCATTATGATTTCAAGATAATATATGCTGTAAGAGCATTTCAATTTAGATAATTCTACCAGAGTAAAATACCATAATCATGGTAGAAAATCCAGTTGTAATTTTATTGCAATAGCATAGCAGACCAGGACTGATGCTTTATTATGTTTGTTGCAGTGATATTCAGACAAATAATAACAATTAAGGAAGCACTACAATATGGCCAGCAGTGTATTGAATCCAAATAACTTTCATCGGGAGTTTGCCACTTAATGTTTGAATTTTAAACCCCTAAACAATGTAATGTTAATATGATTATGAACGCTATTTAGTGGCTATGCCTTTTCTTTGATTTTTCAATGATATATTCAACAATCCAGGCAGCTGAAGTAGTAATGAATAATTCTCATATATTCTTATAGAGAGGTAGTTGACATGAAAAGGTTGAATCCCTGAACTACTACATTTCCTTATTTCTGTCCATGAATGACTTGAAGTATACACACATTCAACAGCCTCTAGGACCAACTAAATATTTTCACTTCTGAAAGCAATTGTTCAATAAAAAAGTAGCCGTCGAAGCAGCTGATGGTGGTCCTCTATCACAACATATGGAAAGAGATAACTACTTGAAGGGGACTTCAGCTTTGTAATAACCCGAGCTTGATAGTGTGCCTACAGACATACCATCCATGGCAATCTGTTTCTATTTACGTGAAAGAATAAAGAGAATGACACAATACACCTTACATCTTTCTCTCTCTCTCTTTTTTTGCGATGAAATACACACCGTACATCTATCAGTATAATCCAAATAAAAATGTAAACATTATGCGTTTATTGTACAGAATGAGGAGAAGCACCTTTTTGTGGAAATTAGTTGGATGCTGTGGTGTGTGGGAGTGGCCAACCGGTTGCATATTTCCTAACAACGCAAGGAATGCCAAAGCACACTTCACATTTTTTTGGTTGCCATCATGGCTGCTCCCTTGTCTCCGTTTATGATTCATAGCAATGTTGTGTTCTGCACTGGCAAAGGCTATTTGCCACATCGATTCAATGCACTTATATGGTGCACTGGCAATGCATTTGCCTCTACAAAAGCGAGGAAGAGGCCATGGACGTTTAATGTGTGAGGTCCTACAGGCTGGCATTCTGTCGAATACCTTGCATGTAGTGGTCATGGCACAACAGTTTGTCGTGGAGAGCTGCAGAGGGGTGGGGACTGCGACGGTGACCGTATGATGAGGCGGTCAGGCGAGAGGTGATGCGGTGGTGTCGTTGGTGATGAAGGTGGCGAAGAAGCCGACGACGGTGAGCTTGCTGAGGAGGAGATGGGCCTGGTCGACGGGTTGGTGATCTCAGAACACGGAACCGCCCTCCCTGTCGCTTTGGATGTTGCAGTGTTCGACTATTTTGGCGGCCGCAAGCGCTGGAGGGCGGGGGCGGCAACAAGCTGGAGTGCAGAGGCCGGCGACCGCGCGCCAGGCGTAGAGACGCAGCGGAGGGGGAGGTGGCGCGGTTGGTGAGGACGCCTTGTGGGATTCTCTATGCTAATGCGGCCTCACATCGCTGACCTCCCCACCCCGACAGACTCGTCGAAGTCGCCGTAAAAATGCAGATGGGGCGGGCAGCGCTGCATCGACGGGGCAGGGTGTCATCGACGGCGCGAGGTGGCTGGGGCAGGGTATGCTCGACGGAGTGGGGCAGCTGGGGCATGCTCGAGGGGGCAGAGCATCGCGCCGGATTGGGGCGCGACCTTGCCGGGAAGATGGCGCGTAGACAGGAGGTATCGAAGCTTCTGGGAAAGCACGCTGGAGAAATAGGAATCGTTCATCGGCGTATCAACGGTGGAACTGAACCAGCCAATCACAGCTCAGAGAACGGCACGCGTTTTAGATATAGAAAAAGATTGCAGTTTGTTATTCTAGTTTTAACCAAATTAGTTTTGATCAAAGTAGAAACCGAAATAATTTATTGAATATGTCCAAATTATTTTTTATTACACCTTTATTTGTAGCTCGGCTTTTGAATCTTTGGAACCAAAATAGTCTTGGTAACCTAATTAACCCTTTGGAAAAATATTATAACATGATTTTTGTTGTCTTCTCAAAATTTTGGTTTTGTTGTTAGATAGGTTCCATTTCGGTTTTGTTCTGTGATTTTTAAATCGAAATATTTCCAAGCGCTACTCGATAGCCATTTATACTATTACGTTTACGCCACGCGAAAACGCACTCCAAGTTCACACCTCCCAACTGCCCCCAATTTGCTTGGCTCCGCAACCGCCACCGCCACCGCCGCCGCCGAGTCCCGGCGCAACCTCACCCCATGCGGTAAGCTGCTCACCTGCTCCCGTCGCGATTGTAGCCGCGGTTGAACCGGAGGACCTAGGGTCTCTGCTCCATTTCGCTTCCGGATGTGGAATCAGCTGTCCACCAGCACGTGCGCGCTGACTTGCTTAATCGCCTCCGAAATCCGCTTCGTCCGGTACTGGTTTCTTTGCGGTGACGGTGTTTTCTTTGTACTAGGAATTCGAATGCCATGATCAGTGCGTTTGGGGTTTACTGCCGGCCGTCAGCGTGATTGTGGTTGTACCCTTCCAGTTCCAGACCTAGCTTAGTAGTTAGTACCTGGGACAAATTCTTGCTGCAAATACTTATGTGATTTCCTTTGGTGGTATATTTTGGTCCTGAATGATATATATTCTTGATTTTAGACTTTGTTCGAATGTTAGTTAACAGTGGTGCAGAAATGTTATTTTTTCCCCGCTCGTTCGTTACTGTTTGGGAGAAACTTAGGTCTAAGTGCCTACGAGCTGCTAATTTAGGTGGTTTGCATTCCGTAAGGTTCAGATTTTTTTTTTGTCTGGATTATGCTACGAGCAATGGCATGAGGGGTTAATTGCTTGATTTGTGCCTAAAAGAAGTCTAACATGCTAGATTTGTGCCGTGGGGCAAACTGACGCTGCAGTTTTATTTATTGCACTCTAGCGTAAGAGTCATTAAAAGACGTGTGTGCTTTGATGCAAATATTTGTTTGAGTTGCCTAATACTGCTGTGCAAGTACAGTGCAGCATGTTCTGCACAAATTTATTTACCAAAATTACCATAGATAACTTTATCTTGAGAGGTTCCGAATGATCAGTTGTTCTAGAATTTGCTCCTATACTGATAAGTCTGCCTTTTCTTTTTTGGCACTATGGACATTTGTTTTCTCTGTGTACTTGTATGACGAAGTCCGAAAACATGGCTGTTTTGTTGAGTTCTATGTGTGCCACCTGTCAGTGATTATCTGAACCCTACAACAGTGGTACTTTTGTTCACCATTTAGTGTATCCGCGAGCTTTGAATATCAATTGAATTGTAAACGTTTTCTCTTTGCATATTACTATGATCCCTTAAAACAAGATAGCTACATTGCTTTCTGTGATCTGAAACTTCAACAACACTTATGAATGACAGATGGAATTGCCAGATGAAAGAGTAGACGTAGCTGCATTAGAAAGACACTTGTTGGCTGGTTTATCTTCAAATGAGTATGACGGAAACTGTGATGATGAGGTCCTATATGGTGCATCGTTTAGTGAAACGGAAGATAATTTTATGAAGTATCAAATTGCTCATTGGATCCTTTTATCCTTATTACTAATCCTAGCTTGGGGAATTGGAATCCTTATGTTACTTTACTTGCCTATTCGGATATATAACTGTCGGAGGGAATTCCGCTCGAGGAAGCTGTATTTGACACCACATGCCATTGTTTATAAGGTATTTGCATGTCAAATGGGAATTTTTTTCTTGATTTTATTTTCATGTTACCAATCAATTTAAAGCCGATGATCCAGGTAAACAAGCCTGTTGCTTTTCCTTGTTTTGATGTTTTGAAGAATGAGAACTATGTTATCCTCCCTTCTATTTGGATGTTGTTGTTGAGCAAGGTACGTCGATGCGGTAGTGGACAAGTGATGAAGAGCTCATCAGCATAACAACTCACAGTTCATATGACTGGATGGAGAGAACAACATAAAGAAACTAATCATCCTATTGGCTATTTTGTGTTTATGTTTTGAAAAGAAAAAGGATATGAGTGAAATGCTTCCACTGATCTGTTTCCACTTTCCACCTCTGTAAACGTTTAGCTGTAAGCGTAACTCTTAAAGAATGAAAAGAGGACGCTTTAAAGCTTTAGAGTTTATACCTTTATGATCTGGACGTCGTTTGAGGATAGACTAAATTATACTATTTCTCTTGTAGGACTTGTTACTAGAGAATGAGCCCAAGCCCATTGTCATATCTCTGCTTCTGAGCTGTTCACCAAAGTTACTTTTTTCATTTGACATGTTTACAGAATAGAACAGCCCCTCATCTGACATCTTTACAAAAAAGTTTATTCATAGTAATAATCACATGTTCTCTGTAGGTTATCTCCAATCTTTTTTTGGTGTATATTCAATAAGAATTGAGAACATTGGTGTCAGAAGGTCTCCTAGTGATGATCTAAAGATAACCGGAGTTGCTCATCCGCATGACTTCAAGAAGGTAATTAAAAAGAAATGCTGACTAGGATGATCTCAGTTGGTAGTGAAGTTAACTTTTTTTTATGTACTTATTTTCAGGCTGTTGTAGACCAAAATTTGAACACAAGGAACCTGAATTTCAGAAGGAAAGTTTCAGTATGTGATGATCAACATAATACAAAGTTGAATCTGGTAGCAGGTTCCTGGGTATGGCCTCAGGTGTCCAGTATGCCTCTTTGCTCTTAATTGCAGCTTTGTAGCCATGTGCACCAGTTTGATGGTCTCCATTTTCAACAATTACAACAAAATTAAGTTCACACGTATATTGCAATGGAGTTCTCTGTATTAATTTTCTAGTTGGTTGTTCTAGAAAAAATTCTCCTTTGGTTAGGACTTTGAAGCTAGTAATATTTCTAAAAATTTACTTGTAATATATATATGTTCTTGTATCTACTGTGATGCTTTTTTTTCACAATATACTTATTATTTTTTGAAGCTCTTTGCGCCTTACTGTGCTTTCTGAAATCAGAAACCATAGACATTGAACTTTCAGGTGCCTCCTCTTGGAGATTTGATACTAGAAAAGCTTGATGAAGTTGAAATCTCTGTAAAGGTGACAGTTCAGAGACATATTCTCATAGCTTTAAGCTATTCTTTCAACATTCTCTTTGTATTAACAATTAACATCATTGCATAACGAACCAATGTAGTGTAAGTAGGTAGTGCCAATAGCTCTAGAGAGAATATTAAAGCTTCAGAAGGAACAATAACTTCAGGACCATCCATAACTTTGATGGTTATGAGCATACTGCAATCAATTTATAGACAGATACATGACTTATCTCACAGTTGATGGAAGTAGATTTTCAATATTTAGGGTTGTAAACTTTAGCTATTAGTTGAAGCTAGTTCCCCATAGTGCTAGCACCATTTAGTGTTGTCGCGATGTAGGTCCACAACTTATCATCTTGGTAATGCAGTTTTCTTGATTACTAGTGTCTTCGGAAATCTTTCATGTATTATGTATACACTTCAAGTTCACCTTTTACATGTATCGGTCCTCGTCACGGTCAGCTTGAAACATGACTGTTCCTGTGGTACAGAAAATTCAAGCAATGCTACAGGGGGTTGAAACGTCCAAAATGAAGAGCACATCTGGCTGATTCAATATATGTTGACAGGTATGCCACTTTTAGTTCAGTTCATTAATTAGAAAAGTTTTCTTCTTCATTTTTACATAAAAACTGTGGGCAATACCCGCCAGCGCATTTTTCATAATTACAGAAGTATTTGGTGTTTGAGTTTTGGGTATAGTCTTCCGTAGTTCTTTGTCCTCGATGCCTGTTTCATCTGTGTTCCATCTTAGATACTGCAGCTGGTTGTGGCTCGGTCCAGTTGCCTGTGACTGTTTGGACTGTCTTGACATTGAACTGTTAACTGAAACCATCCAAGAAGAATCTCTTGCACATTCCAAAGCAGTGGCGGGCCCAGGATTTACAGTATGGGTATTCAAATTTTTTTTGACAACCAAAATTATGGATAGTCACATAATTAAGGCCCCGTTAGGCGGTTCACGATAGTGCTTTTGCTTTGATTTATGGCAATAAGTAAGCTTTTCAAGCATTAAAAAAACAATTCATGCGATAAATAAGCCATTTTCTGTTTTGCAGTAGTGCGACAAGTTGTTTTGCTCAAGCTGATAAAAGTAGTTTTTACGGCTTATCCTCCCAATAAGTTGTTTGGATAAGCTGTTTTGCTAAACGGCTTCACTAGATAATTTGGATAATCCGAAACAAGTCAAATACATTGTTTTGCTAGATAATGCAAAGCAAAAACTATTTTTTTTATAACCCCAAACCCTGCAAAAATGGTACTAAATGATCAACATATCAAAATAGATGGGCTTCTTTTGTTTAGATTGAGAATGTTTAAATGTTTGTTTTTCTTCATGCATATATATAAGATACATTTTGTATAAAAGATTTTTGTCAAAAATAATGGGTATTCATTTGAATACCCTTGAACCCATGCAGGCCCGCCCCTGTTCCAAAGAGAACATAGTCTTCTTTTCTCCTTTTACGTAACTTACACAACACTGTACCTGAGCTTTAATATCAATTGAATTGTAAACGTTTTCTCTTTGCATATTACTATGATCCCTTAAAACAAGATAGCTACATTGCTTTCTGTGATCTGAAACTTCAACAACACTTATGAATGACAGATGGACAACAACACTGAGATTTGAAAACATTCTGTGGCATGTTTTAGTAGGACCACTGTCACTGCTTCCCTGCTGGACTTCTATCATGGTCCTGTAGTTGAACTGTCGTAAAATTGGACCGGCCTATTTGTCAGAAACGGTCCAAAAATGAGTTATGAACTTAATCATACTTATGTTTACGTTTCTAATAAGCGATAAAACAACAGTATTTCCACAAATTCTGTGGAAGTACATAGTAACCAGCCAAGACCTCCTGCTCAGTAGTGCACTAGCCAAATTTCATCTTCTGTTATCAAAACATTTTGAGGGAAACGTTATCAAAACTGTTATGGCCACAGGACAAATTATGGTGTCCCGAAATTGGTGGACGCTATGCTGATTGGTGTTTGTAACAGGTGTTTCCGTTTGTTATCCTAATTCGATGAACTATATTTCAAACATGAGGTACATTGCACCTTATAAGAATCTAGTTGTTCTTGTAAACACCGGAACGTGGAAAAACATTTCTTTATACAAAAAAGGATTAACAGCAGCCGGTGAAAAGCCACTATCTACTTCCAGTCAAGGCTGACTGCTTGACTTTTCTCCCTTGTTCTCCTTCCATTGTTCACACTTCACAGCAGCTTCCTTTGAAGCAAAACTCAATATTTATCTCTTTTCTGCATGATATAAAATCACACCATGCGCATAATTTTCGGGCGGTCCTTGTCACTGTCCCCGATGCATGGGGAGAAAAATGGGCCCAGGCCAACATAACGTATTTTATTTGATTTGGTTGTTATGGATGCATCACTTTATGTCCTATCTAGCATAGTTTAGTTTAAGCACATAATGGTCACAAATTATGTTGTTGCCTTTTGGTTTGTTCTCCATCATGTGGCACCATGATTAGAGTTAGTATAAAGAAATAAAAAGTCCTTGCAGTCGCTAGTGCCATCAGAAGGCATCTGGTCTCATTTAAACTGGGTAAAGTTTTACATGAAAGTGTCTTTACTACGTGCGCATGATCTCGGCCCATCATGGCAGATCAAACGGTTGTCAGCCTCTCAGGTGTATATGTATGATTACTATCACTAGCTTACTAGTAGATTGGATTACTTGGAGCAGATGATGATGAAGATATCTTTTCTTGTTTCAGATTTTAGGATTAGACTCTGGTGGCTATCAGCATCATGTCTAAAGTTGCTGTCGATAGCAGTCCAAAGATTTACACGGCGGCTATTTAGCTCAAGGACGCATGTGATTATTCTAACGTCATATGTTCCGTCCCGTGTAAATGATAGACAGTGCTGGCTTTGCTATTATTTGGGGCATGGCTCAGTTTGTAATTAGACTGGGAATTTCACTTTATGTATATAAAGTCTTAGCTTAAAGGGAAAAATCATTCAAAATTGCTACTAGAAACAGATAAAGGGAGTCAAGTCACTTTCTTACTACTGGTGCTGTCTGATATTATTGATAATAAGAGTTCTCTTGTTTACTGTGGACGTGCCTTTTTAATTTCTTTGGGGGGTAAAACTTTGCAGCAAGGATTGCTATGTTTCTTCCCCTGTCCCGATGAGCATCTCTTGATTACTCTTTTGTTGAAAGGAAAAAAGAAAACTTAGACTTGTCCTGAACTACATATATATGAGTTTAAAAAGGGTGCTGATATGGTGTTAGTTTATTCTGCCGATCCTGCCCGTCTGCCTGTTTAGCCTGATCTATGTAAGCACTTTATGTTGGCCACGCATACGGTCATCTGATACTTACCTCTGAATTTCTATATTCCAGTGCATACAAATATTTTTAAACCATGTCTCGCAAAAAAAAAAAAATATTTTTAAACCTAAATAATGGTTCAATAAATGGTCTGTTGTTAAGTCCTTACAGATCAAGCATTTTGCTGGTTTTACAGAACAACTTTGCAAAACTGTTTACTTCAGCGGTTTATATTATATTGTGATGAATATATAAACTGGGGCCAGGGGCAGGGGCATCAAGTCAAATTTGTAGATTTGTTGATCTTCATATTGGCCGCCATGGACCATGACGAGAGTCCACCAAACGTCTTCCCCTGTTTCTAAGCTATCCTGTGTGCTGATGCATCACATACTCTCTGCAATGGAGTGGACTAAACGGCACATTTGACTGGTTGCAATGGCATTATTGGTTCCCATCTTGACTGAGTCCTGGGACAGCGTAGCTAAAACCATGTTATTATATGTGCATCTGCCTTGACTAGCAACATAAGATGTTCCATTTCACGCATTTGTTCTTGCCCGTCCATGCTGACAATTTGCTCTTGCCAGTAGACTTGGGAAAGTCTGGATTGTACTCCAAGAATTGGAGGGAGAGATAGGTGCAGAGGAATGGTATGCTTGCGAGATTGGGATGTGTCCTAGGATCCTGATTGGGCAGAAGAAGAGGGCACTCGTGTATTCTAGTAGCAGTGGTAGCAGTGGTTTCAACAATTTGGTGCTTTGACTGATAGAAAGCATCACCTGCTCCCAAATCACCTCGAGGTAGGATAAAGGACAGTTGTTTTCTTCTTGGAAAAACGGGATCTCCTGTTGGTCTGCATTGACCGCATGCTCTTTGCTAGTATTGCTGATTGTGACAGGCAGAAAATTTTGGACTGGAACATTTCCTGTCACGTTCTTCGATTGTACAGGCAAGCGGCTCCTGGTAGCTTCTAGGAGTACTAGATAAAGAACCTTTTGCTGCATGTCGGGTAGTGGGCATCTACATTATCTACTTATCTGTTTTGTTTTATCTTGATAATAACAGATAACACGAGATATTTCCTGTTTGCACACGTGGCTTTCACGGGCCCCGCATGTAGGTCCCGGACAGGAGCCTCGTCTCTCGACCTGAGCTCACGCGACGTGGACCCACTCGTCAGTATTGCTTGTAGTTCCACGTACTAGGCACTTCCGAAACCAAATTTTGTTGGGTCTATACAGCTAGGGAATAGGAATAGCCTCCCCTCCATGTGATGCAACCGTTGAGTTCAACGCCGACCCATGGCTTCTGGCCAGGTCGGGGTCGGGGTGGTTTGTCTCGTCGTGAGTCTGTGGGCAGAAAACAGGTGCAAACTGAGCTCAGCTGATTGGATTGATAGAATCAACTCATTCGAGTTTGAGTTTCAGACTTAACACGCGTGTTATTTACGATTAATTATTTTTTAGTGGCATGTTTATTGGAGATGCTCATAGTGATAGAATGTGCATGCCTATACTCGTGCCTGGTTACGTGTGTTGTGTGTTACTTTGTCAAAAAAGAAAAAAAAAAACACAAGAGAGGTGCCTTAGCTAGATCCTACACATGAGATGTCTAGAGAACTCTGCTGGGCATCATGTGAAGAATAGTGATAGATTGAATTGTTTTCAATCTACTCGCCTCTAGACAGATGGTGAAGTCCATGATAGGGAGGTGTACAAGACAGTAATTTCTTTCGTTCCTGGTAATTATGTGGCTAACTCAGCTTAATCACATGTTGTCAATTTGATTGCTCGATATGGGTCTGTGGGTATAAAAGCCAGGAGTGGTTAAGCCTGACCGATCTGCGGCACTGTTTGGGACGGTATACTGCTCGTGCACGGAAGAACGTCGATAGCTGATCGAGCTGAGAGCAGGGGCGGGCCTACCTTGGTTCAAGGGTATTCAATTGAATACCCATTATTTTTTGACATATAATTTTGTTTATATAGTGTATATTACTTATATGCTTGTAAAAAAATCAGAAACACATATTCAGCCTAAAAAACAACCAGCTCACTCATTGAATTCTTGCAAGTTAATGATCGTTACTCAATTCAAAGCATGAAAGGTCGAAAAGTTGTTATGTTTAACAAATTTTCTCCTCATTTCGTTGAGCAATTAGCGCTTTACTGCTTCTATGTGCTCAATTACAAAGTTTGGATCTATTATGCAATTGTCTTCAATAATTTTTTTCCGTCCTTAAAATTTTTTGAATACCCAAATTTCAAATTCTGGGCCCGCCACTGGCTGAGAGAGGTTTTTGCATTTGACTTTCGAGAAGCAAAAGTCACTTGAGAAGCGGCTGTTTTCTTGTCTTTTTCCTTGTCTCCATTTTGAAGCCTAAAAAAAAGGGGAGCGCATGGACCGCACGGTTTCTTGTGTGTGTGTGTGTTTGTGCATAGGCTACATAAGTTTAGCTCATTTTATCGTAAATTCTGGTGATGTTCGCATGGTTTGCTCAGAATGCGAAGGACTACGACGAGTCGACGAGTTTATTCTACCTGTTTACAGGACAATGTTTTTTTTTTGGCGAAGTGTTTACAGCACGATGTTGCTTAGCTGCTCAGATTTTTCTGTAGGTTGATATTTATATCATACTTTTTATGGTGTGATCTCGCAATCACAGTGATTGTTTTGATTCAAACACACACACACACAAAAATACTGATATTTTACGGGTTCCCTTTAGCCGCCTCTCGTCGGCAGTGGAAAGCTGAAGAAAAGTTGCTACGGACAAAGTTGGCACCCATCAATCTGAAAATTTTTGGTGAAAAAGTGCAGACGTCTCTGGACCCTACTACAGTACCATATATTGTTTGGAACGTGCCATTCCCAATCCCCAGGCCTTGAAGTCGACATGTTGATCAGTGACAACTTATTAGGACGGCCATGGAAAGAGGCCTCTTTACCTACCTTTTCTCCATAAAGTTTTCTCTACAATAAAAATGCTTTTTGATATGTCCGTAATTGCAAGGTTTTTTATTTAATAGCAACAAGTAAGGATTAGATAGCGTGCCGTGGCACGTCCAGATTAGATAACGTGTCGTGTCCTGCCGTGCCAGCCCATTGCTCGATTGAGTGCATATATCCTTCTTATTCTCCTTAAATTTTATGATTTTTGACAAAAATAATATTGCTAATCGGGATGTGCTCGTGCTTGCGCCGTCCGTGCGCCTGGCAGCGGGCCGGCCGTGCCGAAGCTAATCGTGCCGTGCCGGTGCTGCCCAACGCTCATTAAGTTCACTTCAGTTTGGATAAGGCCACATTTGGTCAAGGGTTATATGTAAAACTGAAATAGATAGAGCCTGGATCAGCTCAAATCCACTGTATGCACAGGCACGATCAATGACCAGCTTACGTTTCCTCATGCTTCTCAGTTCTCAGCTAGAGGTTGTTGTTCATTCATTAACATAGGACGTGTGTGTTGGTTTCTTTCCTTTCCTTAATTGTGACCACCATGTGGCAAGTACACGTACGCCCTCGTTATCCACTTACTATTCGTTCCTGATCCGTCGATGTTTATGGTTATCTTCCATCACGTTTGCTCATTGATGGCGTGGCGGTGCTTCGGCTGCTTGGGACATGCATATGCGCGCATGGGCCACCGTGTCGTGCCTACCTCGACCACTCTAGCTCGTCGGTCGATTTGATCACTTCATGCCGGGTCACTTTTCTAGTAAGATTAATTCCCGCTCATTTTGCCTCACTGCATGCTTGCAGCGATTGCACGCTCCTTCTCACCGGGAGGAAGATATATACTACGCTGGCGATAACTTAATCTGACAAAATTAATTTATCGAGTGGTGAAAACGGCTCAACGCTGGGGATAGGTCCGGAGCTTGACGATGATGGCCAGATCGACGTTGCGATGAGGACGTACGTCCACACGTCGCCGTTTCCCAACGGCTGCACATGGATAGGTCGGTCCATGCTTCTTATGTTTGCGTGCATGCCAACTTTGAATGGGGGCCATTTACACTTTTGTCCGTGCATCCATCAAATTCGTCGTTTCTTCCTCGTTCAAGCGAAACAGGCCGGCTAGCTCTAGCTCGGGATTGATCAGGTGAGTAGGTGAACGTGTGCATGGGATTTTGTGAGAACAATCAATCCGTGCGCCTCTGTGCCAGCTTCTACTACGACTACTCCGGATTCCGGAATGAGCGTCTGGTTCGGCAATGACACAATTCGCTCGTGAAAATTGCTGTTGGGTGGGTTTGTCAATGGACGGTATTACTGGTAATTTGCTGCATTGGAATTAATCAGCCTATTCGGCTAGCTGCACAGTGTTCGAGTTATTTCTTCAGCAGCCGCTACAGTGTTCACAGTTATTTCTTTAGCAGCCGCTACAGTAAAACAGCTACAAAACAGCCTGCCGAACAGGCCGAATATCGTTCTTTTTTGACTCAAAAAAAATATCGTTCTTTTTTTCTCTTTTTTTTGGAGGGATTGGAGAGAGACAGAGGGGGAGCACGTAAACAGACAAAATTGCCCTTGCAGCCATTGTTGTGCGCTGTTTTGGCTCTGTCTAGCTAGCAGGAGTAGTAGATAGTACTCTCGTGAGGTAGAAACTTTACAAAGGGGATCCTGCTGCCAGGGTTGAGTTAAGATGAGCAAGAATTATAGGTTAAATAGAAGATATTTAGACCTATAATTGTTGAGGAGGAGTATAGTTTTGCCTATGTTTTCGAGGTGCTGCTGGTTGAGTAGTGTCTAGTTGCAAGTATTCACTATCGGTACATTACCGACCGCACCACTCCCTCCTCCAGCGGTCACGTGTTCGACAGGCGGTCGTCTTCCTCCCTCCGACATCCAGTCGCATTGGTCATCTTCCTCCTGGTTCCTCAGCCCGCCGCCACCAACGACAGAAAACAGAGCCTCGCCGTGCCGCCCGTCAACCGCAGCCACAATATATTCTCTCCGGTCGCGCTCCCCGCCCATCGTCCGCCTACCGCCCGCGGCTCCTACCACCGCCCACCGTTGAGTCACGGCCGCCGGCCCCTCGAACCCTCCTCTAAGGTTGGCGGAGATTCGAGCTTCCTCCCCACAGCCCTACAACCTCGTAACCAGGGGCGAAGGTTTGTTGTGGCCCCACTGGCCCAAGAAAAAAACACATTTTCACCAGCTAATTCGCATTGGCCCAGGAATTGGCCCACTAGGCGGCCCCATCCAACCCAGTCCAACAGCCCATGGCCCCTCTTGGAAAGTGGCCCAAGCTCCGCCACTGCTCGTAACCGTAACCCCGCCACCCTCCTCCTGCACCGTGCCGCTCGTCTCATGCCTACGGTCTCTGGATAAGGTAAGCTAATGGGTCGGCCCGCATGTGAGGCATGCTGGGCTGCTCTGCGCGACCGCAGGTCGAAGGGGAAATTGGGCTCCATGGCACGTGGCCTGAGGCCGGTTGGGCTTACCAACCCGTAGCGGCACACACCCAGCCCAAGTCCAAACCCAACCCAGCCAGCCCGGACCCACAGCACAACGTCAGCCACAGAGCCCACGCGGCTGTTGAGTTTCCCCTCTCTTCCTTGCATCATCGTCACCATCTCCAAATCCCCAATCCCCATTTCCGCCGCCGCCTTCCTCGAACCTTCCTCCTCCCGTTTCCACTCCCTTCCCCTCTCTTCCCGCCGCCTACAAATCCAAAACCTCTCTCGTCCACTCACCCCCCAACCACCCCACACCGCTGCCGCCGCCACCATGGGCTCGTCCTACGACCCCTACCCGTCCCCCTCCCCGGGCTCCGGCGCCGACGACCCGTCGCTCTACCTCTACTTCTCGGACCTCATCACGGACTCCCCGTCCTCCTACCTCGACCTCCCGCCCACGCCGCACCACGAGCAGCCGTCGCCGCCGCAGGAGCCGATGAAGGACGCGGCGGCTCCCGAGGACCTCGTGCTCCCCTACATCTCCCGCATGCTCATGGAGGACGACATCGAGGACAAGTTCTTCTACGACTACCCCGACAACCCCACCCTCCTGCAGGCGCAGCAGCCCTTCCTCGACATCCTCTCCAACTCCGACGACACCACCACCACCAGCACCACCAGCGGCAGCAGCGCCCACCCCGGCGGCGGCGGGACCCCATCCCCGTCCTCATCCGACGGCGCCTCCTTCTCCGTCTCCAACCCCGCCGCGGCGGCGCCTCCCCTCACCCCTGCTGCAGTCAACTCCTACAGCCCCTTCGAGCTCGACCCCGCCGCCTTCTTCAGCAACGGCGCCAACTCCGACCTCATGAGCTCCGCCTTCCTCAAGGGCATGGAGGAGGCCAACAAGTTCCTCCCCAGCGAGGACAAGCTCGTCATCGACCTCGATGCGCCCTCCTACCCCTCGGGAGACGGTGTCCAGGAGACACACAACCGGTTCTCTCCAGGCGAGGACAAGCCCGCGGTCAGATCCGATGGCGCCCCTGCCCCTGCTCCCCCAGAGGCTCCGGCTGTGGCGCTGCGCGTGAAGCAGGAGGCGGTGAAGCAGGAGGCGGTCGATGCGGTGACGGGCGTCGGCCGCGGCCGCAAGAACCCCTACGCCTACGACGAGCTCGAGCTCGAGGGTGGGAGGAGCAGCAAGCAGAGCGCGCTGCAGGGGGAGGACGACGCCACGCGGGACATGCTCTACAGGGTCATGATGCCCACCCCTGAGTCGTGCCTCCATCAGATGCAGCAGCTGCGGATCGCCATGCAGGAGGAGGCGGCCAAGAACGAGGCTGCGGAGAAGGCCAGCAACGGGAAGGCCAAGGGGCGCCGGGGCGGCAAGGAAGTGGTGGACCTGCGCACGCTGCTCATCCACTGCGCGCAGGCCGTGGCCACGGACGACCGCCGCAGCGCCACCGAGCTGCTCAAGCAGATCAAGCAGCACGCCAGCCCGCAGGGGGACGGGACTCAGCGCCTGGCCCATTGCTTCGCCGAGGGCCTGCAGGCCAGGCTCGCCGGCACGGGTAGCATGGTGTACCAGTCGCTCATGGCTAAGCGTACCTCGGCGGTGGCGTTGCTCCAAGCGTACCAGCTGTACATGGCCGCCATCTGCTTCAAGAAAGTGGCATTCATCTTCTCAAATTACACCATCTACAATGCCGCCATGGGTAAGAAGAAGATTCATATTGTCGATTACGGCATACATTATGGGTTCCAGTGGCCTTGCTTCCTGCGACGGATATCAAATAGGGAGGGTGGGCCACCAGAGGTGAGGATTACTGGTATTGATCTCCCCCAGCCTGGGTTCCGCCCAACCGAGCAAATTGAGGAGACAGGGCGCCGGCTCACTAACTATGCCCGTGAGTTTGGTGTGCCATTCAAGTACCATGCAATCGCAGCATCTAAGATGGAGTCTGTCCGCAAGGAGGATCTGAACATTGATCCAGATGAGGTGCTCATCGTGAACTGCTTGTATCAGTTCAAGAACTTGATGGATGAGAGTGTGGTGATTGAGAGCCCAAGGGATGTTGTGCTCAATAACATCAGGAAGATGCGGCCTCATTCATTCGTCCATGCGATCGTGAATGGCTCGTTCAGTGCACCATTCTTTGTAACACGGTTCCGGGAGGCTCTGTTCTATTACTCGGCCTTGTTTGATGTTCTGGACACAACTACACCAAGGGACAGCGACCAGAGGATGTTGATTGAGCAGAATATCTTTGGGAGAGCTGCCCTGAATGTCATTGCTTGTGAGGGTACAGATCGGGTGGAGCGCCCCGAGACATATAAGCAATGGCAGGTCCGGAATCAACGAGCGGGCTTGAAGCAGCTGCCACTGAATTCAGAAATCATGCAGGTTGTACGAAATAAGGTCAAGGATTGTTACCACAAGGACTTTGTGATTGATGTTGATAACCATTGGCTCTTGCAAGGATGGAAAGGGCGCATCCTCTATGCCATCTCGACATGGGTGGCAAATGACACTGGCTCTTATTTTTAGCTGTCTACTCACCTGTTGAGAAATGTAGATTTAGCTGTGTAATCCAGTATGTCTAGTGGTTCTATGCTATGTAGACTGCATAGTAGCCATGGTTAAGTGGTCTTTGTCTCAAGATGCCGCCTATTCAGAATCAACATTGTCGGTATGTTTTGACATGTAGATTCTTTGATCGTATGAACCAGTCGATGCTATTCAGTGTCTTGGAAGATGGGTAAGGCCTGGTGGAAATCAGAAGAAAGAAGCCTAGTGGAAATTAGCACCTTGATGTAATGTGAATTAAAATGTTTATGCACCATTTTTCAGCTTAGTGCTTTGCTAGAAAGTAGATCTAGGTCCTGGTCTAACAGTGTTCTCCGCTGCATCACCTGTGCTGCCCGTGCCTTGTGATCAATCCCGTCAGTTGATCAGGTTGTAAATTGACTATTGTGATACTCTGTATCCGGTGCTTACTGCACTGGCAGACTGTAGCATTGTATGATAAAGTGATAAAGCCTGGGCTTTGTCTAGTATATGCAATGAGACTGGCATGTATTTACTCCGTATGTGTTATTCAAGGTTTATGATGTATGCGGCAGAATCAAATATATTTTCATGCATTTCCATGTGATTTGGATATATTTTAAAAATATTATTAACAACAAATCTTTGAAGGGTAATTATGCTGCACCTATCATTAAGGTGTCCTTGTCTGTTGCTCAGACCAGTGTATTTGCATATTCAGGCTGTTTCGCATGAGCGATTTCAGCAAAATCTGGTGTGTGTTTTCCCTGCAACAATCCCCTACACTGGAAGTGGACAATGAATGATGCCGCTCCTACATTGATATCCCAATCAAGGTGTGCTGTTTTTAGTCTTAAGGAGATTTGTCATGACCCAAATGGACGGGGGCAATAGTGCTGTCTTTAGCATGCCAGGAGATTTGTGATGATTCTTTGCATCCACGACATGAGTGCACTACAACTCCCAACACCATTTTATGGATCTTCCAAGGAACAACAATAAAGAGGTTAGATCTGTTGGAATTCGTCAAAGCAGTCCGGTGTAAGTTGATTTTGTTTTCCACAAAAAAAAATGCAATGGTGTCAGGTTAGTTATACCGTTAAGTAGGTAGAGACAGGGGCAACAGTACCTGAACACAATCCTTGAAAAGTGCAGGGCAAGATTTATATTTCCCTGCACATGGCACTGAGCTGGTGAGACCTAAATTACTCAATGCCCAATAAAGATTAAGGAATACTCCTAATTAAGAACATGAGCAGCAACAGGAGACATTCAGAGCACCTGTCACAGATCCTGAAATACGACACAAATATAAGAAGATGATGATCTTGTATGAGATATGCCGATTTGTCAATTGTCATCTCAGAGATCAAAGCGAATATGACCACAAGATTGGGTTAGAGTAACTGAGGGTTTGGGAGACCAGATGAGCTGACCCTGAACTGACGCAGTATGGAAATATCTTGCGACAGTGACCTTCACTAAATAAACTGTCCGACAAGATGCAGGGCTTTGTAACAAGGTGAGTTGTCCAGATTTCAGACAGACTTCTTGTGCACGAATACTACGGTAATCTAGAAGTTGACAACCTCTGGATAGCTAACAGTTGTTAAAAAAAAAAAAAAGAAGAGGCTTTCCACTTGTCCAGCAAGACCATCGCGTCTGGTTGATCCCAGTGCATCAGAATTCATAATATACACCCACGAATCATATGTTTGTTTGATCTTTTTTCAATGTCCGTGTGGCATCGTGGAACTCTTGGAATTGTTCAGACATCAGGATGCGATTAATTAGCTGGTGTACTGCAAGAAGTTGCAAAAGTGTACTGGAGTACATTTTCAGGACTGACAAATCATCGATTACATTCAGTCTACCTGCTGTGACAGAGCACTGAAGAACAAGCTCAGCCTCTGAAGTGCGAAATCTGTCCCCCCTCTGAAGTGCGAACTCTGTCCCCTTGCAACTGTTTGACCAGCATCTTAACGAGCTGCAATTGTCCAAATTTCAGAACACAGTCGAGAATCCTCATATCAGATTCTCAGTCAGAGACGGATGCCATGCCCGGCTCCGGCATCTCACTCCGGTCGGATGGCTCGGACGGAGTGGGTTGTAGTGCTACGGCCTGAGGGGGTATGTGCTGGGGTGGGGCTTCGCAATTCCTGTCGGGACGGAACGCGGCGATGGCGGCGGCAGCGGCCGGCGGTGAGGAGCGGAGGAGAGGGAGGAAGAACAACCTGGCGGACCAACCCAAACCAAGGTGTGTTTCTGCAAAAAATATTTGAGCCATATATTTTCACATAGGCCCCTTGTTTGGATCGCGATTAATGATCGCGATCTAAATAAAATAATTTGGATCGCGATCATTAATCGCGATCCAAACAAGGGGCCTATGTGAAAATATATGGATCAAATATTTTTACAGAAACACCCCTTGGTTTGGGTGGTCCGCAAGGTTGTTCTTCCCTCGGATCGCGATCATTAATCGCGATCCAAATCAGGGGTCATTTTGTAAACATCCGGTCAGTCGTCGGCGGGTCGCGCCGCCGCCGGTGATCCGTCGCGAGACCGTCCCTCGCTCTCCTCCGTCGAGTCCGCGCCCTTCCACGCAGGACAGAGAAGCTCTAGCAGGGATTACAATCCCGTTCTGGCCGGTCAAACCTGAGCCCAACGATTTTTCCAGTTTCACGAAAACCGGGAAAAACCGGTTTGAAAACCGAACGAAATTCAAAACTCAAAATTTGAATATAAAATTTGCAAACCGATCGGTAAACCGGACCGGTTCGTTGGTAAACCGGACTAAATTTCTGGTAAACCGGGGAAAAAAGGGAAAACCGTGCGGTTCGCTTTTTCTCGTTTGCCGGTTTTTTATTTTAAAAAACATAAAACATTGAACATTTGAGAAAAATAAAACAAAAAATATGTAAAAAAAACTAGATGCAATTTGCAGCGCAATGGTGAAACAAGAACATAAAAATTCGATCGTTTGCTTGGTCAAAAAATCAAAGAAGCTTGCTGGTTCAGAAAAAAAGTTTTTTTTCTTTTTTTTTTCCTTTTTCAACCCAGAAATCTCGCTTTATTTTTTGACTCTTCAAACGATTGAATTTTCGTGTTCTTGGTCCACCATTGTGCTACAAATTCATCTAGTTTTTTACACTTTTGTTTTCAAATTTTCAATTTTTTATTTTTTTTTTAATTTTGAATTCGAAAACCGGACAGCCGGGTAAACCGGACCGGACGGTTGCGAAAACCTGTCCGGTTTACCGCGGTTTGTAAACCTTGCCCCCTCTAGCAGCAGCATCGGTGCGTCGAGGGCGTGCGCGGTGACCAGGGTAGCTCGCGAGGATGCGCCCGCGAGCGGACCGCGGCGGCGCAGGCCGGCGTGGAGCAGAGCGGAACCCAGACTCCGGTGGCTTCTTCGCTGGCTGCTCAAGCCGTTGGCCCTTCTCGCTCGGCCACGTTCCTCATCGGCGGCCGCGCATTCATCAGACGGCGTTTGTCCCTGCGGACGAAGCTGGGTTTTGCAGTCCATGAACCAACTGTTCTTGGCTGCTTTTTGTTCGATGCCGTAAAGATTGAAGTTTTCCAATAGCGCCTACCTAGTGCTTACAGATTCCAGTTCTTAGAATTGTTCGGTGATCGGACAGCACTATACCAAGATTCAGGAATTGAGGATCTCATTACACATACAAGTGAATTTTTTTTACTATTCGGTTTGTTTAGAACTGATCACTCATTGCGTTCACTTGACCCGTTGCAAATTCAGCAAAATCTAGTCCTTTTTTCCTGGTGCAGTTTTCCCGCATTGGAAATGTGCACTGAATGATACCATTCTCACATTGATTTCCCATTGCCGAGCACGATATGCAGTTCTCAGCATTGCCAGGAGACTTCTTGTTGGTGCAGAATCGTAGATATATCTTGGCAGGTAATGGCCACATGCGCAGTTCCCAAAGTTTGAATTCGTCAAAACTATCAGTTACCAGATTTGTTATACTATATCTGGATGCCAACATTAGATATATCTTCTGAAAGAAAATATTATTAGATGGAAGCAAGAGTCCCTGAACACTACCATTTAAAATGCAGGGCAAGATTGCGGGAATATTTCCATGCACATGGCACTGACCTGGTCAGACCTGAAGTTCCCCAAAGAACATCAAGAAATACTACAAAACATGAGCAGCAGAGGAGATTCAGAGCATCTGCCACTGATTCTGAAAGGCAAGTTTGCTTTGACCGCAGGATCAGAAAACAAGATGAGATACCGCCAATGCAGGTGAATCTTGTGTGGGATTCTCCAAGTTGTGAACTGCCATGTTGGATATCAAAACGAATATAGTAACGGTAGGAGAAATTATTGTAACTCGGAGTATGCGGGACCATAAGAGCTGGCCCTGGCCATTTGAAGATACTAAAATGTCTGACCACAGTGACATTGGAAAAACTATCCCCGTTAGTTTGCAATGTTTTGTGTAACCATGATTTTTTTCCCAGACTTCAGGCAAACTTCTTGAGCAGGAATGCAAGAATATTTCCAGCCCGGACACTTGTCACTCTGCATTTTTGGTGCTTGCTGCCCTGTGTGGCTGTGTCAGGCTTGAAGCAGCATTATTTGATTCCAGGCAGGGTATTCTTCCAAACTGCCACCCAACATCTATCTACGCTTGGAAGTTGGAACTGTTCAAGATCAGGCTGCACCAAATGTCTCTTGTGCAAAAAAACTTCCCTCGTGTGTTCAGGCTTCTGATTGCCCTCGTGTGTTCAGGCTCTTGAGGACTGATTGTCTGATCATGTTCCCGTCTTCCGTTCGCTTCATCAGCTGCCGCGTTCAGCAGAGCCACGTTTCTGTCTGTTACAAGCAGTGACAAGAAAGGGTCCAGCACCATGAGCGGTGCAGTTACGTCATGGATCCATGGCAAGATGGCATCCCAAAAAATCGACAAACCGCTTGTCTTCCTCAGCTCAGCACTGGGATATCCGTGCGTTGAACAGAACAAATTCTGGACTTCAACTGCGGATCTGTGATTCAGAGAGGAAGGCGAGAAACTCTTGATCAATCCCGTTGCAGAAGAGCACACGACCCAGTCAAGAACCCTCCCCGCGGCTGCAGTTGCAGAGACTTGCAGTCGCCTGTTGTTGCGGCAGCCCGGGAGGAGGTGAAGGCGTGACCGGGACCAAGCCGCCATGCCCGGCAAGCGCCTGGCGTCGGATAGCTAGGGGAAGAGAGAGAAGAGGAAGGAGGGAGATGGCGCGAGGGCTGTCATTGGAAGGGTGGTTCCGCGATCTCACCGGGACGGTCGGCGGCGGTGACGGCGGCCGGGGAGAAACAAGCTGGCGGTCCAAATAGGGTGGTTTGTGCAAAAATTTAGATCGCGATTAATAGTCGCGATCCAAATATTTTCAAACGAGTCCCTGGTTTGAATCGCGATGAATAGTTGCGATCTAAATTAGGGAGTTATCTGCAAAATATTTGGATCGCGATTAATAATCGCGATCCAAATGAGGGGTTATTTAGTAAAGTTTCGGTAAGGCAATCTCGTCGTCGGCGAGGCCTCCGGCGACCGCAGCAACCCCCGCCGCCGCGCTTCTCGCACTGACCTCCGTCGATTTTGCGAGCCCGTCCGCTTCCTATACGCCACGCGAGGTCCCCCACGCCCAGGGTCCTAGCTCTCGCGGCGGCGCCGGCGTGTGGGAAGCGGAGCGCGCTCGGTGGCCGGGGCCAGTGAGCGACCACCGAGCCGACAGCCCTGCGAGGCGGCATCCGCGCGCGGACGAAAGTGTCCCAGACCATTGTTGAGCAGTGCGGCACGGCAACCAATCGACTAGCGGCTAAAGCTCGTGGCCCGGCGGCTCGCTCGGTTCCGGTCCTCATGGTCGGCCGCGCGTTCCACGGCATTCTTACATTGCGGATGATGCCTGGATTGGGTTTCGTCTACCTATGGTACCTGCTATTTTCTTACCGAATGGCATGCAGTTCATACATTCTTCATGCTCGGTGAATCAAGTGTTTATGGTCTTCACGGTGATAAATGCAGTAAAGTATTGATGGTTATTTACCGACTTTGGCATAGTCCAGTTCTTGGAATTGTTAAGTGATTAGGCCGTATACCACAGTGTCATTATCTTCTGATGTTTAAAAAAATAAATTTGTTTGCTGTTCAGCACGCATCATCTGTTCCTCTTACTACCTGACCTGTTTTGAGTTCAGTAAATCTGTCCCTCATTTTTTTGTGCAATCCTTGGGAGGGAGGTGACAGTGTGACAGGTATTGGAAATCTAAACTGAATAATGGGAACTGCTCCCACATTATTGTCCCAGTACTATTTTGCAAGGCATGCAGTATTTGGCCATAATCAGGTTTCAGGAGATTTGTCATGACCAAATGCTAACGGAGGCGTGCGGTTTTTCAGCGTTTGTCAGGATTCCTTGTATCACTGGCATGATTGCACCACTCATCCCAACACCATCTTGCAGAACTGCAGATGCATGTGGCATATAACGGCCACGAACAGGTCACAAGTTTAGAATTTGTCAACTGTCAGGTGCCAGGTTTGCTGTACCATAACAATATGCCTGTGTTAGATATTTGTTCGGAACAAACTAATGTTATTAGATTGAGACTGGAGCATGAGTACCTCTGTACCTGATACCTGAATACTTGTTACTCTCTGTTCGGTGTTATAACATCTATTTAGAATGTAATCTGGTACCTGGATATTGTTTGCTGTGGTGTCACCTGTTGTAATGCCTTGTGATCAACCCGTCAGTTGATCAGGTTGAAATTAACACTTGTTGCTCTGTATCCGGTGCTCACTGCACTGTGGCAAACTAGCATTCTATCACAGAGTGATGAATCCTGGGTTTTATCCTTTTTTTTGGGCGAAATCTGGCTTTGTCCGTTAATGTGAACACGTTATTCATTCATGATTCATGTTATGTCAGTGAATCAAAGCCTTTTTTTGTTGTTGTGCATTTCCATGCTAAGAATTTGTTGCAGTTAACAAGATACAGAGATAGCTTCTAAAATGTTGATGTGGCAATAGATCTTTGAGTTCTTTTGTAATCATGCTGCAGATATCATCAAGATGTCCTTATTTGTTGTACAAACTGGCGTATTTGCATATTCAGGCTGTTTTGCACTGACCATTCTTTGTGTCATTTACATGTGGCGACTTCAGCAAAATGTGGTGGTTGTTTCTTTCTGGTCCAGTACCTACTGTGGAAATAGACACTGAATGATACAGCTTATACATTGATATCCCAAGCAAAGGCATGCAGTTTTGAGCCTTTATCAGGATATTTATCATGACCGATGACCCAATATCAAAGAAGGTATCCATTTTTCAGGATTTGTGAAGAGGTCAGTGATGACATCATTCATCATTGCTTGGCGAATTTCAGCACCATCTGACATCAGGTTGTGGAGGCACACGAATCTTCCAAGTAATGGCCGTGAACAGGTCAGATATGAATTCGTCAAAGTATTCAGGTATGAGTTGTATTCGTAACATGTAAACGTGCAAGATTTTTTTTATGCCAGTATTAGATAGAGACAGCGGCAGGAGTACCTGAACACAATCCTTGAAAATGCAGGGCAAGATTGTGCGAATATTTCCTGGCACATGACACAGAACAGCTGAACTTGTGAGAGCTGCCATTACCCAGTGAAGATCAAGAAGTGCTAATACTGAACATGACCGGCAGGAAACATTCAGGGTGTTCGGCTGGAGGAAATTCCTCCGGCTGCTGCTGCTGCTGCTGCTACAGTCTACTTGTCTGCTACAGTACGCGAATCCTCCGCTACAGTGTTCCCTCTCACAAAAAAATGCAACTGCAACTGCAACTGCAACTGCATCCTCCAACCGAACACCCTCATTCAGAGCACCCATCACTGGTCCTGAAACACAGGCACATGAAAAATGTTGTGACCACTGGACCAGCATGGATGGATCCTCATGTAATCGAAATATATGCAGATTAGGATGGAAAGCCAAGTTGCCTATTGTCATCTTGGGGACCAAAACGAATATGTTCTCAAAACTGGGTTATTATCTTGAGAGTGTGGGAGACTAGATGAGCTGAACCGTGAATTGATGTATAAAAGGTATTAAAGTGTCTGGCCGGTGACCTTTAGAAAACTACCCGACAGGATGCTTTGCTCTGTGTAATACTACTTGTCCGGGCATTGGACAAACTTCTTGTGCAAGAATACTAGTAGAATTCTTCAGTCTAGAAGTTGACACACCTCTGTGTAATTGCAGTTGTTAAGCTTTAAGAAACCGGCTTTGAACTTGTCAACAAACCATGACGTCTCGTTGATCTTAGGATATCAAAATTCATAGTAATACCTGTCTGACTATTTTAATGTTCTTGCCTACATATTGGTTGGAATGTTCAGTATATTCATTAGGATATTTTTCTGAATTTCAGTTGAAACCATAGAATTCTTTGAATTGTTCAGTCATCAGGCTGAACTATTTTTTTTTCTCGAAATACTCCTACCACGCTGCACTACTTATCAGTATGTAATCATCGGTTCTGTAGTAACAAGAAAATGTCTTTGTCGCAAAAAAAGAAGATCTTCCCAAGTCACAAGCTTCCTGTAGGGCTCGGTGGTAAACTGGCAACAGACTTGGTGCTGAATCTCCAGGAGCATCATTGTGGTAATTATTGAATTTCATGGATATTGATGGAAAATTGGAATCTAAAGGTAGGGGTCATGGCTTGATTTTGTGCGCCTGGGCTTCGCTGCTGCACGTTGGGCCTGTTCGTTTAATGTTGCACGGCTCTTAGATGGCGCCGCAGCCTTGTGGCCCATTCCAGCTGCTCTTTGAGGTGTTCTTAAATTGTCACTGAACATTGCTGCTCCTAAAACCATCAACTTGAGGTGTGCCGTTAAAAAAAAAAAAACTTGAGGTGTGCAATCAAGTCGTGGGTACTTGAGTTGTTCGATGCAGTAAGATTAATCAATGGTTTTGGTGAAGTGCGTAACAGTCAGGTTCTTGAAATTTTGTTCAGTGATCAGGCTGCCTTTCTTCTGTAGTAACAAGTATTTGGTTCATATATATTCGTGTTGTTCAGTACTGATCATCCATTCCTTTCACTTACCTCTTATGGATTCGCAAAAAATCTGGCCTTCATTTTTCTCTGGTGAAGTCCTGGGAGTGACAAGGAACTTTTGTTTTTCCCACACTGGAAACGTAAATTGGGTAACTGGGTAAAAATTGGAGCACTTGTCAGGAAATTGGTGATGACCATCTCAGTTGTGGCTACAGAACTGGATATGCATCTGCCAAGTGTAACGCCCATGAACATCTCGCATGATAGAGTTCGTCAACATTCAGGTACCTGATTTGTTATGCCGTAACAGTTTGTCAACGTTAGATAATTCTTCAGAAGAAAAACAAAACTTTATTAGATACGGATACTTGAACACAGTTCTTGAGAAATGAAGGACAAGTTTGCAGCAACACCTCATTGTTGCACATGGCCCTGAGTGGCCCATCAGCTTGCTCGTTGAGATCTCGTTTGTCCCTCACCAACGTTTTTTCCCCCATGTTGGAAATTGTCACTGAACAATTCTGCTCCTGAGTTCAACTTTGGAGCTGTGCAATCGTATCATGGATTCATGGAGGAAAGATGGCATTGCAAATTCTACTGAGTGTTTTTTTTGTCCCTCGGGCCTCAACAATGGGATGGACCCCAGTGCGTGAAACAGGAAAGTTCTGGACCCACTCTTCGATTCAGTGGGGAACGCGAGGAATGCAGTTGCGGAAGGGAGGGAGTCAGGAGAGCAGAGGAAGGCGGAGCTCGTGCTTGGGCCTGGCCGGGGAATGGGTGCGGTGGGGCTTCGTGATTCCGGCGGGTACCTCGAAGGCGGCGGCGGTGGTCGGCGACCGCGGTGGGCCGTGGCCGGAGGGGAGAGAGGAACAAACCGGAACCGCGGTCCAATCAGGGTGTTTATGTAAATATTGGATCCAAAGTAGGGGGGTATGAGAAAATATTTGGGTCGCGATTAATGACCACGATCCAAACGAGGGTCGTTCTGCAAAGTTCCGGTCGGGCATCGTCGCGGCCGCGCTTCCCCGTGCTCCCCTCCATCGATTTCGCACGCCCATTCGCAGCCTACGCTCCTACGCGCGCACCTGACCGCCGGCCTTGCTCTCGTGGCATCGCCGGCGCGCCGAGCGCGCGCGCGCGGTGGCCAGGGGCCGTGAGCGAGCGACCATGGCAGTGGCGCAGGCAGGCAGCAGGCTTGCTGCTATCGACGCGGCTCGCCTGGTTCCGGCGGTCCTAAGCAGTGGCCGCGCATCCCACGTTCTTGCCTGCCTCCCAGTCAGGTTCTTGGAATTTTATTCAGTGATCAGGCTCTCGTGTCGCTCTGCTGTACGAACAAGAGTATTCTGTTTCATAATATTCATGTTGTTCAGTGTACTGATCACCCATTCCTTTCACTTGACCTGTTATAAATTCAGAAATATTCAGAAATATACTATATAGATGCAACCCACTATAAGTCATTGATTGCTATAAAGCTGAATCCTCATGCTTCCACATCATCAAAAAAACTTGGCCCGTTGGATCATGCTCCACATTGCATCCTGGCCGCTGTACTTCAGCCCTTCCATTTGCAACTCGCCAGGTTCCATCCAACCTCTTTCCTTTTATTACGTTGCTGCTGAACGAGACAGTAGAAACAGCCAACATAAGCTACCAGAAACTGACGAAGGGGGGAGGGCTGTATAAACTCCCACCAATGAGCAATTATGCTCTTCCGATATGCCTCTCTCACTTTCCTCCCGAGCCTGCCCCAAAAATGTTGTGAAAACTGCTACCATTACTAAGCAATCAAGAATTCTTAATTAGTGGCTCTATTGCTCTTCCGTTTCATCTCATGCATAGTACATACACCCCTCGCTACCACAATCTGTGCGCCAGACCTTTCACTTTTCTCACTTGATGTTGCTGGGGATGGTGATGGCTACCTGCACCCCTGTAGACCATAATTCATCAGCAGGCTGCCACCTCTTCCAATTGCTAGCAATCAGGCAATGTTGTTACAGATGGTTGTGGCTAAGTGCACCTACAGCTCATGGTTCGACAGCATGCCGTTGCATATTGATTTGGGAGCTAATTTAGCGACTACATATACATGCGCTCACAAAACTCTGATTTCATTCGCAGGTAGTAGATGTTGTTCAGTTTTCCTACACTTTTATCAATACCAAAATGCTTAGCCACAATCACTTAATCTCATGCACGTTTGCAGCTTTGTGATCAGCTTGACCTCGCAGGTTAGTAGTTCAACCTTTACATACATTTCTCCAACACATCCTCCTCCTATTCTCCGTCATATGATTTGTACCTTAGTATATATTTAATAATATTTTCAAATCTCTAGCCATTATATTCTGTTCAATTAATTTGTATTTTTCCTCAGTATGCTAAAGGTGCAAAGTTCTGCACATTCTCCGCGAAGTAGTTGACGTCCACGCCGCCATCCATCTCATATTTTAGACTTTTGGTTCCGCAGTTTGATCATGTGCTGCTTTTGAAACTCTAAATAGGCATACAATTCATATGCCTATCAGAGGCATAGGCCGGTCAAAGATGTTTCTTTCTTTCTGCAACCTTTTATTCTGACCATTCGTTAACCATTCCAATTGTTTACCATAAGACATCCAGATACAACTTAACAATAACTCTTTAGTTGTAATTTGTTGGACTACAATGTACATTTCAGAATTTTTGGAAGGTTATATATATCAGGTTGCTCTGTTGGATATGAACGTTTTTGTAGCCCTAAAATACAGATTATGTTGTACTGCATTGTTTGCTAACCCAATTTTTAAATTTTTTGCAAGTATAAGAAGTTAAGTGTTTACACTGTAGCCCTTGATAATAATCAAATTAACTACATATTATTTATAGCATGTACTTAGGTATTGCTGCCATTTTTATCTCTAAATTGTCTTCACTTCTCTTCTTTAAATTATATATATGAATACATGTCCATCACTTCATGCCAATGTCCCGCGGCAACGCGCGGGGTACTCACCTAGTAAATTCAGAAAATCCTGGTCTTTTATTGTTCTCTGGTGCAATCCTGGGAGGCTGGTGACAGGTACCTTTTGTATTCCCCACACTGGAAAAGCAAATTAGGTAACTCTTGGCAGAAAGAAAGTAAATTAGGTAACTGGGTAAAAATTGGAGCACCTGTCAGGAACTTGGTGATGACAGACAGTCAATTGTGGGTATCGAACTGCAGATGCAACTGCAACTGCAACTGCCAAGTGTAACGTAACACCCATACATGAACAACTCGCATGTTAGAATTCGTCAACATTCAGGCACCAGGTTTGTTATGCCATAACAGTTTGTGAACATTAGATATTTCTTCAGAAGAAAATAAAATTTGTTAGATAGAGACTGAAGCATGAGCACTTTTCGTTTTCTCAAACAAGATTATTGTGGGAAGACCTCCTTGCACATGGCCCTGAGAAGGGAGACCTGAAATTACCCAGAGAAGATCAGCGACATGATACCAGACACGAGCAACAGGGGATACGCAAAAAGAAAATGATCTGACCCTAGGATCGGAAGACAAGTCGAGAAAGAACCAAATCCAAAACGAATGCAGCTGTGACGGACATCTTGTGTGATATGATCTTTTGGAGACCAAAAACGAATATAATCACAAAACCTTTTATAGTATTTGACAACCCTGGGAGATCAGAGGAGCTTAACTTGACAAGATATTAAAATTTCTTGCTGGTTAGCAGTTGGCTGTGTGTGCTTTTCTTGCTAGTTAGCTGTTGGGAGGGGCATGATCTACCCCACTTGTATGTGTATTGAAAAAAAGAGAGGTGAAACTATGCTAAATGGGAATGCAGGCAACCCAGAAACTACTTGCTTATTCTCAAACAGGTGCTATATATTTCTGCATGATTTGTTTTGAGATGAAGTTAGGATGCTTGTATTTCCAGATCATGTACGAAACTGGCCAGCTAAAACTTGTCTTTGAGATTGGCTGGTGTTTTTTGTTTTCATCTGGTCTCGAATCTACATCAATATTTTTCGATCATCCACAGTTTGAACGTCCATTTCATACATCTAGCGTAGCGCCTCTTGGGAATTGCGTGGCCCATTTCTGACACTGTGCAAATATGGCATACATTTAAATTTAAAAATATATAGGATCTACATGCCAAAACTGCCTGCTGAACCCCAAAAGAGAAAAAAAATGGATAGCCCAGCGCATGTGTCATGCGCTTGCAGCTCAGATCGTGGTAGCCAAGATCCTTTTTTCCTCGAGATTTTGGTTGCTACGTGCGCATGCCACGCACAAGGCTACCAGCACACGAGTAATCTCATGCTCTGGGTGTGCCGTCATTCGGCACGCCATTCCAGCGCTCCTGCCACCAATTCACTGAGGTCCCTTCCATTCGGCTCGCCGGTATGGGACTAAAAGCGCATACCATTCCGACGGTTGATTACTTTTTTTTTTTTGAGCAAGGACGGTTGATTACTTGGGTTATCCTCATTAACTCGTTAACGGCCGGGCTGCTGGACCGCGGCATCATTCTGAAACGGGCTGGTCTGCCGGTGAGCGTGGGTGGGCTTTTGCTGCTAGTACGTGGTTTCGAAAGGCCAGAACGAATTGCCCACCCACTAGCAAAAGCCCAACGACATGGCCACCAGTTCGCCACGGATGTTGGCAAACAGCCAGAGAATGCCATGGCTGGCCGCTGGCGCTTTTGCTTCCCTGCGAGGAGCGGAGAGGCACCCGATTCGATCTCCTTTCCATGCACTTCTTCACATGTTGCTTAAGCCATGGACGCTGCTCGCCTGATTCATGCTCAATGAATCAAACGTTCTTGCTCACATGTTGTTCGATTCGGTAAAGATTGGAATTGTCCAGTTTCGGCATACGTGTGTAGCACTGTTGACAGATTCTTGGAATTGTTCAGACTTCAGTGATCAGGATGGCGTTCTGTTGTACAAGTGTGTGCTTTGTTCAATTCGTGCAGCTCATTACCACTGATCATCCACTCCTTTCACTTGACCAGTTGAAGATTCAGCAAAAAAAAAACCGGTCTTTCTTTCCGGTGCAATCGTGGGGCTTGGGAGCCTGGTGACAAGGATGTGCAGGCAGCAGGCTATTCAGTGATCGTCCATGATCCATTCCATTCACTTGACCTTGCTACAATTTCAGCAGAATCGTGTGTTTCTGATGGTGCAAAACTGTCACTGATCGTACTTCTCTGCACTTTGTTTTGTGTGTGTGATCGGATACTACTACTCCACTCATATCCCATTATGCAGTTTTCAGCATTTGTCGTGAATTACTGATGATTCCATTTATTTTCCCATGATAAAATTCACCGAAAATATTAACACCATGGCATATCAGCATGTAAAATGTCCGGACTTCAGCAGCTAGGTTTCTTGTGCATGGACACAAGGATTAGTTTCAATTTAGAAATTCAGACATCTCGTACAGTTGTTACTTCTTTTTCCTAAAAAAGAAGATACAGAGCTTGAGCTTGTCCCATAAAAGCAAATCATCTCATTCCCTCGCAAAAAAAAAAAAAAAAAAAAAGCAAATCATCTCATCCATCTAAGTGGGTCAGAATTCTTAAAAAAAAAATTCAGTTGAATCTGAGTTCTTCAAATTAGTTCAGGTCGGTTAGCGTCGACTGCAGTTGGTCCATGTCTGGAATGACAAGAATTTGAGGTCTGACAAGGATTTTTTTTCACTGAATGGGCAGAAACAACAGAGAAGAGCAGTCTATTGTCTGATTACATTGAATTTGCAGAAACAACATAGAAGAGCAGTCTGTTGTCTGATTACAGAGATCCCACGATTAGAACCGACGAACCCCAAAAAGAGAAGGGAAAAATTGTATAGCGCCGCGCATGTGTCACGCGCTTCCAGCTCAGATTGTGGTAGCCAAGATCTTTTTTCCTCAAGATTTTGGTTGCTACGTGCGCATGCCACGCACAAGGCTACCAGCACACGAGTGACCTCGTGCCCTGGGTGTGCCGTCATTTGGCACGCCATTCCAGCGCTCCTGCAACCATTTCACTGCAGTCCAGCTCCCTCGGCTCCGCGGTATGGGACTAATAAAAACACGTACCATCCCGACGGCGGATGACTTGATTCGATTTCTCGTTGGTTATGAAAAACAAACCCGTTGTTGACGAATGGTGAGTACCTGGGCCGGTGAGTGTGGCTGGGCTACTGGGCTTTTACATGGTTGTTTCGCTGCGACTGGGAATGAATCGGTTACGCCCCATTTCGGTGTTTCGCCTTAGCTTAGCATTTGTCAGGAAGATCTATCTATACATGCTTCCTGACAAATGGACGACGTCATCGACCGGCGGGGCGACCTTGTCCATCTCGTGGCGCTTCGAGACCGCGACGACATCTTCGACCTCGGAGACGAGCTGCCGCTGGAGGAGGCTCACCGGCGGGTGCGCGAGCTGCTGCTGATGGACCTCAGGAGCGGCGAGTACTCGCGCAGCGACTTCTGTCCGCGGGGCTGGTCATCGTCAGGATCGTGGCGGCGGCGACATCAAGTATTACCATGGCGGGTTTGGCGCCGCTGAACCCAAAAAAGAGAAGAAGGAAATTGTATATAGCCCAGCGCATGTGTCACGCTCTTCCAACTCAGATTGTGTCAGCCGAGATCTTTTTAGCTCAAGATTTTGGTTGCTACGTGCGCATGCCACGCACAAGGCTACCAGCACACGAGTCACCTCGTGCTCTGGGTGTGCCGTCATTTGGCACGCCATTCGTGCGCTCCTGCCACCATTTCAGTGTGTCACCTTCCATTCGGCTCCGCGGTATGGGACTAATTAATAAAAAACGCGAACCATTCCGACGGCTGCTGATTAGTACTAGTAGCGACTTGTTAACGGCCGGGCTGCTGGACCGCGGCGTCAGCCGCGCTGACATGGGCTGGTCTGCCGGTGAGTGTGGGTGGGCTTTTACTCGAACGGCCTAAGAAAGAATTTCTACCCCATTTCGCTGGTCTGATACCCCATTTCGCTGGTCTGATATGGGGGCAGCGAGATCAGCAGAGCCAGGTCCACTTTCAGTGCTGCTGAGGACATCTTCCAAGTAATGGACGTGTACAGGCCACATCTCACAAGTTTGGATTCTACATAGATTTCAGGTGCCAGATTCGTTATACCATATCAGTGTGCCCGTACGTGTTGGATATTTCTCCAGCACAATCCTTGAAAATGCAGAACAAAGATTGCGCGAGTATTCCACTGCACGTGGCACTGAGCTGGTGAGACCAATGAGTCAAACGGGCGAAGAGTTAAGGAAAAAAAAAAAAATAGCAGCAGGAGACATTCAGAGCACTTTTCGTGTCACCAACAAAGAACAATGGGCGTGCATGCAGCATGCTGTTTGCCAAACGATGAGAATACAAGCTGAGAAAGCACAAGTTGAAAATCCGCAACTATATCTTTTTAAATCAGAAAATCTGCAACTATCATCTTCGCGAAATCTGAACAATGAAGATGGGAATGTGATATTCACATTCCAATCTGTCAGTTGGAGACCAAAACGAATACGATCACAGTGCGAGGTTAGAGGAACAGAGAGTCCAGGCACCAGATGATGACATTCAAATGTCTGAAGACCGCGGCCGTCAGACAAACTACAAGTACGATTCAACGCTTCGTGTGTGAAAATTACAGTATGCCTTGATCCCAACTTCAGATGCACATCTTGTGCAAGAGCAAGTGAATTTGTCCTCAACCCATAAATTGACAGGCCTCTAATAAATTACAGTGGTTATACTTTAATTAAAATGACAGGCTTTGAGCTTGTCCAACAAGAACGTCGCGCTTTCGTTGATCCTAATGCATCAGCGTTTATTAATACCTCGACTGACAGATCATTTGACCTCCATGTTAGTTTGATGGATCCTGTACAAAAACTAGGATAGTCCTAGATCTGTTCAATGATCAGGCTGCATCTTGTTACCAGGACGCCATTGTCTCTGTTCTGCAAACAAGTGTGTCTTCGCAAGTGTATCACCACATAATACAGTTTAAATGTCTAGCAGACGTGTCCAGTATTTGGCAATCACATCTGTAAAATATGGTCCCATGAGTCAAAAGCATATATTTATTCTTCTATCCATGGTGAAACTGAATGCCATCTTGCTGGAAGATTGGGCATGCAACACGATCAAAATTTATCATGTACTACCAGTTAAATCCATTCCCTTGTAATTATACTGGTTGAAACATCATTCTTAGGTTTTCAAATAACAAAACCAGTGTTTCTATTAGAACTATTAAGAAAAACGTTTATTGATTGCACCCTCAATGAATCGCCCAAAAAATTTGATCTTGCCCCAAGGAGCACAAACATATGTAGCTATTCAGGTATCGATCAGCATCAGTGTGTTTTTACAACCAACTTGCTGTTACCTTAGGATTAGTATTTCTAGAAACATTTATAGTGGATGAAGCCCGCTTCCCTTCTGTCTCGAAAAAGCTAGAATTTGTGTTCAAACCAAAGAGGCATTCAAGAACTTCCTCCATTGCCTTCAGGATCTGGAATAAACCTTCTCAACAATTGAAAAGGTTTTTTTGACACCCTTTCCTTTCTGCAAAGCCCCATAACAACTCCTTTAATAAATTCTCCCAAAGAACTAGAGAAGACAATTACACAGAGACATGTCAATGCAATTTCAGCACCACTAGCTCTAAAGTTCTCAATTACGAATGCCTCAAGGGTATTAAGAGATGGTGGACCAGAACTCATGATATGCAGCGAATCATGAAAAACTACATCTAATTCATCAATTATATCAAGCTCGTCCATATGCTATGTAAACAAACATAATATCATATCGGATAGAGAAATTAAGACGTTACCAACAAACCAAATTGCTAAAAAAATAATCATAACACCCGAAAACCAATCTCTACACAATAAAACAAGGTTCTACAAATTGGAGGCAAGCTCGATAAGAAGGTTTGTCATATTGCATATTCAGATCTCCAAATATTTAGGCTATAAAAATGTAGTTTTATATCCTTCAGAGATAACCCAATTTACAAATGAGTCAAATTGCTACGGTAATTTTCAACATTATTAAGTAATAACCATATCAACATTTTATTTCAACAACTAGACCAAATGGCCCATGTGATTGCACGGGCTATCTAGGAAGCGTCCTAATTACGTATCGATACAACATTTTTATATTGTCTGATGATAATTATATCACATATGCGCACAACCCAGAATTAGCGAAGCGGTTTTACTTCATTCACTAATTTCTAGCTATCACTCTAGTTGGACAATGGTTTTAGGTCGGTCATGTGTCCAGTTTGTGAAAGTCCATAATTCCCCACGAAGGTATTATTGTGTTATACCATTCTAATGTCTCATTGATGTAGTATTTATATGAATATACACAAATCAAAACCTATAAATTCTTCCGATAAGGGATATTTTGGCTTGGGATATTTTTTAAAGGTGATTTTCAGTGTCCACATTATATATAGGCAAGAATTTTTCCAAACCTTGTGTTTTAAAATCCGCGGGATCCTGTCTTTTCGCTCTCCATACACTTTGTTGCACCGAATTTCCATGTCTTTCTTCTATGAACAATTAATTAAAACTGTAGCAGGGAACAGGCAAAAATAAAACCTTTGCCTGGAAGAGTACAAGGCAGGCGACGTGCTCAGGGTGATGCCGTGCTGCCACTCCTTCCATGAGGCGTGCATCTTCGCCTGGCTCCGGCAGAGCCGCGCCTGCCCGCTCTGCCGGTTCTCGCTGCCAGCTGCGCAACGGCAGTAGCTCAGCTGCATCAACCCATCTAATACCTCAGGAACGTCTTGTGCAAAAGCAAGTGAGTTTATCCTCAATAGAGAAATTAAAAAATTCGATCTGCGGGGGTATTGGTCGTATATAGGGACTCAGCTGGTCTGTGAGTTGTGACGCAAGTCTTGACCTAGGAAGGGCGAGTTGTAGCGAACTACAGTACCGCAGGTGCCGCGGCTCGAACCCGGGTCGACAGGAGCAAGGCTCACGGAGCAACGGCTCTAACCGCTCGGGCCCACGAGCGTTGGCCTCAATCCAGAACTTGATAGGCCTCTAATAAATTACAGTGGTTAGATAAGCTTTAAAATGATAGGCCTTAACTGAGCTTGTCCAACAAGAAGGTGCGCCTCGCTGATCCTAGTGCATCAGCGTTTATTAGTACCTCTACTGACAGATCGTTTGACCTCCGCAACGTTTCTTGCCTACTCCATGTTAGTTTGATGGATCCAGTACATAAACAAGGATGCGAGTTGCAGCGTGGCAACATCGAATTCCAATTCCTGGATCTGTTTAGTGTGATCAGGCTGCATCTTTTTGTTACAAGGACGCCATTGTCTGTTCTGCAAACCAGTGTGCCTTCGCAAGTGTATCACCACGTAATACAGGTTAAATGTTCAGCAGACCTGCCCAGTATTTCCATGAGTCAAAGCATATATCATCCTTCGCTCCAGGGTGAAACTGAATGCCATAGTGCCGGAAGATTGGACATGCAACACGAACCACGCTTTAAAGAACTTTGGCCAGGATAGAGCTGAAGAATAAAAGCTCGTCGATAAAAATTTATCACGTACTACCAGTTCAATCCATTAATTCCCTTAACATCGTTCTTAGGTTTTCAAATAACAAACCAGTGTTTCTATCAGAACTATTAAGAAAAACGTATTGATTGAACCCTCAATGAATCGCCCAAAAAGTTCCATCTTACCCTAAGAAGCTAAGAAGCACAAAACATCTAAGCCTGCTTCCCTTCTGTCTTGAAAAAGCAAGAATTTGAAAAAGCAAGAATTTGTGTTTGGCCCGTTTTGCCAGCCTGCATGCACAGAGGCGTTCAAGAACTTATTCTGGAGTAAATAGAGAAAGAATGGAGCGTCGCCTATAACTGAAAGCACAAAGCCGTTAAACCCTAGAAAATTCGCTCCCACGGGGAGTCGAACCCAAGACCTGAGGTGCTACTGAGGCTCTTATAACCACTAGGCTACAAACCCTTTCACAAAAAGAATAAATATCATAAATGTAAAAATAGTAAAACAGCTCAGCATCATGCACAAAATAAATAGGTCGTTTTGTTGAAAGCTTTTAGTCCAATTTTATATTTCAATCATTTACCAACAAAGAATTAGTGCAATTTGCAGAAAGCATACAAGTGCCCTTTAATGCTAAAACCTGTAAATAGCTAGCTGGAGTCACTTAAATTTGCAACAAAATGTAACCTATCTTCTACATAGTAAATGCTGTGCATTCTCTAAAAAATTACTGTGCCACGTCACCTTTTTCTGTTTCTACCGTTGATGTCCATGTGAGACTAATCTGGTCCGTCAGATGGAGCTAACAGAGGCTTGCTATGTCCTGGTGCCGTGATCCAACGCGAGTGACCCAGCTGATTCTGGAGTCTTCCCTTCCAGTTGTTGCAGTTTTGCAGAGAAGCCAACAACGCCCCCCTGCGTTTGCAGTTGCGGCTCCCTCAGTCCCTGTACTTCGAGTGCGAGGGCTCCCCGGAGCATGTGTCCCTTATGCTTCACGCGTGAGAGCTTTGCACGTGAAGATTCATGATTAGTGTGAGTGAAATAACTGGTGCATGGTGCACGGTAGTTTAATTTTTCCCTGAACAAGTTTGCAATACTAACTACATTTCTGTTGTATCTGCTTTAGCATATTTATACCTATATATTTTCATACTTAAAATATTTAATACATGTGTGTGTGTGTGTGTATGTGTTTTGTTGCAAATTTTGGAGCTTTAGATTGCTATTATCTGATAAGTCTTTACTAATCCGAAACCTTTGACAAGATCGTCCGCTTTGCTACAATTTTCTTTGTAGATCAGTATTCACAATTCAGCTTAATTCAATAACCAATATTTGAAATCATAGTTATGGCACGACAAATGCAATTGTGTTTGCAGGTAAGTAGTAGTACATGGAAGGAACATAAGTACATGTGGTTTGTGGGAAGAGAACAATATTTTGCCTAAACTTTGTATATAATAGAATAAAACTATAGCTCATAGTAAGCATTTTTATAACTGTTGAATTTCCTTTTACCACAAAAGATTCAAAATAGTAGCTTTTCTTTCTACATATATAAGGGAAGTTCTTGAAGAATTTGTTGCTAATCTCTAGCAGATTTCTCAGATATTCAGGTACATGTATCTCTGTAATATAAACGAACCTCTCATACAGAGGTCTCTATTTATATCTAAATATATAGTTTTTTTTTATTTGTAGTCATATGAGCACTGAAAACTCTCACATGACTCGAATCGAGTTCGTTTCCACCAGTATATTCATGCAAACCGAGTTCCTTCCACTGGTGTATTCATCCGAGATTGCAGCTTTGTCTCGAAAAAATACAGGCCGTCGGCCACTGTTCTATTTGTCAAAATCTAAGTTTTTAATCGTCAATCTATGCCTTAAACACGGCGGCCAAACAATAAAATAGATAACAAAAACAACAAAAGCGCGGCATTGCCGCGCATCCTTTCTAGTCACTTATGATGGATCGATTCTCCCCACCATCCACGTATACACATACGTGGATGGTGATCTTGTATCACATGCCAACCACTCGTCGAGAGTTCATGTGACCACAATTTGGATTACGTACAGTACTAACTATTACCAGGCTGGGAAACAGAGGAGAGTTTTTTTTTTTGCGAATAAAAAGAGAACTTTATTGATTACTCAGGATTGGGAATACATTCTTGAGCAATCAATTGCTCGATACAACTAGGGATTTGCCCTCGCCATACCGCGGTATGGGTTGTGCGCTTCGCAAGTTGCGCGAGCTCGTGAGCAATGGAGTTTTGTTCTCTTTTTACGGCCAGAATCTTCACTTCCGGCAATGTCTTGCTAATTCTTTTCGCCTCGTCAATAATAAAGCACAGTCTTGAGCGATCCTCCTGCAACTTATTCAGTGCATCCGCCATCGTAGAGCTATCAGTTTCAACCAGTGTTTTCTTCCGAACCCATTCTGCCGCAAGGCGAATTCCTTCCCTGCAAGCTTCGGCTTCTGCTTCATCCGCAGATGCACAATGGAATAGTACTCTCCAAGCAGAAAGCAAGGCCTTGCCGCAACTATCCCTGATAATCACCCCCACCCCAGCTTTACCAGTCTCCAAAGAGAAAGCGCCATCTACATTCACCTTCACCCAGTCATCACTTGGCGGATTCCACTTCAATTTCGACCTATGCTCAGGCTTCCCACGACATGTGGTCATTAACCTTCCTCCTACCGGAGCTTTGCCTTTGATATCTGACACCCCTGTATAATGCCTGATTTGAAACAGTGTTTCCTGATAGCTACAAAGGAATTGCACAGATCCCATGATCGTACCTGGGGGTTTCATATGCGTGATCTCATTGCGCACAAACCAACATCTCCACAACAGCAACAGAAATTTGGCCGCATCCTCCTCCTGCAACTGATCAGTCAGAATTAGTAACCAGTCCGGGCCTGAATAACCAAGCTGATCCTCCCTTGGTAGCTGCCAAAACTCTCTCATGGCTGTCCTCAAATAAAACGCATGGGGGCATCTTATAACAGCATGGTGCTCTGTCTCCGCTGCCAATCCACAGATAGTGCAGGTCGGAACCACTTCCATCTTCCTTTTGCACTTATTCTCTATTGTGGGCAGTCCATGAGAAATGACACGCCAAGCAAAAGTTTTGATCTTCTGGGGCACAGGAATCTTCCACAGCTTCTTCCACATAGCACGACCACCTAATGGTGAGGTACTAGACCCCATAATTGGTAAGTCAACTGATAAGATGCAGTTATGAAAATGACTGAAGATTTTTTGAGAGAAATTCCGTCTTTTTTTCCTCAAGATTGTGTTTGCTACCACCTCGTGCTCTGGGTGTGCCGTCATTTGGCACGCCATTCCAGCGCTCCTGCCACCATTTCACTGCAGTCCAGCTCCCTCGGCTCCGCGGTATGGGACTAATAAAAACACGTACCATACCGACGGCGGATTACTTGATTCGATTTCTAGTTGGTTCGGAAAAAACAAACCCGTTGTTGACGAATGGTGAGTATCTGGGCCTGTGAGTGTGGGTGGGCTACTGGGCTTTTACATGGTTTCGCTGCGACTGGGAATGAATCAGTTACGCCCCCATCTTGGTGTTTCGCCTTAGCTTACATTTGTCAGGAAGATCTATCTATACATGCTGTCTTCATCATCATTTGTAAGAGACAAAAAAAAAAGAATAAATGGAGTCTTGTTCGACAATTTTCCTTTTTACCCCTGCGTAACCAGTTGAACAACGGTCACATATGTACATGACGACGATGGTTGGAGCCTTGGAGAAACTGCATTCTGGAAAGATGTCAGGACTTCAGAATCAGACGAGCAGGCTTCTTGCCGAAGAACGCAAGAACTGAACCTCAAGTCCTCCTCAATGAGTAGAATTAATTCAACGATCCTCAGGTTATTTACAGTTGCTCTACTTATTCTTTTCCACTTGAAAAGATAATTAAATAACGAGGCCGAACATGTCCAACACAGGTAGGATTGGCTGCCTCATCCATCTGCACAATTACCTTGTTTGCTGAAGAAGCGGTTGCGGCGTCCCTGCCGGCAACGGCATTGTGGCAGCCGAGCCATTCGTGCGCTCCTGCCGCGATTTCAGTGCAGTCCAGCTCCCTCGGCTCCGCGGTATGGGACTAAAAAAAAACGCGAACCATTCCGACGGCTGATTAGTTTTTTTTTTAATCAATCCGACGGCTGATTAGTTTTTCTTTTTGAGGGCAACACCACCTTTATTAATCAACAGTTGAATATGTATTACAAACACCATCCGGTGGCGTTAAAAACCACACATGCCTTCCAATATGCCCATAGATCGATCCCCTTGCCAAGACATGCGCGTCTTGGTTCGATCTTCGACTTTCATGGACGAATTCCACCATCACGAAGTTCATCTTTCTGGCTTGTATCTCTCTACTTATATGGCCGTACCTGCCCATGCCATCGCCTTGGATATTCTTGACAGCTGGCGCACAGTCGCTTGCCAAGCGGAATTTGTGTAGGAGTAGATCACTCGCAAGCGCCATCCCTTCTCGACATGCTAGAGCTTCTGCTATCCCCACATTAGTAACCCCTTCCATCACTACTGCCGACGCCCCCAGAAACTCGCCACTAGCATTCCGCGCTACTGCTGCAACGGACGCAATGCTCGAGTTCTTGGATATCGCTGCATCAACATTATTTTTTGCCATGCCTGGTGGAGGGGGGAGCCACTTCGGTACCTCAGCCTCAAGTCGTTGCCTCTCCTGCGCATGAGGTTTGGAGAGCTCTAGGTCTGCGATAAACCGTTCAATGAAGCAATGCGTCGAAAGCGGACTCTATAAAAAATTTTCAAGGATCGCCTTTCGCCTCGCATGTCAGATAGCCCAAAGTGTAGTCACAACCCGGATTAGTTCTTCATGCATAAGATTTTTCATTACCTCTGCTAGCCATCCTCGAGCACTTTGCTCCTAGACTTGGCATAAATATTCCATGATCTCTTCACGTTCCAAAGCCCATATACACTTAGACATATTGCATTCCAGCAATGAATGTCTCCATGAGTCCTCCATTCCACATATGCTGCAGCAGCTAGTTGTTGCCATATTCCTGTTATGACGAACATCCCCATTTGTTGTCTCTCCAGTACCAATCCATCTAATAATACCTTGCTTGAGAACCTCCTTACCATCAACAATTGCCCTCCAAACACGAGATGGCGAGGTCCCCACTTCTGCTTCAAGAAAATCACAACTCGGGAAATAAACTGATTTCAACACCCGTGCACTAAGTGATTCAGGCTCCATCATCATCCTCCAAGCTTGCCGAGCAAGCAAGGCTAGATTAAATAGCTCCATGTCCCTAAAACTCAATCCACCATCGTGTTTTGGTTTAGTCATATCTTCCCATGCAACCCAACACGTCCTTCTTTTTCCTTCCTTGCTACCCCACCAGAAACTCCTTAAGAGACTGTCGATATGTTGGCACAGTCCCCTTGGGAGTCTAAAGCAGGACATGGAGTATGTCGGTATTGCTTGGGCCACTGATTTAATTAACACTTCCTTCCCGCCAGCTGAAAGAATTTGTTCCATCCAACCCTGGACTCGTTTCCACACTCTATCCTTGAGATATTTGAAAGCTCCATTCGATGAATTGCCCACATCTGTCGGCATGCCCAGGTACTTCTCACTAAGAGCCTCATTATGCACATTAAGAATGCTCTTAATCTCGGTTCTGGTGCTCTCACTACACCCCTTCGCAAAGTGAATAGAAGATTTTTCCATATTCACTTGTTGTCCTGAAGCTTGGCAATAATCTTGCAAAGCCTTCTTGACCTCCTCCGCACTCTCCCTATTAGCTTTGAAGAACAGCAGGCTGTCATCTGCAAAGAGAAGGTGACTTACCATCAGAGCCGACGGTGCCACCATTATACCACTGAGTTGCGACGACTGTACTCTTGATTTTAAAAGGCACGAAAGGCCATCTGCTGCCATCAAAAATAGATAGGGCGAGATTGGATCTCCTTGACGAATCCCTCTCGATGGTTTGAAGCTATCCATCCTTTCCCCATTGAATAAAACCGAGAACGATACTGTTGTAACCAGTCTCATGACTGTCTCCACCCAAAGCCGATGAAAACCAAGACGAATCATAATAGCACGCAAGTAGTCCCACTCGACACGATCATAGGCTTTCCTCATGTCCAGCTTCAGTACACAATATCTACTATTTTGATCCCTTTTCTTCTTCATATAATGCATGCATTCGTAGGCTGTAACAATATTGTCCGTTATTAAACGGCCAGGAACAAAGGCAGACTGTTCTTCAGAAATAATTTCTTGAAGTATGCTCCTCAGTCTGTTTGCTACCACCTTCGATGCAATTTTATAAATCACGTTACAAAGGCTGATTGGTCTAAACTGACCAAGCTCATCCGGGTTCTCCAACTTAGGAATTAACACAATGCATGTCTCATTAATAATGGTAGGATCATCCTCGCCCCGTAGCATTCTCAGTACCACTACCGTAACCTCATCACCACAAAGGTCCCAGTGCCGCTGAAAGAAATGCGCAGGGTAGCCATCAGGACCAGGTGCTTTTGTCGGAAACATTTGGAATAAAGCATCCTTAACCTCATCCTTGTTGAACGGCCGAAGCAACAGGTCATTCATCTCTGGCGTTACCTTCACTGGGACTGTGTCAAGCACGCCATTCATGTTTATTGTGCCTTCCGACGTGTATAGATTTTTGAAAAACGACGACGCCAGATTGCCAATCTCCCTTTCATCTTCTGTACATTGGCCATCAGCTTTCCTCAATTTCTCAATCTTATTTTTCTTCTTGCGTTGACTTGCTCGCAAGTGAATGAACTTGGTGTTCTTATCTCCAGCCGTGAGCCACATAATACGGGACCTTTGTTTCCACATGACCTCCTCCCTGTAATTGAGCTCTACAATCCTGTCTGTAATCTTAATTTCTGCATGCGTTGGCCCTGTTCGTGCAGGGTCAGACCTGATCTTGTCGAGCTCCTCATTCAATCTTCTCAGCTCATGTCGCACACTACCAAATGACTTCAGTTCCCACTCTCCAAGCTGGCCAGACACCGCTGATAATTTTTCTTGAAGTTCTTTAAGTATGCTCGCCTTGCCTCCATTCGCCCACGTCTACGACATCATCGGAAAAAAATCATGATGGGTTTCCCACATTAATTCGTACCTGAACATTTTCTTTCGTCTCCTCCTCCTGTGTTGAGCGGGACTATCTCCCCATCGCAGCACTATCGGATCATGGTCTGACGCTGCCGCCGTGAGATGTCTCCCTTTGGCCATCGGATACCTTAAGCACCAGTCGGCAGTCGCCAATTGTTGGTGGTCGTTATTGATCAATCTTTACCGCCAACATACTATAAAATGAGGCTCACACATGGACAAACATAGGATATTACTTGAGACTAATGCCTCTCCATGAGTTTTGGTAAGTTTTTGTTGCAGGTATTGAATTTCAACTTAATCAAGGCCGTGGCCCGTCATATCTACACCATTGAGGGGAAGAACAAAATTTGCACATGGAAACAACTACTCAAATCCCAAATTCATGGCAAAGCCCTCGTCAAGATAGTCAAAATGAACTTTTGGTTCGCCTAATTTAGTGTTCGGGAGCGGAAGTTATGACCCGTAGAAGATTTGAGGAAACGCTGAAAATTGTTGGCCAGCCGGCCGATTTTCTCCAAATCGGCCCATCTTTCTTCAGTCGGTTCCAGAATCGGTGACAAGCAACTTGACGCACCAGCCAAGCAAGGAGACGTCGGCAAGAAAGGGATATTCCACCAAGTCCTCCACACATTAAGGGACCTTCTCCACTTTCCCAAGGAAGCTCCACACTATAAATAGAGGATCTCCCCCTCACTCTCAACTTGCACCTTGATTCATACTTGAGTTAGTCATTTGAAGTAGCGAAGCACTGCTTGTAGTGAGTCAGTGAGAGGCTAGGAGAGTGAGTAGTCCTGGAATACCGGGACTCTACTTCTTCGTCGCCTCGGGTATGCTCCTCGCCTGGGAGTAGTCGTCCGAGTCTCCCGGACCAGGCAACATGTAAGGAGATTATTGGTCGGGCAATAAAATAAGGTATTCTGCTTTATTTATTTGTGGGTTTCAGGTATGCTTTAAATATTTATTTATTTATTGTATAGACTTGCTTACCGCATGCTCGCTAGTTGTGACGATAGATATAAACGTGGTGAGTTATCCCTGATTTGCTCTTGACCTCATGGAGGATGGTAGCCGCGAGTACATGTGACAGGCGTATCGGTCTCTGTAATCCACTACGTCCGGTTATTGTTTTTAGTAGGATTTTTAATAGCATGTACTTCCGCTTAGTAGTTGAACCTAATTCTCGGGTTGCTTCTCTGGCACGCGTGTGTCCCGAAACGAATAATAGAGTAAGGATTTTACCAAGTTGCCCAGCTATATAACTCCTTATCATTAGATTGCCTGGCCCTAGGACTCTTTTACTTACTGCATTTATTTATCTCTAGCTCATCTGCCGGACTAGATTAGATTTGAGATAGTACACTTCACGTTCCCTGTGGATAAATACGATACTCTAGAATACTCCCGGGTGAAAGCTACATCGGTATCCGTACACTTGTGGATTTTATCTGTTAGGCTTAAGGACTGCCAACAAGCTTTCTGGCGCCGTTACCGGGGAACGGTAGCTGTACTTTCTTGAGTCCCTTCTCGCCTGTATCTTTAGTTTAGGATTTCTTTTTCTTTTCTTTTCTTTTATCCTTAAACCATGAATCCCTCTTCCATCTTCTACGCCAATGCTCCAAAAGGGGAAACTCTGGAGCCCCCACCTGCATCCACACCAATCACAGCTCCGAGTTATGAGATTCGTCCTGAACTCATACTCTTGGTTCAGAAATCCAAATTCTCTGGAAGGAGGATGAAAATCCGTACACTCATCTGCGATGGTTCGAGAGACTCTGCTCCACTGTAGTGACACCTGGTGTCCCGCAAAATAGTCTTAGATGGATGTTGTTTCCATTCTCTATCACTGGCCAAGCAGAGCTCTGGTATCACGGGCATGTGGGTGAAGCAAAAGGAGACTAGATCACTCTAAAAAAGCTCTTCTACTTTAAATATTTCCCTCTCTATAAGGTTATTGGTCTTCGCAAGAAGGTCATGACCTTCGAGCAGGTCAGTAATGAGTCATTAGGAGCTGCCTGGGATCGTTTCCTGTCCTACACCCATGAAGGGCCACATCTGGGTATCCCTGAGCCACTTTGCCTGCAGCATGTCTTCTATGGACTCACTCCAATAAGCCGTAACTTTCTAGATGCTGCATCAAAGGGTTCCTTCTTGGATAAAACACTAGCTGAAGGAGCAAGGCTCCTTGGTAATATCCTTATGTATGCCTATGAGCCTCCCACTCCAGAATCACAACCCGAAGTAGCACACATCGTACAGCCCATCCCAGAGCCAACCTTCCTCCAAACTCCAATCACCGAGGAAGTTTCTGAACCATCTTTTGCATGTGCTTCGGATGCACGATTGTCCCAGAAAGGCAATTCCCTCACTAAAGACCTTTCCTGTGAGAAAGTTGAATCAGTTCTTCCTAACAATTCCTACGACGAAGAGTTCAATCTATCCAGTCCCGAGAACACACGGTCTTACCCAGTAGAGGTGAATCATCATCTGGATATCGAACCACAAAATCCGTATTCATACCTTGAGAGCAAAGAAACCCATACACTCGAGCCATGTCCATCAAATCCTTACCCCATCATTGATACTCCGCCTCCAATCCTTGAGAATCCTCCCGAACTCAATCTTCTACCTAACAATAGTAATGCGAGGTTTCTCCCGAACGAGAGGTTATGATGCAAACAGAGACATGAAGACAGATGCTCCATTCCAAGATGATAGGGACCGATATGAATCGGCAAGGGTGTCCCGATCTTCACGACAGTAGGCTAACGAATCAAGGGTAACTTGCTGCGAACAGCGGGGGATAAGTAGCTTTATACCTGCCAAGGTTGGATGTGACCAAGCGATGGGGAGAGAGGCACCGAAATCTTGAGGACGTCGACTCGATCTCCAAACAACCGCAAAACCACAAACCAGGACTAATCCACAGAATTGGCCCGGAAGCCAAGAGCACGAATCAGGGGATCTCAGAGAGATCTCTTCACAAGTCCAAGAAGAACAAGGAAGAACAAAGGTGTGCAAGGCACTCAGCAACTTGGCTGCAAAACCATTTCGGTTTATCAAATTATCAAATGATCAAAAGTTGTTTTTGCCGGATACATAGGGGGTATTTATACTAGGAACAACCCTCCTAGATAGGTATGAACTGAAGTCACCACGTTGGAAGGTGGAAGGCCAACTGGTGGAAGTATTCACGAAGTTTTCTTCAGTTCTCGGCCGTCCTCTCAACTTCTGGGCAGCATTCAGTAAAATGGTCATAACTTCTTATTGGGAAGTCCAATGGACTAGCGGTTTGTTGCGTTGGAAAGAAAACTCAATTATCTTTCCAACCATGTGTATTATGCAGCATGTGTCGGCCCATATTGGTACAGACTTGGACGTGAAGTTGATGGTTCTGTCACATAACCTTGGGTCAGGAGCTTGTAACCATGCTTGTCTTGGGCAGCATCCTTGATGTCCTCCATGTAACCCATTGAAGTATCCTCATGTGTAACCTGAGTAAAAGTAGCATATTTGATTTAGGTAGCATATAATTCTCATCAAAATTAAGGTTATGTGATGTAAGGAGCGAGTTCACCTCTTGTTGTATCTTCTTTGCACGGCTACGTGTAATAGGTCCTACTGTTGTTGCCTCGTGTGAAACCGGAGTTGGATATGGCATATCCTCCAATGCATCTTCGGTATCTATGACCGGGATGTCCTTATCACAAGACAATGGACATCCATCGAGGGTGGAACACGATGCGAACATTTCAAGGGATGAGTATGAGCTGCTTCTAGAGTATCACAGACATGGATTGGAGACTGAATTCATTTATTCTGTGAAGACTCGCGGGGCAGAAATTAGAACCCGAGAAGAATTTTCTCAATGAGGATGGTAGTTTCACATTGGAAAATTCACATGCTCCATGCTGATTTGAAAAATTTTCTTCCTCGGCCAATAATTATGATAATATTTATGAGAGCTGCAACCACCCTGTACTACTTGATCTATTTATAGGATGGTTGTAGACGCATTTGTTTATCATAAATATTGCAATTCCCGTTGCGGTTTCTTGCATGTGTTTGCAGCCAGGTATAAAGTGATTCATCCATCTGCCAAGATCGGCTGCAACATGAACGAGATGCAACCAAGTCAAGCTCAGGACTTTAAACAAGCACTCACGGGAGGTAACCTGATTTTCTAATAATTTCTTTCCCTTTATTAAAAAAATAAAAATGAATAAAAATCAATTTTCCCTTTTCAAATAAAATGACCCGGCAAACAAGATTTTGGGCCTGTTTCTTTCCTTCGGGTATCTATTACTAACCATTTCAGGAAAAGGTTTAAACACGGTCCAAGACAAAAAGGGATATACCACAACCAGAGGCACAAGGAGGAGAAGAGCAACACTATGCTTTCTGACAACATTATAATATCGGTTTGCTTCCTCTTCATTCCCACCATGATTTTTATGCCCACACTTTCTAATAATGATTGAGAGTAAAATGAACAAATAAAAAAAATTTATGATTGCTCTCAAATACAATTATCAATCTTTCATGCTAGCTATCTAAAGTTTATTCTTTGACTGCTCTTATATTCCATGGGAAAACATTCTTTTATAGGAAAACCTTGTCTATATTGTTGGATGTGTGATATAGCACTTGAGAGTTTATCTTGTTTTGAAATCAATTTCTGGAGATTTTATTTGCAAATAATGAAAAAATATTTCAGATTCACAGTCTTCTCAATGGTTTAATTTCCTACCAAAGCCATATGTTGATTTCATTGCACAATCTTTATACATATGCTACTTGTTATCACATTGAGCTTTTTCAAAATTGTTGTGACCCTTGTGAGATGCTTTTCATGCTTTCATGATCAAGATCACGTACACTCCACCATATACATATGCTTAACTTCTACACCGGAAGTTAGCATCAACCATTGCCATGACCATTCCACAAAATAAATACTCCATATGTTTTTTACCTCTCTCTCCAGCTATCATTGCAAAAAAAAAGAGGCATGGCTATCTAAAAAAATTTAGAAAAAAAGAAGAAAAAAAAGAGAAAAATGATGGGAAAAAAAAGAGATAGCCATGCCTTCAAAATTTCAAAACAAAGAGAGAGAAGGTATATAAGAAGGAGTAATCATATCCCTCCATCCACTTATCCACACACATGCACATCTTGATCAGATTGTATGACTTGTTTTCTCCTTGGATCCGGTCTTTTGATTTAGCAATATATGTGATGCAAGGTTGCCTCATTTTATCCCTACCAAGCCCCACAAATGAGCCTATTAGTGTAGGAGAAAAAGAGACAACACAATGCCTTGGTGAGGAATCAAACACATTGCGCGAATGAGAGAACCATTTGAAAAGACTTGTGTTCTGAAATTTTCTTGGAAAAAAAAACTCCAGAAATTTTTTTAGACAGTTGATCTTTCTGTGTGCTGTTCCATGTCTCAACTTTTGAAGACAAGGTGTTTAGCCACCATAAACCCATGGGCATGGAAAGTCATGGAGTGAGCTTTATTTTAGCAATGCATGATAGAGAAGATGTTGTGTACTCAGCTTAGCCTTTGCTCAACCTGACTCGGACGAGCAAAGATCTAAGTGTGGGGTGGTGTTGGCGGTCGTTATTAATCAATCTTTACCGCCAACATACTATGAAATGAGGCTCACACATGGACAAACATAGGATATTACTTGAGAGTAATGCCTCTCCACGAGTTTTGGTGAGTTTTTGGTGCAGGTATTGAATTTCAACTTAATCAAGGCCGTGGTCCGCCATATCTACACCATTGAGGGAAAGAACCAAGTTTGCACATGGAAACAATTATTCAAATGCCAATTTTGATCTCACCATGGCAAAGCCCTCGTCAAGATAGTCAAAATGGACTTTTGATTCGCCCAATTTGAAGTTTCAGAGCAGAAGTTATGACCCGCAGAAGATTTGAGGAAACGTTGAAAATTGTTGGCCGGCTGGCCCAACCTCTAGGCCGGCCGGCCTACGATTTTCTCCAAATCGGCCCATCTTTCTTCAGTCAGTTCCAGAGTCGGTGACAAGCAAACTTGACGCACCGGCCAAGCAAGGAGACGTCGGCAAGAAAAGGATATTCCACCAAATCCTCCACACATCAAGGGACCTTCTCCACTCTCCCAAGGAAGCTCCACACTGTAAATAGAGGACCTCCCCCTCACTCTCAACTTACACTTGATTCATACTTGAGCTAGTCATTTGATGTAGCGAAGCTCTGCTTGTAGTGAGTGAGTGAGAGGCTAGGAGAGTGAGTAGTCCCGGAATGCCGGGACTCTACTTCTTCGACACCTCGGGTATGCTCCTCGCCTGGGAGTAGTCGTCTGAGTCTCCCGGGCCGGGCAACATGTAAGGAGATTATTGGTCGGATAATAAAGTAAGGTATTCTGCTTTATTTATTTGTGAGTTTCAAGTATGCTTTAAATATTTATTTATTTATTGCATAGACTAGCTTACCGTGCTCGCTAGTTGTGACGATAGATATAAACGTGGTGTTTATATCTAGAGTTATCCCTGATTTGCTCTTGACCCCACGGAGGATGGTAGCCGCGAGTACGTGTGACAGGCGTACCGGTCTCTGTAATTCACCACGTCCGGGTTATTGTTTTTAGTAGGGTTTTCAATAGCACGTAGTTCCCCTTAGTTGAACCTAATTCTCGAGTTGCTGCTCTGGCATGCGTGTGCCCCGAAACGAATAATAGAGTAAGGATCTTACCAAGTTACCCAGCTATATAACTCCTTATTATTAGATTGCCTAGCTCTAGGACTCTTTTTACTTACTGCATTTATTTATCTCTAGCTCATCTGCTCGGACTAGATTAGATTTGAGATAGTACACTTCACGTTCCCTGTGGATAAATACGATACTCTAGAATACTCCCGGGTGAAAGCTACATCGGTATCCGTACGCTTGCGGAGTTTATCTGTTAGGCTTAAGGACTGCCAACACCATTGCACGGTCGAGACACACTCGACAATAGGTGCCGCCCGCCACTTTCTTTCGTACGTCCAACTGCGACCTTCATAACCCGAGTCATACAGGCCACATACATCAACCATCTCCCTAAATCCCTCTATTTGAGCACGGCTCTCCGTCATGTTCCGATCTGTGAAGGACTTCATTGAAATCTCCTATGGAAGGGGAGATGTCACCTTAATAAATTTCAGCAGATCCCATGTCTTATGTCGTTCCGCGACCTGAGCCTCGCCATAAACACACGTCAATCTCCACGGCTCACACCCATCCTCTGTTATGATTGCATCAATGTGGTACTGAGAGAACGGTAAAATTTGAACTCTAGTTTTATTCTTCCAAAAATACCCAGTCCGCCACTGCGTCCTAAGCCGCCGGAGTGTCGCTGACCCTAGTTTCCCAGGTCGATCTACCAACGTGTCGGATACCTATTTTCTAGGTACCCTATACGGTATACACGCGGAATAACGAGGTACGGGAGCCGCCCGAGACCCAAAGGCCTTGTATATAGCTAAGAGATGGAAAGCTGGGCCCCTGGAGTGGCCCAGTCGGGCGGAAGGCGCAACAACGGCCTTTGGCCCACAGAGCCTCCGTTCCTCACGGCCTGTTAAGGGACCGGGCGCACGTGGCTGCACGAGCGCAGCCCCCCACCCTGGATCGCGATTGGTCCAGCGTTAGAGGAGCCCGCCTTGGACGTGGCAACGAACCCGACTCCCCGCGGTAGGAGTCGGGCGCCGCGGAGTCGAGCGACGCCTCCGACCGAACTCCGGCCAGCCGCCGTCCGCCGCCCATGTACCCCGGTGGTGGTCGGGATCGGCGGAGGGACACGACCCGAAGCGAACCCGACCACCGCGGCCGGAAAGCAAGCTCGGCAGCGGCATGGAAGCGTTGGTCAAACCCAAGTGTACGGCCAGCCAGATTTGGATAAGAAGACGCTCCATATCCACTCCTGGGCGGTGCGAAGGTACACTATGCCTGACGTACGGCCGCGTGGGGGCGTCGCATCCGGATCAGGCGTGGAACGGGGAATGCATGCACCAAGTACGCTACACAGTAGCAACAGCGCGCGAAATGACCGTCGCCCAACTCCACAGGTATCAACAGCACACCAACAGCGATCAACAGTGCGGATCAGGGAATGGGCGCTCCACAGCGCCCAGACAAGACCCGGATGACATCATCACACCACCTGGCGCGGAGATTGCGGCGGAAGACACCGGAGCCAGCGAGGACGGCCCGACTCCGCCTCCGTCGCCCTCTCACTTATCTTTCTTTTCTTTTCTTTTTCTTCTTTCCTCCATCTGTACCGTTCTTCCTTGTTGTATAAAAGGGAGAATTGGGCCCAGGAGGGGGAGGAGACTTCTTTTGGGCTTACACAACAGCTCATTTCTCACACGAGCAAACACACTCGCACACAACGCAGAGACAGAGACTTGGGAGCGAATCCCTCTCTCGCCACGGCTTGTAACCCCTACTACGAGCAACACGAGCGAAACCTCAAACTGGACGTAGGGCTTCTTTTGCCTGAACCAGTATAACCCACTGTGTCAAACACAATCCTTCTGATCGCCGTCGAACCGCGCACAAATCTACTCGTCGGCCGGTTACCAAACACCGACAGTTGGCGCGCCAGGTAGGGGCCCTCAGCGCGTTCGACGACGACCACATCGCCAGCTGATGGCTTCGTGGCCGCCCGCATCTCGCGGTCGCCTCCCGCTTCGGGGAGCGCCCGCGGAAGGACCGGAGACGCTCCACTGCGCCTTCTTCCCGGTTCTACACCCCAGTCACGGTTCCGTACCGTGTCTTCCGCTTTGGCGACGTGGACTTCTTGACGGACCACGCCGAGCTGCAGCGGATGCGCAGCAGCGCCGGCGCGGAGCCGCTGCGCGTTTTCACTTCGGATGTCTACCTCTCGCGTGGACCGGGGGCCCGGGCACTCCCCGTGCGCATCGAGGCGTACCTCGGTGCGAACCCCCGGCCAGATGAATGCCGGCGTATCTTTTACGCGCTGGCACTCCTCAACAACTGCCTTGTTGAGGGACCACCACTCCCGCCTGGCTACGAGGCCTGGGAGCGTCGAGCCTCCCTGCCACCGCGGCTACGGGAGTCCATGGAGGCGTTGGAGCACGAGCTCGCGTGCCGCTTCCCGCCAAGCCGGACTGGACCTCCCGGTCCCGCCATTGGCGCTTCCTCATCTGTGGGCGCGGAGCCCGCCGATACCCAGGACCGCGACTCTGTCGAGGACCTCCTTGCTGAGTGCTTCGACGCGCTCACATTCGACCCGTCCCGCGAGTGTTTCATGGCCGAGATCCGGGACGAGGATATTGCCAACCCCAGTGATGGGGAAGGTGATGACGGGAACGAGCCATCCGGCGATGGAGGCACGGACCCGCGCCCAGTGCCCGTGGCAGGGGGCGCTACACCCCCGCCACAAGACCTGCCAGCACTGGAGCAGCTGCTCGCGCGGAGGCGGGAGCTCGCCGACATGGAGTGCGGCATCGAGCGGGAGCGTCAGCTCCTGGAGCAGGCGATTGCCCAGCGGCGTACCCCCGCGGGGCGCGCCCGCACCATGGCGCGCGATGTACAGCACCGCATCGTGCATGACATCGCGGGCACCCCGCTTCAACTCCCGCGAGCCAGCCAAAACCTGGCGGCGGCAGCAGCCCTCGCGCGAGATCTTCCGCAGCCTGTGACTCCGGAGGACGAGCGGAAGCGCAAGGAGCTACTGCGCCTACTCGAGGTAGCGGCGGAGCAGCAGGCCGAGAGCTCGCTGTCCCGGCAGCGCGCTCTGGGCGCCCTGCAACGCTCCGTCGACCGCCACGACGACAAGGAGGTGTCCGTAGCGCAGCCGACGCGCGGATCGGGCGGCCGCAACATGCCTCCCATCAAGGAGCGCGTGGGACCAGTGCGGGATGCGCGCATACTCCTCGAAGCGCGCAGGCGTGACCAGGCCCGTGGCACTCGGCGCGAAGCCGAGATGCGCGGCTACCAACCTCGACGAGGTGGACGCTACGACCCGGAGGAGGACCGGAGCCCGAGCCCTCCGCCTCCGGGGCCACGCGCCTTTGGACGTCACATTCGGTGCGCACCATTCCCGCAGCGGTATCGCGCGCCAACCAGCATTACCAAGTACTCGGGTGACTCGAACCCGGCTATTTGGTTGGGTGATTACCGACTCTCCTGTCTGGCGGGCGGTGCCGACAGCGACGAGTTTATCATCCGCAACCTCCCTCTCTACCTCGCCGACCCAACGCGGGCATGGCTTGAGCACCTCCCGGAAGGGATCATCCAGAGCTGGGAGGATTTGGAGGACGTCTTCATCGGCAACTTCCAGGGGACGTACGAGCGCCCCGGGAACCCGTGGGACCTCCGAAATTGCCGCCAGAATCCCGACGAGACCCTGCGCGACTACATCCGGCGGTTCTCGAAGCAGTGCAATGCGCTGCCCAACATCGCCGACGCCGACGTCGTCAGCGCGTTCCTCGCCGGGACGTCCAACAAGACCCTGGTGCACGAGCTGGGGCGCAGCAGCCCACGCACAACCAAGGACCTCCTCGACATTGCCACCAACTTCGCGTCCGGCGAGGACGCGGTGGGGGCGATCTTCACCAAGACTCCGGCCAAGCTCAAGGCCAAGGCCAAGAGGGAGGAGTCAACGGGAGGGGCCGGCCCCTCCAGCCAGCCCAAGAAGAAGAAGAAGAAGGGCAACGTCGCGCGACAGGAGGCATCTCTTGTCGCCGCGGCGGAGCGCAAGCAAAAGCGCGCGCCTGCGGAGGGCGCGTCCAACCACTTCGAGAAGAAGCTCGAGGAGCCCTGTCCCAACCATGCGTACCCCGTCAAGCACGCCCTCAAGGACTGCGGGCTGCTCCGCAAGTTTCTTGCCGGCAGCTCCAAGAAGGCGGAGCGCGACGACCCGCCGCCCAAGGGCGACGATGATGCCAAGGGTGGGGATGACGATGCCTTCCCCCATCCTGATGGCTGCCTCATGATCTTCGGGGGACCGGATGCCTGCGCGCCGCGAAGGCAGCAGAAGCTCGTCCGTCGCGAGGTCTACGCCGCGGAGCCGGCCGTCCCCACTTTTCTGAAGTGGTCCGACTCCGCGGTCACGTTCGACCGTTCCGACCACCCGGAGCATGTGCCTCGGCCGGGGCGCTACCCGCTTGTTGTCGACCCCATCATCGGCAAGAAGCGGCTCTCCAAGGTCCTCATGGACGGAGGCAGCGGCCTCAACATCCTCTACGGAGAAACTCTCGACGCCATGGGGATCAGTCGGGATCGTGTCCGACCGACTCGGGCGCCATTCCACGGGATCGTCCCCGGCAAGCATGTGGTGCCGCTCGGGCAGATCGATCTGCCCGTGACCTTCGGCACCGCCGTCAACTACCGCACCGAGACGCTGACTTTCGAGGTGGTGGACTTCCCTGGGGCGTACCACGCTGTTCTGGGCGGCCATGTTACGCGAAGTTCATGGCCGTCCCCAACTACACCTACCTCAAGCTGAAGATGCCGGGCCCCAAGGGGGTCATCACGGTGAGCACGTCCATCCAGCGCGCCTACGAGTGCGACCGCGAGGCCTGCGAGGTCGCGGAAGCACTCCTGCACAAGGACGAGCTCCCGGCTGCCGCTGCGGCGGCGGAGGAGGCCGGGCCCGACTACAAGAGCACGACCGGGTCGTTCGACCCGGCCGAGGACATCAAGGAGATCCCGCTCAACCCGGCCGACCCCGACAGCAAGACCGTGCGCATCGGCACCGCGCTTTCCGACAAATAGGAAAGCGCGCTCGTCGACTTCCTCCGAGCCAACCAGGACATATTCGCGTGGAAGCCCTCGGACATGCCGGGCATCCCGAGGAACGTCGCCGAGCACTCCCTGTGTATCAAGCCGGGCTCTCGCCCGGTGAGACAACACATGCGCCGCTACGACAAGGAGAAACACAAGGCCATCGGTGAGGAGTTATCGAAACTCTTAGCTGCTGGGTTTATCAAAGAGGTGTACCACCCCGAGTGGTTATCCAATCCTGTACTTGTGAAAAAGAAGAATGGGAAATGGCGGATGTGTGTTGACTATACGAATCTCAATAAGGCGTGCCCAAAGGATCCGTTTCCTTTGCCGCGTATTGATCAAATCGTAGACTCGACCGCTGGGTGCGAAACCCTCTGCTTCCTCGACGCGTACTCTGGTTACCACCAGATCCCGTTGAAAGAGTCCGACCAGCTCGCGACTGCGTTCATCACCCCGTATGGCGTATATTGTTACGTAACGATGCCGTTTGGGTTGAAAAACGCCGGGGCAACGTTCCAGCGGTGCATGATCAAATGTTTCGGCGATCTCATCGGTCGGATCGTCGAAGCATACGTGGACGACATCGTGGTGAAGTCCAAGAAGACCGACGACCTCGTCGCCGACCTCGATCGAGCTTTTCAGAAGCTGAGGGCGTGCGGCATAAAGCTGAACCCGGAGAAGTGCGTCTTCGGAGTTCCGAAAGGTATGCTACTTGGGTTTTGCGTCTCGGAACGCGGCATCGAAGCCAATCCCGAGAAGATTGAGGCCATCGCTAAGATGGGCCCCATTCAGAACCTGAAAGGCGTACAGCGTGTGATGGGATGTCTCGCGGCTCTCAGTCGGTTCATCTCCCGACTCGGGGAGAGGGGTCTGCCCCTATACCGATTGCTCAAGAAGTCGGAACACTTCGTTTGGAGCCCCGAGGCCCAAACCGCGCTTGATCGGCTTAAGACGGTGCTATCGAACGCACCCGTCCTGACAGCCCCTGCAGAGCGCGAGCCTCTCCTCTTGTACATCGCCGCAACCACTCAGGTGGTCAGCTCGGCGCTGGTGGTCGAGAGGAGCGAGCCCGGACATGCTCTGAAAGTCCAGCGACCGGTATACTTTGTCAGCGAGGTTTTGTCCGACACCAAGACCCGCTGGACTCAGCTGCAGAAGCTGTTGTACGCGGTCGTCATAACCAAAAGGAAGCTACGTCACTACTTTGACGCGCATCCGATCACTGTGGTCACCTCCTTCCCTCTCGGCGAGGCGTTGAGGAGCAAAGAGGCCACGAACAAGGCCGCGAAGTGGGCCCTCGAGCTCATGGGACAGGAGCTCGAGTTCGCCCCGCGCACCGCGATCAAGTCGCAAGTGCTTGCGGACTTCGCTGCCGAGTGGACCGAGATCCAGCTGCCACCTGCGCCCGTCGAGCAAGAGTGTTGGAACATGTTTTTCGACGGCTCGCTGACAAAAAGAGGCGCCGGAAGCGGTTTTGTTCTCGTCTCGCCACTCGGGTCCCGACTGCGCTACGCGGTCCGACTCAACTTTCCTGCGTCCCATAACGTGGCTGAATACGAGGCACTCGTCAACGGGATGAAGGCGGCGATCGAGCTTGGTGTCAAAAGGCTGGAGGTCTTCGGCGACTCCCAGCTTATCGCCGATCAGGTGACGAGCGAGTCGAATTGCTCGAACCCGAAGATGGCGGCGTACTGCGCTGAGGTGCGGCGACTTCAAGAAAAGTTCGAAGGCTTCCAGGTCAGTCACGTACTTCGCCGCTACAACGAAGAGGCGGACGGCCTCGCGAAGATGGCCTCCAACCGGGACCCCGTCCCTGTCGGCGTCTTCTCCCACGACCAGCAGAAGCCGTCGGTGCGTGAGGCGCCAGCCACACCCATGACGGACGCTTCAACAACCCAACCAGACGGCGTCGACTTCTCGGCAATAGAAGGTACACGCCCTCCTCTCGGAGAAGACTCGGGTCGAGCCGTTCTTGCCATCCCGACAGCTAACGAAGCGGTCGGGGACTCGAGTCCGACTGCCAACGAGGCGGTCGGGGGCTCGGGGGGTGTGCCCGACCCGGTGTCCGACTGGAGGACCCCATTCCTCGACTGCCTACTCCGAGAACAGCTCCCCGCCGACCAGACAGAGGCAAGACGCCTCGCGCGTCGGGCTAAGTCATTCGTCATAATCGGCGGCGAGCTCTACAAAAAGAGCCACTCGGGAGTGCTTCAACGCTGCATCCCCATCGAATGGGGAAAAGAGCTACTGTCCGACATCCACGCTGGCGAGTGCGGTCACCACGCGGCCCCTAGAAGTCTAGTCGGAAAGGCGTTCCGGCATGGCTTTTACTGGCCCACGGCCGTGTCCGACGCCACCGAGGTAGTACGCACTTGCGAAGGGTGCCAATACTACGCTCGGAGGACCCACATGCCGGCGCAAGCCCTTCAAACCATACCCATCACTTGGCCCTTCGCCGTGTGGGGATTGGATTTGGTCGGGCCCCTGAAGAAGGCGCCCGGGGGTTACACGCATTTGCTAGTGGCCGTCGACAAATTCTCCAAGTGGATCGAGGCACGACCCCTCGTGAAGATCCGGTCAGCAGAAGCCGTTCGATTCTTCACCGACATCATCCATCGCTTCGGAGTGCCGAACTCCATCATCACCGACAATGGGACTCAGTTCACCGGCAACGAGTTCCTCGAATTCTGCGACGACTACAACATCCGGGTCGACTGGGCATCAGTCGCGCACCCACAGGCCAATGGTCAGGTCGAGAGAGCAAACGGAATGATCCTACAAGGGCTCAAACCGAGAATTTTCAACAAATTGAAAGTTCACGCTGGCCGGTGGGTGCGAGAGTTACCTGCGGTGTTATGGAGCTTGCGCACCACACCGAGTCGGGCGACTGGACAAACGCCGTTCTTCATGCTCTACGGAGCAGAGGCGGTGCTCCCGACTGACATCGAGTACGGCGCTCCTAGGGTTCGCGCTTTCAACGAGGAGGCCAACAGGAGTTATCTCGAGGACGCCCTCGACCAAATCGATGAGGATCGAGAAGTCGCCTTGATGAGATCCGCCAAGTACCAACAAGCCATGCGCCGCTACCATGGACGACGAGTTCGCGGCCGCGCATTCAAGGAAGGAGATATGGTTCTCCGACTGGTGCAGAGCAACAAGGATCGACACAAGCTGTCACCGCCGTGGGAGGGACCGTTCATCATCGCCGAGGTGCTGCGTCCCGGAACGTACAAGCTCATGGACTCGGAAGGCCAACTCGTCGCCAACGCTTGGAACATTGAGCAGCTACGTCGCTTCTATCCTTAGCTCTGTAAATTCGTTTGTTGTCTTTCTGCCGATGCATCAACATCAAACGAACGCGGTGTTTTCTTTACACACCTCTTGGGCAGCCGCCTGGGTGCACTCCCCTCGGAGACTCCACCCGGCGGGTGTGGCCTTGTGCCGCGTTGATTTTGTATGCGCCAGGAGCGATGCTCTTAAGAGAAACAACGCAATTCGACTAAGAGCGGGCCTCCGCGAACGCAAAACCGACGTCCTAAAACTCGAAGTGTGACGAATTGCAACGAAAATCGTGAGCCCCGGATAATTGGCTTAAGGCTCGGCCAGTTCGATCAAGGGCACCCGACGCCCCAGCGGATAGGGTCGGCCCGAGCGGCTGGTCGGAATTGAGTCAATCTTCCGAGATCACGAGTATTCGAGGTGAATCGCCACACGAAAAGAGTTAAACGAACGAAAATCTTGCGAAAAGCGAAACGAAAATTCATATAAACAAACGGGCGCGCATGCCCACATCGTTGTTTACAAAATAAGGCCCACACGGGCCCGACTCCGACTATCACCGCCTAACCTACTGATTTTCACCCCCGCCACGGCGCGAGGGGATCATGTCCAGGTTGTCATCGGCAAGAAGGCGCGCAAAGGGAATCACCTCTTCCTCGATCCGCTCTAAGTCGGCCTCACTACAGGAAGGCTCGTAACCTCTCGCCAGCACGTCGATCTTGTAGTGGTCACCGTAGTGACTCCTCGACACGGCAAAGGCGATCTGGACTCCGGTCCGAAGGCACTCCTCCTCCTGTATGCGGAAGTAGGCGGGGAGCCCGGCGACCTGCGGGATCACAGATGTGGCGTCTGGCGGACGCGGCACACCGATCTCGTTGCAAGCGATCTCCATGGCCTGCCGCAGCAGGTCAAGATCCGCCAGCGCCGCCTGCGATTGCACCTGGAGCTCCTGTGCGTCTGGCCAAAACAACGGGGTCACTCGCTCGGTCTAAAGACAACAAAAACCGACACGGCGGGATGATCAAAGAACAGGTAAATTAACTTACCCTTCAGCTCCTTCTGTGTCTTCTGGAGCTCACCGGTCACGTTGGTCAACGACGACTGGGCGGCGACCTTGAGCTCCCTCTCCCTGCTCAGCGCTGTCTCGGCAGCCGCCGCCTTCTTCTCGGCGGCCTCAGCGCGCTGAGTGGCCTCCAACAGCGCCTTGTCGGCGGTGGTCCGGAGTCCACGCTCCTTCAGCAGCTCCTGCTCCTGGGCCTGCACTTGCTTTTCCGCCGTCTCGGCGCGCTCGACCATGCCGCGCAGCGCCGACTCCGCGTCCGCGGCCCTCTTCTTCGCATCCTCCGCCGCTTTCGTCGCGGCCTCGGCGGCCTCGGCTCGGCGGCGGATGGGCTCGGAGACACGCAGCGCGCGCGCCAGCTCTTCGCCTCGCGCGACGTATTCCTTCAGCTGGTGCCGGATGAGGTTCGACTTAAGCTTGCTGTTTGCAAGCAAAGTCTGCGGAAAGCAGGAAAAAACCGTAAGGCAAAAAAGGCAAGTACGACGAACTCCCAAAACAAAAAAGATAAAGGGTGGAAAATTCTCCCACTCACGTCAATGGGAACCCGCGCGTTCTTCATCAGCTCCTTCGCGGCGTCGACCTCCGCCGTGACCGACGTCTTGATTGTCTCCAGCCTGCTGAAGGTGTGGGAGAGCTCTTGGGCCATGTACGCCCAGGCATTCGCCTCCGCTGAGTCCTTCACAGGGACCGGACCTTCTGGCGTGTTCACCAGTACATCCGGCCCCCAGCCGGACCGCGCCAGACGTTGGATCAGCGGCACACCGGCGGCGGCCGCGTCCCACCGCGGATCACCGGCCGCAGTCCCCGGCTGCGAGGCGGCTCCCTGACGAGTCCCCGCAACGTTACCGGCGTCACCGGCCCTCGACGATGACGGGCCTGACGCCGGACGGACCTCGGCGGTCCGACCCCCTGCGCCTGCGACACCTTGTGCACGCGGTGGGGCAGTACCAGGCCGTGGCTCGCCAGCCCGACCCTCGGAGTCGGGGGCTGCACTCGCGACGGGTGCGGAACTTTGTCGCGTCGCCGCGCCGTCGACCCTCGGCGTGTCGCGCTCCCGCACCGTCTCCTCCGACGCTGCAGCGACTTCCGGTTGCCTCCGCGCGGTGTCATCCTGCCGCGGAGCGGAGCCCTCCTGACTCTGACTCTGCTCGGCGGCGAGGCGCAGCGCCTTGTGAGGGGCCAACTGGGTCCCGTCCCATTTCGGGGCGGGGCTGCAAGGATGCACGTCGCGATTCAGAAGAAGGGCGAACAAAGACAAATCAAGCGACTGCAAAAGACACGATAAAGCAAACTCACATGTCGGACCGCTTGCGCTTCCGCGCGGGCTTCGTCGGCCGGCGACCCGAGCCTTGTCCGGCGGCCGCACGAACTGTTGTGTCAGGAGTGGGCACCTCGCCACCCCGCGCCTCCACATCGGGGATCGGATGAGGCACGCCGGGTCCCTCGGGCGGGATCGTCTCCCGCGCGACCCCGGATTCGGTCGTCCCCGCGCCGGTCTCGGGGGCGGCCGGCGACGCGGAAGCCGTCCCGGCAAGGGAAGAAGTCCCGGCCGGAGCGGCGACGGCAACAAGGACCTCGAGGCTCCCTGCCGCCGCCGTCGACGTCGCGGCGACCGTGACCACCTCACCGGGACCGCTCGACGGGGGCCCCTGGCCCTCGCCGGCGACACCGCCGGCCGGAACCGGCTGCGCGCCGTCGTCGTCTGGGATGACGTCGTCAATCCACGCGTCGTCGTGGTGACCACCGTCGCCGGCCTCTTCGCTGCTGTGGTCGAGCGCCGAGTCCGTGTCGAACTCAGACTCGGTGTCGACCGCTTCGCCGCCCCGGCGACGACGCGCCCGGTCTCTCCTCCTCGCCTCGTAGGCGTCCTTCCGGGCCTTGCGGCGATCCTTTCGCCGCTTCGTCCTCTCCCCATGGGCACGGTTCGCCGCCCGACGGTCCGCGTCCTCGGGTACGGGCGCTGTCGAGCGCCGAACGGCTAACCCCGGCTGCACACGAAGGGAAGATGTAAGAATGCTGCAGTCATTCATCTGAAACAATGCCAATCAATCAAGAAAGCGTGGGGAAGAAACTCACAAAGCGGATCGCGTCGGCGTGCGGCAGCGCGGCGGGGTGGCCCGCGACGGGCCACTCGAACTCGTTGTCGACGAAGTGCAGGGCGGACTTGCCGGCCGCCTCCGACAGCCGCGCCCCGATCTCGCGGTGGCTCAGCGGCTCGTCAATCACCATCGCCGTCCCTCGGAGGTCGGCGCCCGGTGTCATCTCCCACATGGGGAGCGCGCGGCGCATCAGCGGCAGCACGCGGATGCTGTGGAAGTGGCCGGTGATGCCGACCATCGACACCCCCCGGTCACGCAGCACCGCCACGGCGTCGAGGAGGGGTTGGATCGCTGCAATCTCCCTCGCTCCGAGACCCCAGTGCCAGCAATCGGGGGGCCCGGACAACCGGGCGTTGGTGAACTTGGGCAGCGGGCCGGTGCGCTCGTTCTTCAAGTAGAACCACCGGTTATGCCACCCGGAGTTGGAGGAAGTATGCACCCACGTGATGTAGCCCGACGCCCGCTCCACGCGGAGACGCAAGCTCGCGGAGCCCATGAGCGGGACTCGCCCGCCGACGGGCTGGAGCGACGCCCTGAAGAAGTACCTCCACAGATCGAAGTTGGGGGGAATGCCGAGGTAGGCCTCGCACAGCGTGATGAAGCCGGCGATGTGGCCGATCGAGTTGGGATTGAGGTGCTGAACCTCGATCCCGTAGTAGCCCAGAAGTCCGCGGAAGAAGGGGTGCGCCGGCACCCCGAGCCCGCGGGAGTGGAAGTGGAAGAATGAGACGATGTAGTCGTCCGGCGGCGAAGGCGACCGCTCCGACGGCACCATCCACTCCACCGCATCGGAGAGCGGGCGAAGGAGACCCTTCGCAACCAGCCCGCGTAGCAGTTCCGGCGTCACCACCGACTCCGGCCACTCGTCTCCCTCTTCCGCCATCGGATTCAACGGGATGAGGGAGCGCGGACGACGCCGGGACCGAATCGACCGACGGCGGTTGCGAAGCGGACGGCGAATGGTGGCGATTGGGACGAAGAATGGCGCGGAGCGAAAGGAATCGAAGCGATCGCAAAGGGAGAAGAAAGGCGAACAGTAACGGGCGATGGAGTATGCGAGAAGACTCCCCCGGATAGGTATGGCCTATTTATATGCGCCGAACCGGCGCTGTGCCGTTTCCCGCCTTAAATCTCGCGTCCCTTCGTTTTCCTCCGCCCTAACGTGTGCAGGTGGAGATAACGCACGCCTCGTCGCCGCGTTTCGTCCAAACGCCGCGCCTCTAGATCCGCGCCGGCGAAGCGACGCGACGCCTCGCGTCCGACGCCTCATGGGCCCAATCGGTAGGGAAGCCGGCTTGGGCTCCCAGGTAAAGCGGCTAGGAGCTGTACACGCTCCGACGGCCCATTCCCGGCCCAAGAGTTCGTAGGCCGGCCCAGCGTTGGGTTCGACGGCCGCTCTGGGTCAAAACGAGAGTGAGGGGTAATCAAAGGGGGGCACCAGCGGCCAGTACCCAAGTGCGCGGAGCATATGGGCCCCTGTCGAATACGTCCGAGTCCGAGGACGAAATAAGCCCATGGTTTGCTCATCGAGAGCTGGCAGCGAGCCGCCGAGACCGGTCGAACGGACTCGGAAACTAAATGGGACAATCTCCCGGATCATATGACACTGACCCCCGCTGGTCTCAACCGGGTCCCCGCTAAGGGCAAACCGGGGTGTCACTCGAACGAGCCCGTTTGCAACTCAAATGGCACCGCCCATCGAACCATCGAGGAATGGCGCGGACGGCCCCGATCCTCCATCCTCCCGACAGGATGCGGAAGGATAAACGAACAAAGTCGAAACCGTCTTCGGCCGGACCCCCGAAACGATCGGGGGCTCGAAGGCATGCATTCGCACAAGAGACCAACAACGTGGTCGCAACACAAACTAAAACGGGTCTCGCGAAATAAGCCTCTTTATTCCATGGTTTTCTTTATACAAAGTCGATCGAAAGATCGTTAAACAAGAAAAGAAGTTACATTAGTCCCATGAATCCATGGATTGGCCACAAATGGCCGGATAAAGAGGCCTAAGGGCCCCGCTGGCACCACCCGCAGCAAAAACTCCTATGAGTGGGTGGAACCAGCATGACGGCGCCAGGGACTCCCCCTCGAGGGTGGCGGTGCTCAAACCAAGGCCACGTAATCCTCGCAGGAGCGACTCCTGGGACGCCGAGGGCTGACGAGAGCCCGTTTAATCCTCGCGGGAATGACTCCGAGTTCGGTGGGCCACGCCAAAGCAGGACGAAAACTTGCGATGGCGCCGGCGAGCACCGGCCGAACGTCGACGGCCGGCTTGGGTCGTTTGGCTCGAGTCATCGTCTCCTCCCTCGTCGGAGGAGAGAATGATGACCTCAGGCTCCTCCGACTCGGGCGCCGAGCTCCCGGCTACCGGATCTGGAGGCACCACCGCGAGCGGAACCGCTTCGACCACCGGAATCAGATCTTGGCAAGTGCTTGGAGGTGGAGGAGGCAAAGGACGCAAAGCTAGTATAGGGGGCACGACGCCCTCTCCTTCTCTTTCCTTCGAGTCTCTCTTGCGCGAGTGAGATTTCTTATGCTTAGGCATGGTGAGTTCGAAGAAACCCGGCTCAAGATGCGGGCCTATTTATAGGCGCACCGCCCGGTCTAGCATGGACCGGGTGCATAAGGGGGCGGCCGCGGAAGCCGAGGAGCACTGCCCAGCCGCATCGACGCCACGTGGACAATCCCCCACACGCCGCGACAAGCGAAGGAAGGATGGAATCCCACCACAGTCGGCCCGTGGGCTGCAGGCTTCGGCGGCCGCGCCCTCTGAGCAAGGGCAGGGAGAAGTCCATCGGGCACCGGTTGGCCCGCAGGATAAGCGCACTCCCCCCTCGGACAGAAGAAGGGGCCCGGGGGCTCGGTCATCGTGGCTACGGGAAGACGACACAGCTCGCTGCCGCGTTACGCAGTGAAAGCCTGAGAAAAGCCTGGAAGCTAGTCTCCTACTAGCTCCCAGCCTCGGGGGCTACACCCGGCGGGTGCGCTCGCGCGCACCCCCGGCGAACTGAATGGCCACGTCAGGCAGCCGTACCAGTCCCGACGACAGCACGGCGCTCTCGCCAGGACTCGGGGGCTACTGTCGGATACCTATTTTCTAGGTACCCTATACGGTATACACGCGGAATAACGAGGTACGGGAGCCGCCCGAGACCCAAAGGCCTTGTATATAGCTAAGAGATGGAAAGCTGGGCCCCTGGAGTGGCCCAGTCGGGCGGAAGGCGCAACAACGGCCTTTGGCCCACAGAGCCTCCGTTCCTCACGGCCTGTTAAGGGACCGGGCGCACGTGGCTGCACGAGCGCAGCCCCCCACCCTGGACCGCGATTGGTCCAGCGTTAGAGGAGCCCGCCTTGGACGTGGCAACGAACCCGACTCCCCGCGGTAGGAGTCGGGCGCCGCGGAGTCGAGCGACGCCTCCGACCGAACTCCGGCCAGCCGCCGTCCGCCGCCCATGTACCCCGGTGGTGGTCGGGATCGGCGGAGGGACACGACCCGAAGCGAACCCGACCACCGCGGCCGGAAAGCAAGCTCGGCAGCGGCATGGAAGCGTTGGTCAAACCCAAGTGTACGGCCAGCCAGATTTGGATAAGAAGACGCTCCATATCCACTCCTGGGCGGTGCGAAGGTACACTATGCCTGACGTACGGCCGCGTGGGGGCGTCGCATCCGGATCAGGCGTGGAACGGGGAATGCATGCACCAAGTACGCTACACAGTAGCAACAGCGCGCGAAATGACCGTCGCCCAACTCCACAGGTATCAACAGCACACCAACAGCGATCAACAGTGCGGATCAGGGAATGGGCGCTCCACAGCGCCCAGACAAGACCCGGATGACATCATCACACCACCTGGCGCGGAGATTGCGGCGGAAGACACCGGAGCCAGCGAGGACGGCCCGACTCCGCCTCCGTCGCCCTCTCACTTATCTTTCTTTTCTTTTCTTTTTCTTCTTTCCTCCATCTGTACCGTTCTTCCTTGTTGTATAAAAGGGAGAATTGGGCCCAGGAGGGGGAAAGAGACTTCTTTTGGGCTTACACAACAGCTCATTTCTGACACGAGAAAACACACTCGCACACAACGCAGAGACAGAGACTTGGGAGCGAATCCCTCTCTCGCCACGGCTTGTAACCCCTACTACGAGCAACACGAGCGAAACCTCAAACTGGACGTAGGGCTTCTTTTGCCTGAACCAGTATAACCCACTGTGTCAAACACAATCCTTCTGATCGCCGTCGAACCGCGCACAAATCTACTCGTCGGCCGGTTACCAAACACCGACAGCCACCATGTAGAACGTCTTCCAAAGTAGCGCTCGTCTTTAGATGCGTATCCGACGGCTGATTAGTAGTAGTAACTTGTTAACGGCCGGGCTGCTGGACCGCGGCGTCAGCCGCGCTGACATGGGCTGGTCTGCCGGTGAGTGTGGGTGGGCTTTTACTCGAATGGCCTAAGAAAGAATTTCTGCACCATTTCGCTGGTCTGATGATATGGGGCAGCGAGATCAGCAGGTAATGGACGTGTACAGGCCACAGCTCACAAGTTTGGATTCTACAAAGATTTCAGGTGCCAGATCAATGGGAGCAGTAGGTTTAAGCCATATACAATTTCAAATGGACAAAATTTAGTGGTTGAGTGTACGGCCCTGTTGTATGCAAATTCCACGTGGGGCAAGCTTTCTTCCCAAAGCTTCAAGTTTTTCTTTAGGACAGCTCGCAACAATGTTGAAAGTGTGCGGTTCACAACTTCAGTTTGTCCATCAGTTTGTGGATGACACGTTGTGGAGAACAATAATCTTGTTCCAAGTTTTCCCCACAAAGTCTTCCAAAAGTAGCTCAAGAATTTTGTATCACGATCTGAAACAATGGTACGTGGCGATCCATGTAGACGCACAACTTCCCTAAAAAACAATTCAGCAATGTGTGAAGCATCATCGCTCTTATGACACGGAATAAAATGAGCCATTTTGCTAAACCGATCAACCACAACAAAGATTGAATCCCTCCCCCTCTTAGTTCTAGGTAAACCAAGAACAAAATCCATTGAAATATCGTCCCAAGGAACACTAGGAATAGGAAGAGGAGTGTATAAGCCATGAGGGTTCAAACGGGACTTAGCTTTGTGGCATGTTGCACATCGTTGAACATATCTCTCAACATCGCGTCTCAGCTTTGGCCAAAAGAAATGATCAACCAGCACTTGCTCTGTTTTCTTGGCACCAAAGTGACCCATAAGTCCACCGGCATGAGCTTCCTGCAAAAGCAAGAGACGAACAGAACAATCTGGAATGCAAAGTTTGTTAGCACGAAACAAAAATCCATCATGCACATGGAATTTTTCCCAACCTTTGCCATCAAAACATTTTGAATATGGTTCAGCAAAATAAGAATCAGTAGCATACAAATCTTTGACACTTTCTAATCCAAGAATTTTAGCATCAAGTTGAGACAATAAAATATGGCGTCTTGACAAAGCATCAACAACAATATTATCCTTCCCTTTCTTGTACTTGACAATGTAAGGAAAAGATTCAATGAATTCACTCCATTTAGCATGTCTTTTGTTCAGTTTTAATTGCCCCTTAAGATGTTTCAAAGATTCATGGTCTGAATGTATCACAAATTCTTTGGGCAAAAGATAATGTTGCCAAGTTTCCAAACTCCTCACGAGAGCATACAATTCTTTATCATAAACTGAGTAATTGAGAGTTGGACCACTTAGCTTTTCACTGAAGTAAGAAATTGGTCTTCCTTCTTGCATGAGCACACCTCCAATCCCAATACCACTTGCATCACATTCAATTTCAAATGTCGTACCAAAATCCGGAAGTGCAAGGAGTGGGGCTGTTGTCAACTTCATTTTCAGCTCTTCAAATGCTTTCTCTTGTGCTTCACCCAAATGGAACGGTATGTCCTTCTTTGTCAACTCATTGATTGGAGCAGCAATGGTACTGTAATTTTTTACAAACCGACGGTAGAAACCGGCAAGGCCAAGGAAGCTTCGTACTTGACTCACATTTTGTGGAGGCAACCACTCACGAACAGCCTTGATCTTTTCTTCATCAACCTCCACGCCTTGACCTGAAACAACATAGCCAAGAAAGACTACCTTGTCGGTGCAAAAGGTGCACTTGTCAAGGTTAGCATACAAGCATTCTGTTCTCAAAACAGCAAGCACACATTTTATATGTTCAACATGTTCATCAAGAGACTTGCTGTAAATTAAGATATCATCAAAGTAAACCACAACAAACTTTCCAATAAAAGCTCTAAGCACATGATTCATCAATCTCATAAAAGTACTAGGAGCATTGGTCAATCCAAAAGGCATCACCAACCATTCATAAAAACCAAACTTGGTTTTGAAAGCTGTTTTCCACTCATCTCCCTCTCTCATTCGTATTTGGTGATAGCCACTTCTCAAGTCAATTTTTGTAAAAACTATAGCACCACTAAGCTCATCAAGCATGTCATCAAGCCTAGGTATGGGATGCCTATACCTAATTGTGATGTTATTTATAGCTCGGCAATCAACACACATTCTCCATGAGCCATCTTTCTTTGGAACTAAAAGAACGGGAACCGCACAAGGTGAGAGACTTTCTTTTACATACCCTTTTTTCATGAGCTCTTGCACTTGGCGCTGAATTTCTTTTGTTTCCTCCGGGTTGGTGCGGTACAGTGCACGGTTAGGAAGTGAGGCACCAGGGACGAGGTCAATTTGATGCTCAATTCCTCTCTTTGGTGGCAGCCCTGGTGGTACTTCCTCGGGGAACACATCTTCATATTCCTGTAACACATAAAAAATGGCACTTGGCAAGGTAGAGGGTAAGTCGTTAGTTGAAAGATAATTTTTCTTGTACAGGAGTACAAAGAACACGGCATTGTGCTCACTCAATTCTTTTAAATCCCCTTTCCTAGCCATCATCACTAAACCCTCTTTTCCCTTTGGCTCGGTTCTTTGTGGCTGTGGGGTTTTGTTTGGCTTTGGAGACACTCCCTCACTTTGTTTTTGGATCACTCGCAGGTGGTTCTCACTCTCTCGCTGTTTTCTTTTCAAATCATCCTTCACAATTTCCTCCGGTGTCAAAGGAAGCAAAGTGAGACGCTCCTCTTTGTACATGAATACAAGCTTGTTAGAACGACCACAAATCTGAACATCACGATCATATAACCATGGTCTTCCCAACAGCAGCTGGCATGCTTGCATAGGCACCACATCACACTCAACATGATCTTTATACTTGCCGATAGAGAAAGGAACGGTCACCATGGTGGTCACACGTAGCGTCCCACACTCATTAAGCCATTGCATCTTGTATAGGTTAGGATGTCGCCTCTGTTTTAAACCCATTTTCTCCACCAATTCTTGACTTGCAATATTATTGCAGCTGCCATTATCAACAATAATTCTGCATAGCTTGTCTTTGATCATGCCACGGGTGTGAAAAAGATTGTGCCGCTGTCCCCTCTCTTCTTTTACAGCAGTAACACTAAGAACTCGTTGAGAGATAAAGCAATTATTGTCACCTTCATCAGGTTGGATCTCATTCTCATCATTTCTAACTTCCTCATCATAGCGTGGCCCATCTTCTGGATCACTTTCAGATTCCCATTCACCTTGTTCATTCACAATCATGGTTCTCCGACTAGGACATTGGGAAGCAATGTGCCCACGACCTTGGCACTTGTGTCAAACAATGCCTCGGCTATGTGAAGATGATGCAGCTGCTGATGCAACAGAGGGGGCTGCTATACTTGCAGCAGGGCGCCGTTGCTCTTGCTGAACCGTAGGAGAAGATGCACTAGAAATTGATGTCTTTGCAGCACAATAGATGGAGAAGGCTTGGCTGCACCGCCATGAGATTTTCCTCCAACAATAGAGGTACCGGCTGCGGTCGGTGCCATGGGGCTGAAATAGATCGACTCCCATAGGAGCGACCACGTCCTTCTTTCTGAATTTTCCTCTCGGTGCGCATAGCTTGATCCACAAGATCTTGTAGGTTATGATATGGAAACATCTCAACAAACCTGAAATTTCATCATTGAGACCATGCAAAAATCTTGCCATTTTTGATTCAGCATCCTCCCTAGTTCCAGTCCGAACCAAGAGCAGCTCCATCTCCTTATAATAATCATCAACTGATTTTGATCCTTGTCTTAATGTTTGTAACCTGTTGCGAAGGTCACGTTGATAACTTGATGGAACAAAGCGCCTTCTCATCACTTGCTTCATTTCAGCCCAAGTATCATATAAGCACGCCCCAATACAAGCTGATTCTCTTGAATTTGATTCCACCAAGTGAGTGCATAGCCAGAAAACTCAACGGAAGCAAGGTTTACACGCCTCCGATCAGAGAGATCATGCACTCTGAAAATTTGGTCACATTGTTCCTCCTCCCATTCAAGATATGCATCTGGGTCTTCACGTCCCGTAAATTTGGGGACACTCAACTTGATTCGAGCAAGATTATCCGGATCACCTCTATGGCGATTACGAGGCAATTCATGAGCATCATAAGCAGGACCTTGACGATGATCATATTGCTGTCCAAACAGCCCACGGTTTGCAAACGGGTTCTCATTTTCATCATATGCCTCTTCATGATCAGAATTATAACGAAAATTATCATCATCAAAACGCACATGGGGGCGAAAACCACACCCACGAGCACCTCGGCCATGCTGACCACCATAGCCAAAGTGACCACCACGACCACGACGATGGCCAAAGTAGTAGTCTTCAGCCCTTCCCACCGAATTTTCATCATCAAATTCACCATGAGAATTGGCAGGGCTATGTTGTCGTGGACCCGACCACCTCCAACAGCAGGAAGACGTTCATTGAACATCGTCTCCATAGCTTGCAGCAGCGATGCTTGGAGTTGGCGAATTTCAGCACGTGCAACGGGTGCATCGTCGTCTTCTCCTCCAATATTTCCACCACGAATACTTGAATCTGAGCCAACCATGTTAGAGCAATACAAGATATAGTGGAATATGTAATATATGTGGAATCTCACAACCTCACCTCTTGCTTACCAAAGTTCTTACCTGTTCTCAAGGACTGTGAGTGTGCAAAAGTGGCAGTACCTCAGCTGTGATTAGGCGGTTGAAAGGATTACAAGTCGAGTAGTCCGATTACGGTATTATGTGGAGCAATAGGTGGCTGTTCAAGGAGGGGCTTTGGTACTGAAAATCAAGCACGTTTGCCACCCAAATGAGATGTAACGTTGCTGTCACAAGCACCACAAACTCAATGTTCAGAATCTGAAATTTGCAGCAACACAACCCCCTTTTCAACTTCTTTTTCTTTCTTTTTAATCTTTTTTTTCTCTCTTTTTTTTGACTCTTTCTTTCTGATTCTTTTTTCAGCAAACACAAGACGACCAATATGGGGGCTGCAGATAACAAATAAGAAGAACACGGTGCAAAAACAAAGATCGTGACCAGCAACGTGATGAGTGCAAACGACACAAGATTAACAATACCAACAAAGGTTATATTTTTTTTTTTGCGGCTGTTGTGGACTCTAGGACAGGGAACAAATGATGATAACAAGATGATAAACTAAATGGATGGTGATAAAACCTACCGTGGCAACCTGAAATCTGATACCAAATGATAGGGACCGATATGAATCGGCAAGGGTGTCCCGATCTTCACGACAGTAGGCTAACGAATCAAGGGTAACTTGCTGCGAACAGCGGGGGATAAGTAGCTTTATACCTGCCAAGGTTGGATGTGACCAAGCGATGGGGAGAGAGGCACCGAAATCTTGAGGACGTCGACTCGATCTCCAAACAACCGCAAAACCACAAACCAGGACTAATCCACAGAATTGGCCCGAAAGCCAAGAGCACGAATCAGGGGATCTCAGAGAGATCTCTTCACAAGTCCAAGAAGAACAAGGAAGAACAAAGGTGTGCAAGGCACTCAGCAACTTGGCTGCAAAACCATTTCGGTTTATCAAATTATCAAATGATCAAAGTTGTTTTTTGCCGGATACATAGGGGGTATTTATACTAGGAACAACCCTCCTAGATAGGTATGAACTGAAGTCACCACGTTGGAAGGTGGAAGGCCAACTGGTGGAAGTATTCACGAAGTTTTCTTCAGTTCTCGGCCGTCCTCTCAACTTCTGGGCAGCATTCAGTAAAATGGTCATAACTTCTTATTGGGAAGTCCAATGGACTAGCGGTTTGTTGCGTTGGAAAGAAAACTCAATTATCTTTCCAACCATGTGTATTATGCAGCATGTGTCGGCCCATATTGGTACAGACTTGGACGTGAAGTTGATGGTTCTGTCACATAACCTTGGGTCAGGAGCTTGTAACCATGCTTGTCTTGGGCAGCATCCTTGATGTCCTCCATGTAACCCATTGAAGTATCCTCATGTGTAACCTGAGTAAAAGTAGCATATTTGATTTAGGTAGCATATAATTCTCATCAAAATTAAGGTTATGTGATGTAAGGAGCGAGTTCACCTCTTGTTGTATCTTCTTTGCACGGCTACGTGTAATAGGTCCTACTGTTGTTGCCTCGTGTGAAACCGGAGTTGGATATGGCATATCCTCCAACGCATCTTCGGTATCTATGACCGGGATGTCCTTATCACAAGACAATGGACATCCATCGAGGGTGGAACACGATGCGAACATTTCAAGGGATGAGTATGAGCTGCTTCTAGAGTATCACAGACATGGATTGGAGACTGAATTCATTTATTCTGTGAAGACTCGCGGGGCAGAAATTTAGAACCCGAGAAGAATTTTCTCAATGAGGATGGTAGTTTCACATTGGAAAATTCACATGCTCCATGCTGATTTGAAAAATTTTCTTCCTCGGCCAATAATTATGATAATATTTATGAGAGCTGCAACCACCCTGTACTACTTGATCTATTTATAGGATGGTTGTAGACGCATTTGTTTATCATAAATATTGCAATTCCCGTTGCGGTTTCTTGCATGTGTTTTGCAGCCAGGTATAAAGTGATTCATCCATCTGCCAAGATCGGCTGCAACATGAACGAGATGCAACCAAGTCAAGCTCAGGACTTTAAACAAGCACTCACAGGAGGTAACCTGATTTTCTAATAATTTCTTTCCCTTTATTAAAAAAATAAAAATGAATAAAAATCAATTTTCCCTTTTCAAATAAAATGACCCGGCAAACAAGATTTTGGGCCTGTTTCTTTCCTTCGGGTATCTATTACTAACCATTTCAGGAAAAGGTTTAAACACGGTCCAAGACAAAAAGGGATATACCACAACCAGAGGCACAAGGAGGAGAAGAGCAACACTATGCTTTCTGACAACATTATAATATCGGTTTGCTTCCTCTTCATTCCCACCATGATTTTTTATGCCCACACTTTCTAATAATGATTGAGAGTAAAATGAACAAATAAAAAAAATTTATGATTGCTCTCAAATACAATTATCAATCTTTCACGCTAGCTATCTAAAGTTTATTCTTTGACTGCTCTTATATTCCATGGGAAAACATTCTTTTATAGGAAAACCTTGTCTATATTGTTGGGATGTGTGATATAGCACTTGAGAGTTTATCTTGTTTTGAAATCAATTTCTGGAGATTTTATTTGCAAATAATTAAAAAATATTTCAGATTCACAGTCTTCTCAATGGTTTAATTTCCTACCAAAGCCATATGTTTATTTCATTGCACAATCTATATACATATGCTACTTGTTATAACATTGAGCTTTTTCAAAATTGTTGAGACCCTTGTGAGATGCTTTTCATGCTTTCATGATCAAGATCACGACCACTCCACCATATACATATGTTTAACTTCTACACTGGAAGTTAGCATCAACCATTGCCATGACCATTCCACAAAATAAATACTCCATATGTTTTTTACCTCTCGCTCCAGGTATCATTGCAAAAAAAAGAAGTATGGCCATCTAAAAAAATTAAAAAAAAAAGAAGAAAAAAAAGAGAAAAATGATGGGAAAAAAAAGAGATAGCCATGCCTTCAAAATTTCAAAACAAAGAGAGAGAAGGTATATAAGAAGGAAATCATATCCCTCCATCCACTTATCCACACACATGCACATCTTGATCAGATTGTATGACTTGTTTTCTCCTTGGATCCGGTCTTTTGATTTAGCAATATATGTGATGCAAGGTTGCCTCATTTTATCCCTACCAAGCCCCACAAATATTAGTTGTAGGAGAAAAGAGGCAACACAATGCCTTGGTGAGGAATCAAACACAATGAGCGAATGAGAGAACCATTTGAGAAGACTTGTGTTCTGAAATTTTTTTGGGAAAAAAAACTTCAGAAAATTTTTTTAGGCAGTTGATCTTTCTGTGTGCTGTTCCACTTTTCACTTTTGGAGACAAGGTGTTTAGCCACCATAAACCCATGGGCATGGAAAGTCATGGAGTGAGCTTTATTTTAGCAATGCATGATAGAGAAGATGTTGTGTACTCAGCGTAGCCTTTGCTCAACCTGACTCGGGACGAGCAAAGATCTAAGTGTGGGGTGGTGTTGGCGGTCGTTATTGATCAATCTTTACCGCCAACATAATATGAAATGAGGCTCACACATGGACAAACATAGGATATTACTTGAGACTAATGCCTCTCCACGAGTTTTGGTGAGTTTTTTGTTGCAGGTATTGAATTTCAACTTAATCAAGGCCGTGGTCCGCCATATCTACACCATTGAGGGAAAGAACCAAGTTTGCACATGGAAACAATTATTCAAATGCCAATTTTGATCTCACCATGGCAAAGCCCTCGTCAAGATAGTCAAAATGGACTTTTGGTTCGCCCAATTTGAAGTTCCGGAGCAGAAGTTATGACCCGCAGAAGATTTGAGGAAACGTTGAAATTGTTGGCTGGCTGGCCCAACCTCTAGGCCGGCCGGCCTACGATTTTCTCCAAATCGGCCCATCTTTCTTCAGTCAGTTCCAGAGTCGGTGACAAGCAAACTTGACGCACCGGCCAAGCAAGGAGACGTCGGCAAGAAAAGGATATTCCACCAAATCCTCCACACATCAAGGGACCTTCTCCACTCTCCCAAGGAAGCTCCACACTGTAAATAGAGGACCTCCCCCTCACTCTCAACTTACACTTGATTCATACTTGAGTTAGTCATTTGATGTAGCGAAGCTCTGCTTGTAGTGAGTGAGTGAGAGGCTAGGAGAGTGAGTAGTCCCGGAATGCCGGGACTCTACTTCTTCGACACTTCGGGTATGCTCCTCGCCTGGGAGTAGTCCTCCGAGTCTCCCGGGCCGGGCAACATGTAAGGAGATTATTGGTCGGATAATAAAGTAAGGTATTCTGCTTTATTTATTTGTGAGTTTCAAGTATGCTTTAAATATTTATTTATTTATTGCATAGACTAGCTTACCGTGCTCGCTAGTTGTGACGATAGATATAAACGTGGTGTTTATATCTAGAGTTATCCCTGATTTGCTCTTGACCCCACGGAGGATGGTAGCTGCGAGTACGTGTGACAGGCGTACCGGTCTCTATAATTCACCACGTCCGGGTTATTGTTTTTAGTAGGGTTTTCAATAGCACGTAGTTCCCCTTAGTTGAACCTAATTCTCGAGTTGCTGCTCTGGCATGCGTGTGCCCCGAAACGAATAATAGAGTAAGGATCTTACCAAGTTACCCAGCTATATAACTCCTTATTATTAGATTGCCTAGCTCTAGGACTCTTTTACTTACTGCATTTATTTATCTCTAGCTCATCTGCCGGACTAGATTAGATTTGAGATAGTACACTTCACGTTCCCTGTGGATAAATACGATACTCTAGAATACTCCCGGGTGAAAGCTACATCGGTGTCCGTACGCTTGCGGAGTTTATCTGTTAGGCTTAAGGACTGCCAACACCATTGCACGGTCGAGACACACTCGACAATAGGTGCCGCCCGCCACTTTCTTTTCGTACGTCCAACTGCGACCTTCATAACCCGAGTCATACAGGCCACATACATCAACCATCTCCCTAAATCCCTCTATTTGAGCACGGCTCCGCTCTTGAACTCCGTCATGTTCCGATCTGTGAAGGACTTCATTGAAATCTCCTATGGAAGGGGAGATGTCACCTTAATAAATTTCAGCAGATCCCATGTCTTATGTCGTTCCGCGACCTGAGCCTCGCCATAAACACACGTCAATCTCCACGGCTCACACCCATCCTCTGTTATGATTGCATCAATGTGGTACTGAGAGAACGGTAAAATTTGAACTCTAGTTTTATTCTTCCAAAAAATACCCAGTCCGCCACTGCGTCCTAAGCCGCCGGAGTGTCGCTGACCCTAGTTTCCCAGGTCGATCTACCAACGCCTGCCAAAGTAGCGCTCGTCTTTAGATGCGTATCCGACGGCTGATTAGTAGTAGTAACTTGTTAACGGCCGGGCTGCTGGACCGCGGCGTCAGCCGCGCTGACATGGGCTGGTCTGCCGGTGAGTGTGGGTGGGCTTTTACTCGAATGGCCTAAGAAAGAATTTCTGCACCATTTCGCTGGTCTGATGATATGGGGCAGCGAGATCAGCAGGTAATGGACGTGTACAGGCCACAGCTCACAAGTTTGGATTCTACAAAGATTTCAGGTGCCAGATTCGTTATACCATACCTCAGTGTGCCAGTACGTGTTGGATGTTTCTCCAGAACAAAATGATATCATCGAGACAGATAAAAGCATGAGTATCTAAGCACAATCCTTGAAAATGCAGAACAAAGATTGCGCTAGTATTCCACTGCACGTGGCACTGAGCTGGTGAGACCAATAAGTCTGAAACGAGCGAAGTGAAGAGTTAAGGGAAAAAAAATAGCAGCAGGAGACATTTAGAGCACTTTTCGTGTCACCAACAAAGAACAATGGGCGTGCATGCTGTTTGCCAAACGATGAGAATACAAGCTGAGAAAGCACAAGTTGAAAATCTGCAACTACATCTTTTTAAATCAGAAAATCTGCAACTATCATCTTCGCGAAATCTGAACAATGAAGATGGGAATGTGATATTCCAATCTGTCAGTTGGAGACCAAAACGAATACGATCACAGTGCGAGGTTAGAGGAACAGAGAGTCCAGGCACCAGATGATGACATTCAAATGTCTGAAGACCGCGACCGTCAGACAAACTACAAGTATGATTCAACGCTTCGTGTGTGAAAATTACAGTATGCCTTGATCCCAACTTCAGACGTGTCGTTGTTCTAAAATTCAGAGATATCAGGATACCGTACGCGTCGGATTAGGACTCTATCGATGACGCCTTGTCGGTTACGAGGATTATTGAAGGAGGACGATCTCTTATTTTCTTAAATATGCTCTAACCCTAACTTGTAGAGGGGGTAACATCCTCCTATAAATTTAAATAATTACTTTTCGAATATGAAATGAATATCATTAGATTCATCATCAAAAACACTTTAATGTTAACTTAGATATTAGCTATTTACCTAAATATTTATAGATAAGACGAATGGTCAAAGTAACCAAAAAAGTCAACGGCGTCATATAATAAAAAACGGAGGGATTATAAAGATATGCGTCCAAACTGATTCCGAAGACCTTCTACGATGAAGATTTGCTTAACATGCTGATTTAAATATTTGGCATCATTTTGGTTTATTTATTAAGCCGAGAAGAATATAAATTATTTTGACCATGTCGTCATTTATTTTTCTGAATATCATGCTGATCAAAGACTTGATCTTTGTTGACAGTTTATGCATGTACCTGACATCTTCGAGATTATTGGCGTGGAATTCGTCGCTCAACGGGCGACCTCATCAGGAGTTTCACTCGGTTCTAGCTGAGCGATCGGGAGATTGTCGACCATCTAGCATCATTGGGTGTCTCGAAGACGGATGCCATGCTGTATTGTCGGTACTCGGTACCGGATCATCAACTCCCGAAGTTACGTTCAGGGGCTACTCAATAATCCCAAAGTTCACATCGAGAACAACTCTTCGAGCGACTGGGCTCCAAATAAGCCAAATAAATCACTATCCTTTATTATTTTATTCTATACCATGTCTGTTCTCTTCTCTACATGCATATTACAACAATTATGAGTAGAGAGCATCGAGCAGCCCCATACTCATATTATCTGCACATGCTATTTCAAGTGCTTATTAAATTTGCACGCACGTTGTCTGCGTGCTAAACACAACATAGCAGAAAGTTCTCTTTATTACAGAATAGCATTTACTTTGCTTGTTATCATTAAACTAGGATTTCTCTAGCCCTATTTCCTAGCTGATCATTTAAGCAATATATTTATCTCCAGACATTATACTGGTTTTCTGGATATTCATCCCTGGAATTTATTTATCGCCGGATTATCATCCAGAATCTATTGAACATTGGGACATTCATCCAGAGGCAACAGGGTTTTCAACCAAAATTAATATATTATTAGGATATTCATCTCTAGAATTTATTTATTGTTGGAATCATCAACCGAAATTTCAGTGATGATTGGGATTTTCATCCGGAATCATTAGGATTTTACAAGAAGAGAAGTTGATCCAGAGAGAAACCTTAGTCAAAGTTTGTATTTGCTTGCGATTTTTTTATCATCCTGTTTCAAGTATAATTCTGAATCTGTCTAGATGCTCTTGATACATTTACGTACGGCTGTTAGGTTCTCTTGATACATTTGTATGTGTCTGATGCACTCAATCTTTCCGGTTTTCCTTTTTGTATGCTTTATGTGCTGTACTATGCGGTCTTAGTTGAAAAGACGCAAGCGAGCATCAAAGGCAGCAATTGTTACCAAAGAAGAGAAACTCGACCCAGATTCATATTGTGGCATGGACTATCTTCAGGTTATTTCTCTTTACCTAATTATTTTAGTATACTTTCTTCTCTAGGGAAATGAGTGTTGTACATTAGAGTTTTATCTACGTGAAGTATGTAACAAGGAAAAATTTCTTGTTATAGCCTTTGCTCTCGGGGAAAGTGATTTAGTAAGATGAAAACGAAAATTATTTAACCCTTCAGATTAGCTTATGTACTGAACTCTTCCCAGCATTCAAGATTAGCAATGCATATCATAGACAAAAAAGGTTGGCCAGGGTCAAAAACTACACAGCTCAGCATGTGGACATACAATAGTATGTTATAGTGAAGGCTTCATTCTTATATTACTTGCTTAAGTGACTTGGTTCCTCGTGTTGTCATAGTTTGAAACCTTTTCTTGCTTGACTTATTCACATTTGTTGAATGTATACATTATAGCGGATTCTATACGCATTGGAGCTAACTTTTACATGTATGGTATTCACTCATAATAGAACAAAAGGTCCCTTTTTGAGGATTTCAGTATCAAAATGTATACATTCCATTCATTTAACATGTATATACTCATTATATCCTTTGATGTGTATTCTGATTGTACAATTCATTTCAAACACAGGTATATGATGCTGTGAGATTTCGGATACACGTAATGACAAATAACTTGAAGAAGAATTGAATGTCCAAAATACTGTTCAACAATATATTTGTACTAATTGTGATATAAGGTAGTAGTTAGAATTCCGGCTTTGGAATTTGAGGTGCTAGATAAATCAATATACTAAGTTATTACTGGCTTTGTTGATCTGCAACTTTTCAGCTCTTGAGGCCCGGCATCTTGCCAGCCTTATGATGACTATTTCCACTGTGAAAAATGCAACAAGGTTCTTGAAGCTGTAGGTAAAAGATTGCTTGAATCGCTAGGAAAATTAGGTATCTTCTTGGCAAATTTCACAGATTGTGTATTATTTTCATAATTTGGAATATGTGAGCATTATAATATCAGACATATAAGGTTCTGCTATTTTTCATTCAAAGAAAACTAATTATCTATGTTCTTTTGTTTGTGTTAGTTTGATTATCAATATGTTTACATAAGGTTTGTTATGTTATTTGGAAAAATAATCAACACATGGTATAGTTGAATACTAGGGCATTTTATTTATAAAAAGCCTTTTATCTTTTGAGGTCTAAAGGTATTATTGTGTTATATCAATCGGATGTCTCATGATTGTTGTATTTATATGAATATATACACCTCTAAACCTAGAAATTCTTTACTACAAGTGATATTTTGGCTTAAGATATTTTTCTTAAAAGGTGATTTTCAGTGTCCATATTACATAGGTAAAAAATAATTTAACCTTGTGTGTTAAAATCCACGGGATCCTATGTTTTCTCTCTCCATGCACTTTGTTGCTCCAAATATTTCTTGTCTTTCTTCTAGGGTGTTAAGGTGGACCCTGTAAAGCCATGGTGTTAGCAACTTGAGCTATACCAGTCTGTTGACACCTTTTACCCGGTGCTAACTTGGTTTTAAGTTTTAACATTTGAATACTGAGCGTTTCCAACTCTGGGTCATGGCTGGGCCTTCCCTTGGCAGCAGGGTAAACTTTTGCACCGGGGCTTAACTTTCTGGCTCTAGCACTGGGAAACTTTTGCACCGGGGCTTAATTTTCTGGCTCTAGCACAGGAAGCTAGCCATTTTATCTCTCCTGTGGCACTGTCTTAGCTGTGCCCGATGCACATGCTCTTAGAGTAGTACCGTGCACCATAACTTGATCAGTGGTGCAGTCCATTCTTGCGGCATCCAGAGTCCACACCAAACTGCAGTCTTCAGTCCTTGTGGAAAGTGGGCAGTGACCGCATGGTGTCAGGAACTTCCTGGTGTCATGGGATGCAGGGCCATTGGGTGTCATGTGCCGCAGGCGTTAGTAGTGACTTCGTCAATCTTTAAAATTTATCGACTCAATCTTCCAAGATGCTCATAGAAGTAGCGTTTGCGTTTGTGCGTTCATAGGGGTAAGGTGCATACGTTTTGAGTGTCTGAGTTGTACCTTTTAATAAAAAAAAAAGTGATGCAGAACAAAATAAAGTGTCGACATGCAGTAGCAATCTAGTAGTGCAATTAACAATGGGATTGTTTGAACCCTAATCTGTACTAACTATTTTGGAGTATCTATAATTCTATATTGCCAGAGCCAGTGTCGTGTTGCTAACCGATCGCTACTGCACATGGGCTGCCGACCTGTTGCCTCAACTGAAGGCCGGTCTCTAACACATGCTCATGCATGAGGGGCTCAGATTAATTAACAAGTTCCAACTGAAAAAGGCACGATGAATCCAAGTTAAATCGAGGCTTGATCTTTCGGCTGCATGTCGGCACAGAGATCGATACCAAGTTGTGCGTGTAATTATCCGTCGCCGCGCGAAATGGGAGGACACGTGTCAGGCTAGCGGCCCTCAATGCAACTTGACCGGTCAAATCATAGCAGGCATGTGCCGGCCGAATCGCTTTGCTGCCTGTTTGCTCGTCTGGTCATGTGGTTGAGAGTCAGTGGCAGGTGGTTACCGGGATCAATTTAGTAATTATTTGCAGACAGTGCTGCGAGCGAGTGGATCATTAGAGATTGTATGGCGTCCGCGTCATCTTCGTAATTTTCCATGTTTTGTAATAAACACTTCTTTATGATTGTTTGTATACTTGTTGATGGATAACTAACAAGAGTTTCCTCCATATTGTTCTGTTTTCAATTTTGTTAAGTCATGCTGGAAACCTTTGAGGCCTATTTTCATACTATCAGTGGTTGTCGACTGTCGTGGCATAGCACTAGAGCAAGTCACACGTAATAGATAGTGCTGTCAGAGCAGTGGATCATCAGAACATGGCATCATCATCGTAATTGGCAATATTTCGTAACAAAGCAATTTAGTAATTATTTGTAGCATTGTTGATATCTAACTAACAATATTACATTTCCTTTGTCCCTGCAGATTGCTTATTTTCGAGTTTCGTTTGAAAGTCACGCTTGAATACTTAACTTCTATTTTTTGAGTTTCTGTGACTATCAGTTGTGTTGTGTATTATGTAACTTTTTAAGTCCAACGAGGTCAATATGATACAAATTGTGGCAACATTTTACATTATGGAGGGGGGGGGGGGGGGGCATGTGGCCCCTAGCACTTCCCTACTATTTCTGTAATTGCTTTGAGATGTGTAATTTTCTTCTTTCGGAATTAATGTCCTCCAAACCATCACTAGCAACAAGCTTGTCCAGACCTGGTATTATCCTCTAAACCATGTATTGTAATTAGTTCTTGAAACATCGATCTCACCGCTGTCGTTTGAACCGGATATGCTTTTTCTTCTTTAAATGCAAAAGCGATATTTCTCTCCGTTGTAAAAAGAAAAGTGTGAGGACAAGAAAAATAATTGTTGCCAGTTTGCCGCATAATTTTGTCGCCCCATTTTTATATTACAAAGAGATAGACTATCTGTATTGGCAAAAGAAAAAAAAATCACATAGACGTGCACAAAAGTAGTCATTATTATTCTTATACGTTGGAGAGAGTTGGCATTTCTTTTCGCGAGAATGCTTCGACATCGATTCAAGAAGAACAATGGTCTCAGTATGTATATAATGTGCATTGGGACACAGCGTATGAAACGACGTTCCAGGTCGATCGAGCATCTTCTCACATCAAAGAGACCTGTCACCACGTTCGAGCATCTTGTCACATCAAAGAGACCTGTCTCAGTACGTATACCTGAACGACGTCCCAACGTATGAAACGACGTACCAAGTTACCACCTAAGGCCCAGTTCGTTTTGTAATTAGACTTATTTAATATTCTTAAATAGCAAGATTCTCTAACCTAAATATAGTCCTAAAAGAAACGAACAGCCCTCCCTAGTTGACGGTCGCGTGTGCATGCCTTGTCCCCCGTGCGTGCGTGCTTGCGTGGCCGTGGCAAACACTGTCTCCAGTGCCGTATTTGGTGCATCCATAGGAGCCAGCCATGCATGTGGGGGCGCCGGTTCGTGTGTGTTGCCTTGTTGGACTGTTGGACTGATCGAGTGCACGTGATGCCGAAACCAGCTGAACTCGCTGTTTCTCCAACACCGTCCAGTTAAGTGTCCAGCGAAAAGTGATCCGATAAATGAGCAAACGAGAAACTGTGCGTACATGAGCTGAACACAAGAACCCTCATCGACTTACCATATGCGCGCGTAGTACTCGAACATTGTTAGCTTGGGGAGGCCCACGTGCCGGAGACGGATATGATGGCGTGACAAAAGCTGGTCCGTGTCGTCTCGACACTTCGCGTGGCTCTGAAATGACACGCCATCGTCCGGTTTCTTTAGCTGCGATAAGCTAGGCATGTCTTGCAAGTTGCAAACGTTAGTTACGTTACTGTGGGGACCAGTGACTTTGTCATGGCGCGCTCGCTCGCTCGCACGTGTGTGTGAGAGGCGAGACGACGACTTTAATTTGCATTCTTGTCGGGCATGCGTACGTGCGTACGTGCATGCGGTCGACTTCACGGACAGCGAGGCTGAGGACACAGCGCCATGCACACATGCTCGCACGCACGTACGAACGAACAGAGTAAAGTGGAGGCCACGGTGATCAGTGCTCGCAAACACCGTCGTCGTCTCTGTTGATTACCGACCCTCAGATTAAACACTGTGTGGTCCATATCAAATCATCTGCACGACACACTTGCTAATAGCATGAAAAACAAGCAAGGCGAAAGGAAATGGTCCAATAGAGTATGAGGGACATGGAAAGAGATGCCCCACCAGACAAGGAACGCAAAATAAAATTAATCACCCTTTCATGTGGCCTCCGGCCGGCCCCCAATCCAATCACACATTAACAGCAAATAACTGACTCTTAACTACTCTACTAGATTGGCATCTCTGGGCCCTATAAATACCACCACCTCGATCGATCAGCCACCGAACCCAAGCCTCACTAGCTCATTTCCAAGTTCCCAACAACACCAACCAAAAGCGCGCAAGAGAGACCTGCACGAGTCCTCAACAACTACTACTTCCGGAGACGTTCTTCCTACAGAGAGAAGGAGCTGAAAGAGAAAGCTGATGTTCAAGAAGGGAAGCGGGGAACGGAAACGGAATCGGATTGACCCTTTTTTTTTCCGTCCGTTGCCGGTTTATTGGTATTCAGCCCACCATACCAAATACCTGGCCCAGCAAGCCCAGATGGCCACGCCAAAAATATTGACGCTCCGACCGAACTGGCGCTGCTGGTCTGCTTGACCCAATGACCCTGGCTCCATTCCTGAACGCCGGCTGCGGGCGAGTCGGTGCCCGGCGGCCGCCGCTCCGCTCCGCTCTCTGGCCCTTGTCCCTCTCCACTCTCTGACGTCGATCAATCAGGTGATCCTCGACGGCGTGCGTGCTGCAGCATGTCGCACGCGTTCCGCATGCAGGCCATCATCGATCGATCATCGTATTCGTTTCGTTCCGAGGTCCATGACATACTAGTATCTTGTTTGACGCCGTCCGGCCACGTACGCTGACGCCGACGAGCTGTACCAAGTACGGAAGTAGCTAGGCGTTGATATATACTCGATCGGCGTACGTCGAATACCTGCAGGGCTCTGCACGAGGGGTGCTCTGTCTCTGCATGCCATGTGTCCCGTACGTGTCCTGCTGGGACATGGTCGTCGACGAGGAACCCGCTGGCCGCCGTGCCGTCCGGGTGTGGAACTCAAAGGACGGCCACTCATGGTCCGGCGCCGGCCGGCGTCGAGCACAGTGGGCGGAACCGGGCGAGGCGGTCGCGTCGAAAGGCGGCGGCGTCTGCGGGGACGGCTGGTTGGTGCACGTACGGCGCGCGCTGACTGGTTGGATCCACGTCGCGCTGCTCGCCGTGTCAAGCGCCAGGGATTATATATGTTCGGCGGCCGGCGCCCGTGTCGAAGCTAATTAACACGTGGTACGTCAGCCCGGCCGGCCACCGCTGATAGCCAGGCGGCGGCGTCGATGGCGCCTTCAGATCAATTCTTCTCCTCCGCGCGTGCAGGTGCAGGAATCAGCCTTTGCCGTCGATCGAGGCGGATCGATGCTGCGGTGCGGTTCAATCCGGGGCGCCGGCGACGAGCTTCAGTGATCAGTACTGGATGCCCAGGGCAAGTGATCTAACGGGGCATCGGTGATGGATCCATGAGCTCCAGGCTCAAGGTCATTAATTATTGCCTCCCCGACTGATCACCGGATGCTCGATCAGGGCACACTGCAATGGGCCCTCGACCTTCAGCATTGCTGATATATTGTGTGCTTATTGCGGCCTGGAATCGGATTTATTTATGTGAATTCCAATTCTAAAATCTCCTCGATCGTCCCTCCTAGCTAGGTTAGTCCAGTTATTGTTCCAAGGGAAAAAATTCTTTGTGCATGTCAGTCTGTCACGAACTAATAAACCGAAGGTTACAATAGGAGTAACAAAAAAATTGGAGCGGGTACCTGGATTTGCTCCGATGCCAGGAACATAATAGATCGATTCCTCTTTCTAAAAAGCTATTACTCCACCTAGTTCATTCATCCAAGGTTGGCCCAGCACCCAGGTACGTATATGTGCTCGGTCACTTAGGTACTGTTTGGTTGCTTGAACCAATTCGATCCTGTATGGAACGGTTCAACTGAACGAGATGATCCTGCATGAGATGGTACAACTAGTTGTTTGGTTGGTTGTATAGGATGATGCATGACAATGTTTGGTAGGTTGTATGAGATGGTACATGAATGTGTTTAGTTGCTTAAAATATATTTTTTAACCACCATATAACTTAATATAATTTAATAATTATATTTTTTGTATTCATAATTATCAATAAACTATGCTAATATATATTAATATTTACTAATCAACACTAATCATAATTTAAGGTATCATTAAACACCACTAAATACCTAAAATAGTAATTATTTTTGGTTAATAATATCTAATTATAACCAATATTAGCTAATAATCATTGAGAATAATTTATAGTGACCAATCATCACTAATCACAAGTGATTACGGAGTTAACAGAACTTGAACGGTGTGGTGCGGCGTTTTTTTCTTGAATGAGATGATACAGCATTTGAGAGAATATTCTTAGAATCTGTATCACTCTGTCCTAAACGAGTTGGTTCAGTTCAGCCAACCAAACAGAGGGATGTATCAAATTCTGTATCATCTCATACCTGTACCACATGGTTCAAAGAACCAAACATTACCTTAAAGGACTTGGACCGCCGGGTTGGTCAATGCCAGTGACTAGAATATATATTTTGTTTGGTCAACCTTTCGTGTGATGCCTGGTCTACATGTTGCTTCACACCTCGTTCAGCGTCCTCTGTTTCGCTCGCTGCCGCTCAACTTATCTTCTAAGTATATATATTTGCTTAGCAGAAAATCCAGTCTTTCATGCAAAGACCAAGTATGTCAAAGTACACACACTGCCGCTACATATGAGAATACACTACCATTACATAAGAAAAAAAAAGGTCCTTGAAGGAGAAATTATATATTACGATGATGCCTACAAAGACTTGGCAAAGGCAGAGTTGGAAAAGTTTCGAGAGGCGCTTGGCATGATCTGCAAGACAGCTCCGAGAGGAGGTTTGCCTCGAGGGGGTGTTTTGAAACATAAGCAATGCAAACTTCTATAATCTTCTCTCGATCTTGTTCATCAACCAAGATAATGTGTCAGGTGGCTGGGTGAAAAACAAAAGAGAAAAGCGGTACTGGGAGAGAGAGGAAAAAGAAAAAGAAAAGATCGCCCGGCGCACGTATCATGCGCTTACCCAGTCAGACTCTGACGGTGGCGGGAGGACACAACTTTCTCATACCTTTTGTTTGGGTATCGCTCCGTGTGCATTCCGCACACAATGCCACCAGCGCACGAGGCGTTTCCTCGCTCTGCGTGTGCCGTCATTCGGCGAGGCGTCCACGCTGGGCCCCCCATCTCACCGCACCCAAACACTGGTTGCCTCAACAGTACGGGACTAAATACACATGTTTCACGTTTTCGAGACGTACACTACTTTGGAGGGATCGAAAGTTCGAAACCAAATGGGCCATGGTTTGTTCTACCTACGTACGTTCTGGAGAGAGAGGCCAATATGTAACGAACGGTGCAGAGTATAAATAAAGGTTTCAGAAAATAAATGCAAATAGATTTATCAGGCCCAAATTTCATTTTGGCAAAGCCCACTAAATCCTTGTCAAATCGTGAAGCCCCCGCTCGAAAAAGGGTCTTAAAAAATCTCCTTAATTATTCGTACCGGATTTTGACTTGATAAGATTAAAAAAACAGTATTATCTGTAGATTTCTGGAGCTAATACAATCTGGACCTCTGTCTACTACGTCATCATGAGTAGTATTGTAGTTTTACTTCCCCTCTACTAATTGCCCTTATTTACATTCCCACGCTACCACATAGGCACGAGTAACGACATTTTACTACCACTACCATCCCAAACCCAATCAAAACGCATAGTAATCGACAGTTGACGACAAATCTCAACCGTTGATTGGAGCCATACAGAACAGACTCTGTAAGATCTGTTATCCATGCGTGGACCAATTCAGGGTCTTTTCTCTGCACATGGGATGCAAGATGTTGGAGCTACGGACAAGTAGACAGCTCGTCCGTTTGTCTCCCTTCCCTAGCCAAGCTAGCCAGCCGGCTGAAATTCTCCAAAGATCAAAGAGTATATATCGACAGTAGCAATCTAGTATCGACAATTAACAAGGGGGTTGTTTGACCCCGAATCTGTAACTATTTTGGAGCATCTATATATATTGCCAGAGGCACTGTCGTGTTGCTAAGCGGTCGCTACTGCACATGGGCTGCCGGACGACCTGTTGCCTCAACTGAACGCTCGATCTCTAACACATGCTCACGCATGATGGGCTCGGATTAATTAACAAGTTGCAACTGAAAAAGGGCACGATGAATCCAAGTTAAATCGAGGCTTGATCTTTCGGCTGCATGTCGGCACAGAGATCCATCCATACCAAGTGGTGCGTGTAATTATCCATCGCCGCGCGAAATGGGAGGACACGTGTCAGGCTAGCGTCTCTCAATGCAACTTGACCGGTCAAATCATAGCTGGCATGTGCCGGCCGAATCCCTATGCTGCCTGTTTGCTTGTCCGGTCATGTGGTTGAGAGTCAGTGGCAGGTGCTTACCGGGAGCAATCTAGCTAGGCTTAATTGACTATTGCAGACAGTGCTGCGAGCGCCGTGGATCATTAGAGATTGTATGGCGTCATCTTCGAAATTTTCCATGTTTGTAAGAAAGACTTCTTTAATATGATCGTTTGTATACTTGTTGATGGACAACTAACAACAGTTTCCCCTATATTGCTTTTTGTTTTCAATTTTGTTAAAAGGTCATGCTTGAAATCTTTGAGGCCTATTTTTAGACTATCGCCTTATGGCATAGCACTAAAGCAAGTCACATAAATAGGTTTAATTGACCGTCACACGACAGACAATCTATGAGCAGTGGATCATCAGATAATGGCATCATTTTCGTATTTTGCCATCTTTCTTAACAAAGCATTTTTTTCGAGTTTTGTTTGAAAGTGACCACGAAAAATGCAGAACCGGAACCCTTCGATAAGCCCCGCGGCCGCTTATACGACTGGGATTTCCACTCTCATAATCTAAGCTCTTTTCTAGAGTTTCTGTGACTATTCGTATTGTACATAATGTAAATTTTTAGAGTTGAAAGAGGTCAACAACATTTTGCGTTTAACTAATTTGTGCGTGTGGGGTGTGTGGGGGGTGGAGGGAGGGGGGGCATATGGCCCCTAGCACCTCCTTGCTATCTTTGTAACTGTTGTAATTTTGAGAGCAATTTTCCACTTTAGGTAATGTCCTTCAAACTATCACTAGCACCATGCTTGTTCAGACCTGGTAATATCCTCTAAACTATGTATTGTAGTTAGTTTTCCCAAACATTTTCTACAAACCATTTTCTTCTTTAAATACAAAAGCGACGTTTCTCTTTGTCGTAAAAAGAAAAGTGTGAGGACAAAAAAAATCGTTGTTGCCAGTTTGCTGCATAATTTTGTCACCTCATTTTTATATTGCAAAGAGAGAGAGACGATTTGTATTGGCAAAAGAAAAAAATCACATAGACGCACGCAAAAGCGGTCGTTGTTTTTCTTATGCGTTGCAGAGAATTGGTATTTCTTTCTGCGAGAATGCTTCGACAAATATCGTTCGAGAAGAGCAATGGCCTTAATATACAATATACAATATGCATTGGGTGTAGATGATCAAGCTGAGCACAAGAACACGAGACTTAGTTAACCATGCATGAGCACGTACGGATTACTACGGTCTACTGACCATGCGTTAGCTTGGGAGGCCCACGTGTCGGCGATCGATATGGATTTTTTTTTTTTTTGATCAAGCGATCGATATGGATATGATATGATGTTGTGACAAAAGCTGGTCCGTGCCGTCTCGATCAGCTGGACCCTCGTGCGTGTCCCCGTTCCGACACTTCGCGTTGCTCTGAAATGACACGCCATCGTCCGATAGATCAGCTGTCATGCATGCAGCGATGAGATGAGGCCCGCCTGTCTTGCAAGTTGCAAATAAGCTCAGGCTCAGCGGCGACTTTTTGTCATGGCGCGCGCTCTCACGTGTGTGTGTGTGAGAGAGGGAGGACGACATTGCAGAGCGAAGCCAGAGCAGTCAGAGCCGTCGGTGTCAGCTCCATTAACTGTACTACTAGCTAGGTGACTATTCAATCCCAGCTGAATTTACCAGAGGATTAGGGAATTCCGTTGGTGTCAGCTGACCCCCAAAACAGGGCTAGCTCCGCCCAGTCATTGCATTCTCCGCGGGCATGCATCGAAAAAGTCGACCTCACAAAACAGCCGGGCAGCCAACACAGCGCCATGCACACGTGCTCGCACGTACGCACGCATGAACGAAGTTGAAGTAAATTAAGTGGTGGCCACGGTGACGAGTGCTCGCAGACACTGTCGTCGTCTCTGTAGAATCATCTGCATCACACACACCATCATGAAAAAAACAAGCAAGCCGAAAGGGGAGAGGGTCCCGTTTGCCCTTGCCCTGGGGGACATGGTCCAATAGAGTATCAGGGACATGGAAAGAGATGCCCCACCGGACAACGAACACAAAATAAGCATATCTTAATTAACCATCCTTTCGTATGTGGCCTCTGGCCTCCAATCCAATCACACATTAACAGCTAATAACTGACTATTAACTAGATTGCCATCTGGGGCCTATAAATACCACCACCCCGATCAGCCACCGAACCCAAAGCCTCACAAGCTCATTTCCAAGTTCCCAACAACACCAACCACAACCAAAAGCAAGAGAGACCTGCAGATTGCAAGTCCTCCTCCCCAACTACTTCCGGAGAGGTTCTTCCTACAGAGAGAAAGAGCTGAAAGAGAAATGGAGATGTACACGGACGACAAGAGCAAGCTGATGTTCAAGAAGGGAAGCAGCCGGAGGTCGCCGGCGAGCCTATCGGCGGGCTTCAAGGGCCGAGCGTCAAGGGGACCGACGGCGGGCCGGTCGGTGCCGGGCCGGCTGGCGAGCCTGGTGAAGGAGCAGCGGGCCAGGTTCTACATCATGCGCCGCTGTGTCACCATGCTGGTGTGCTGGAGGGACTGACAGCTGACTAGCTCTCTGCTCAGTAACCGTCCAGGGCCGTGGGCGTCCAAGGGCTGGCCCTTTGGGTGCTCAACGGAAGCTTCACGCCATGCTGGGCCCAGCCCGGGCGTATGGCTGATGCATGTTTTACCATATAGTGATTGCTCTTTCCTGAGAGAGAATGGTCATCAGAAAGAGAGATTAGAGATGCGCCGTTTCTGTGGCCATCCTGAGAGAGTGTATGTGTGCTGGCTGATGAAGCACAGCATTGTTGTAAAAAGGTTATAGGATGTCGTTAATTACAAGCTGATCAGAAACACATCTCTACTTTTTAAAAAACACTGGATTTTGTGTAAAACTCTCGATATTGAGTGGGTCTTCGACTCTTGAGCTACCCCATGAGGCACCTGAGCTGCACCAACCGAAGGTGGCTTTTGCGAACGTGGACAGTCGGTCAATTTGTCCCCTTTTAATTTCCTGACTCTGCCAACGCACGGGCGCCCGAGCGGTCAGAGCGGAGGGCTCCAGGAGCGATGCTCCTGTCGACCCGGGTTCGACCCCGTGCGGCGGCACCGGAGGTACTGTGATGAACAGTGCCGGGTAAAACGGTACTGTTCATTGCAGTAAAAAAAATCCCCTCGTCCTCCCCGGGTCAAAGCACATGGTTAAGACTCGCGCCGAAGCTCACAACGGCCAGCTGAGTCCCTGTGTAGGACCGGGGAGGGGGTTCGGGGGTTTTCTCGGCCTGCGTGAGAGGCTCTTCTCCTTAGCAAAATGCCGTCGGGGGCGGTCTTACCCCCGGCAGGTCGAGTTTTTTTAATTTCCTGACTCTGACTGGACGTTGCCAATCCGGCCGGCCAAAATTCTCTGACGAAACTGCCGTTTAAATCACACAGTATCATCCCTCAAAAAAAAAAACTCACACAGTATCATTACACGATCAATCTAATAGTACAAGTTAATTAACATATACGGGTATCTAGTTAGCGATCAATCTTGGCTAGATTCAAGTGTTTGAACCTTAATTTGTTCGCGTTTGGGCGCTCGTAGTGTACGTCGTGTTGCTGACCGATCAGCTGCACGTACATGGCTGCGCTTTGTCGCCTCTTCCGCCGAACTCACACATGCTAACGCATGATGTGTCCTGATTTTATTTGAAGGAAATGATCGATGCATGCGTTAGGATTAACAAATGCAAAAAGGAAGAGGGATTAACTTGATGCCCTCTCTAGTCTATCTCATGCATGTAGTAGTACTACCGTGGTCAGTACTAAACTCGAAGGGAAAATTATGAAAAAAGTTTTCTTTCGGCTGCATGTCGGCACAGCGCTCGATGGCGAACGTGCTTACTTTTTTTTTTTTGATCAAACATACCTATATTTCATGATAAGGAAACAATACAGACCACATACGCGTATAGGTACGCAAAAGGATACGGATACACAGCTTTAACAGCCAACTTGCAGAGAAGCCCCCCAAGAAAAACAAAATTACAAAAGAGTCCCTGGGCACCCTGCTCTCCACTGCCGACGACCACCACTCGCCGACGCACGCCGCCGACGAGGAAGGCAGCCAGCCCGCGGATCTGGAGAAGTCCTTCGCTTGCAAGCTTCACGGAGCCGAAGAAGACACCCGTCCCACCGGACGGGATGAAGGCGGAGCCGGTCGCGCATCGGCCGGGGCGGCGCCCCAACCCCTCCAGATCTTGGATCTGCGCTCGCCGCCGCCGACGAAAGCCGGGACGGGGTTGCCGAGCTCGATCCACTCGCCCAACTTCCACCACTTCCGAAACTGGATCCGCACCTTTGAACAAGAACGCCGCCGGCAAAGACAACCGGCGACGGGGACTCCTAAACATGGGCCGGCAAAGCCGGACCCGACCTCCACACGCTCGCCGGCGACACGGGAGCGACGCGCCGCCGGGACGAGGAAGAGCGAGGAAGGACCAAGATCCACGACGATGTCGCCGCCGCCGCCTCAACTCCATCGCCGGGCACCAAAACCTAACTAAGTAGGTACCTAATCTACACGCCTTTGAAGGCCGACGACCCCCTCCGCCCACCAGCGACCTAAAGGCCGCCGTAGACGAAGGAAATCGCCGGCCCTCGCCGGCGGAAGAACGGAGCCGCCGAGTCGCCTCTTTTTCGCCGCTCAGCACTGTAGCACCGAGAGGGTTCGAGAGGAGACTGAGGAGCCGCGCTCGCGATGGAGTTCCTTTGTTTGAACGTGCTTACTTGACCGCCGCGCTGCCGTCAAAGCCAGTGGCGGCACGATGTGCTCACGTGGCGGTCGGGACACGTGTAGGACAAGCGGCACATCTGACCGGTCAAATCATGACCCTCAGACACGTGTGCGCCCGGATCCCGATCCTGCTTTGGTCGCCCGTTCGTCCTTGTGCTTGCACAAATCTAGCCACGCTTATTAATCTGACACAGTTGAATGGCCGGCACAATCTCCACTCTACTTTGGTCCATAAAGCTCATCCTTGTACAGTTGTTCGACGCAGGTGAGATGAAGCATACGTACGTGGCTCACTTTGTTATTAGGGTCATTTGCAAAACTGCCCTCGTTTTCAACCTCAATTGTATGTTTGCCTTTTTTTTTTAGACTTTGCAAAATTGGACCTGCTTTCACCCAAGTTGTTGCACGATTGCCCCTATTTTGATCGGAAAAATTACAGTTTTGCCATCAAAATAGGGGCAATCGTGCAACAACTTAGGTGAAAGCAGGTCCAATTTTGCAAAGTCTAAAAAAGAGGGCAAACATACAGTTAAGGTTGAAAACGAGGGCAGTTATGCAATTGTGCCTTGTTATCCATGCTTTGATTTGCAACTGGCGTTGGAAATGGCCTTTCGAGAAAAGGAAAATCGCGTAGGTATGCAAGGCAGCGTTCGTGGGGCCACAGAATATAAATATCCTTGCGGTGAGTGAGTGGAGGCCACGGCCGGTGCGCGCGTGCGTGCACGTACGGCCCCTGTCTATGGTTTGATCGTTTCCGCTTTCGTCTCGACGCAAACCAATCGGTGTCAGTAGGGGTGGAGTACAAGTTTGCATTCAGCAACGCATTTTTGTTCAGCAACGCTGTGAATTTGCAGCCTACTATACAAACTCAAATAAATAGGGGTGGCAAATGACTGATGTACTATTTAGTGGCTGGTCTCAACGTACATGGATTTGGTTTCAGTTTGTACTATCTTCTTTTGACTCGGTTTAATTAAAAATGTTCTATTGGGTTGTGATGAAAGGGCACTTGGATTGGAATCCTGGCTTCACCGCGCCTAGGAACGCATGGCAAATCTTTTTTTTTCAATTCGCAAAAAAAAAAAAAGATTTGCCGAAAGGGAGAAGCCCCCACTGCATGCCGGCCCTTCACCGAGAGGGGGGACATTGCCCAACAAGTCACGAGAGGCGCCCTGCCCCACCAAACACGCAAAAAATACTAATCTTATTTATCTATTCTGTTGCCCTTTCGTCCCAATATAATTAATCACACGCATTAACGAAAAAACTCCCACTCGGATTGGCCCCTGAGCACTATAAATAGCACCACCTCCCCTTAACCACCCAAAGCAGCCATCATCTCCAACCACAACCAACGCAAGACAACAGAGAAAGAGACCTGCACATTGCAAGTTGTCAACAACTCTGCCGAGCTCGCCATTGCCGTCTACCAGCCACTACGTGAAAGCAGAGGGTCAGAGGAACCAGCTAGCCGGAGTCATGGAGCTGTACATGGACGACAAGACCAAGCTGCTGTTCAAGAAGGGCAGCCGAAGGGCCGGCGAGCGAAGCAGCCCGGCTGTGGGCCTGAAGGGCCGGGCGCTGAGGGGCTCGGCGAGCCGGTCGGTGCCGGGCCGGCTGTCGAGCCTGGTGAAGGAGCAGAGGGCCAGGTTCTACATCATGCGCCGGTGCGTCAGCATGCTGGTGTGCTGGAGGGATTAGCGCTTAGCTCTGGCTGATCGATCGATACTCTTTGGCCCTGAGCCCCTAGGGCCGGGCTCTGCCCTGCCCAGCCCACTGTGTGGCAAGTTCTCTAATGTTTTTGTTCTTTCCCGATACGGATATCGGAGATGTGCCTTTGCGGCCATCCTGTGATCTTGTGTTGTTGTAAAAATGCTACTTGTAGTTGTTACCAGTTCGTGAACAAGAGTACTTAATCTCTTGGCTCTAAATTTCGCAGAAGCCATATCAATATCCCAGATCTCAAATCATGCAAGTGAGGACATTTAGACAGTTGAACAGAATTTGTCTTCTTCCTTGACGCTGGACAGACGACCTAGCAGCCATTCCGAACCTCGCGGCCGGCCGAGCAAAATTTTCTGACGAGTTGCAGCTTTTTTTTTTTTTTTTTTTTTTTTTTTTTTTTTTGCGAAGGTGACGAGTTGCAGCTTAAAATAGTTGCAACATCAATACGAACAACCTAGTAGTACAAATCAATTTTAAGATACTAGTAGTATTTGTTTTGTGATCTTGACTTGGTTCAAGATGTTAATTTGATCTCTAATTTGTACGCGTCCGCCGAGTATCTTGCAACAGCTCCTCTGTCGTGTTGCTAACCGCTCACTCTGCACATGCAGTCTCTGCTTCTCTACTGAGTAGTACTGACCTCACATGGGTTCAGATTAACAGGTGCTAAGGGCCAGATTAATTACCGAATGCGTGGTCCCTTTCTCTGCGTACTTATATTAGGAGCATCTCTCTTCTCACCCACTGTGCGGCTCTTTATGCGGCACGAATTTACATCAATTTTATCTGTGATCAAGATATGATGTCGCCAAACAATATTTTCTAGCACGAATTGACAAATCATGCTCCATCAGCAGCCACATCAGCACCTATAGGGGTATTTTTGGAATTTTGCATCTAGATGACACACTTTAAAACAAGTTCATGGACCTAAATACCCATTTTGAGAGTTGAGAACCTAGATGACACATCGAGACAAGTTTAAGGACCGTTGATGCACTTTATTTAATAAATCGCGCCAGGCAGGATTTGAACTTGTGACCTCTGACCCTGATACCATATTGAGTTACATGCACCGACCAACTCACCCAAAAGCAAAAGCTGATGGGGAAAGGTGGGCAATTCACTTATACTCCAACACAAACTAGCGATGACGAGTATCGATCATTAGGAGCTGAAGGAAATAGGACCTCTGATAATCATTTGGAATTTTGGATACCTTGGCACTGGACGTGGCAGATCAACGGCCGACTTAAGTCAATGGTACATAGGATTTTCCTTTCTGTCACCTCTCCCTTGGTCAGATGCAACTTGTATGATTGCAAGTATCTCAGAAATGAAATTAAAACAAGATATGGACGATACTTACAGTGTCTTTGAACACCTCTTTGCATTGCATGCGGTCCTTGGTCTAGTCACAGAGACAATATAAAGATATATCTATAATAAACATTACATATTTTTTTAGAACAATAAACATTACATATGCTATGGCGGAACCATTATTTTTGTTTTTATTGGCGAATAATGGAGAAACCATTGTAGCTTTGACTATTTAGAGTTCCTCAAAGAATTTTTTTTTTGAAAGGAGTTCCTCAAAGAATTTCACTAAACCTTTTTCCGCATATGAGCCCTAGCTACCTTTGACATATGAACTATTATTATGAAATTTCTCAACAGAGTATTTGACATGAGTATTTGACAGTACTTACAGGTTACAGCTTTATTGGCAAGATTGGGGTACAGAGCAATTGGTATTAATATACTATTTCAGTCAAAGGCCAGGGTGGTGGACGACTGTTCGGCGAGGTTGGGGTCGAAGCGGCGGAAGGAAATTTCTGGCAGGCTTGATGTTATTCTTGATCTAAAACAACTAACTCTAAATAGAAGGATATAAAATAATTAGTCAAAGAACGGTATTTACCTTATTTATCGATACCGTTCCGGTACCGGCCGGTATGGCCGGTATGTACCATACCAGTGCCCTAGTCGGTACACAAGAGGCTCTATCCCATACCGGCCAAAATACCGGTCAACATTGGTCAATACCGGTCAATACCGCCCGGTACAGGCCGAGATGCCGACAATACCGGTCCATACCACTCTAGATTCAAGGTAATATCTAATTTGAAGGAGCATTATCCCATTATTACACTAAAAATAATCACTGTGGATAAAAGATATTTATTTTAAACATGATTATAATCAAAATTATGTGTTAGATATATGTCTTTTGTATATATATATAATTAAATTAAAGACTGGTATGGTACGCCGGTATCGTCCGGTACCGAAACGTACCATCCAAACAGCAAAAACGGTATGACCACCGGTACGGTATTCAAAAGTTAGGTATTTACTCTACGCGCATATAGGGCTGTCAACGAGCCGAGCTCGAGCGAGCCGGGCACCTCTGAGCTCGAGCTCGTTACCATCTCGAGCCGAGCCCGAGCAAGCCTAAAAATCCGACCGAGCCTGCTGTTGTGCTGGAGCTCGGCTCGACCGAACCTCGAGTTCGGCTCGAAAAGCTCAGTAGCAAACTAAGAATCGAACTCTCAGCAATGAGGAGATAAACAGGATCGAAGAAGCAAACACACACGAATCTCTGGACTGCCTGATGAGATTTGTGGAAAGATTAGATCCTGTTGAACCGCAGGCAAGGCAAGGAGACAGCCAATCGTAAGTAGCTTCAATTTGACAACCGGAGGAGAAGCTATTGAGCCTCCGCCTCCATCTGCCATGGCCGGCCTGACCTGCGTCTTCCCAGGAGTGGAGGAAGAAGCAATAGAAGGATTTGGTTGTCTCACGTGAGTAGATGGAATAAAGAAGTAGAAATAGGTGGGCGTGAGGTGATGGAATAAAGAAATAGTATGTGGCCGCAGGCAGACTTTGGGTTCATTTAACACTGCCGAGCCTCAACGAACAGTTCGAACTCGGCTCGTGAGAGATCGCGAGCTTTGGTTTGAGCTCGAGCTCGGTTTGTTTGGAGCCCGAGCCGAGCTCGAGTCGAGTTTTTAGCAAGCCAAGTTCGAACGATTTACGAGCTTCGAACTTTTTTGACAGCCCTACGCGCATATGGGCTGATGCCCACCCATCCTTTTCCGTTATAGCATGATGCCCGTGCTCCGCCACGGTGAAATTCAGTAATCGTCGTTATCTAGGATTCCTGGTGCCAAAACTTCAAATCAATGTTTCTTGTACCTTGTGAGTGGCCATGTGTTGATTTGCAAATATGAAAATCAGATATTTCCTGTGTTAGTAATTTGAGGAAGCAGATAAGAGTGTTTCATACAATTTGAATTCTTTGCGTTTACGACTATAGTAATGACGACTGATTAGTTGAACTTAGTCATTACTCCGAGTACATTAGTGTAAAGAGTCATCTTTAAATACAGTGGCATTTTTTTTCAGATAAAAGATGGAGGTACTGAGTAAGAACATGAAAATAAACATGAACTCGGTACCGGAAGCCTCTCATCCTCTCTCTCTCGCTACAGTAAAAAAAAGCCGACTCCAAAAGCGCTTCTTCCTGGGTCGATTCCGGCCCCTCCCCTCCGTCTCCGGTTGCTCGCCGGCGTCGTGTAGGGTGAGGGACCCTCCCTGTGTACAGAGGTAGTATAGATCTAGTGTTTTCTTTTGTTTCTTTGGAGTTTTCTTTGCTCGGTTGCCGTTTTCTTCACCGTTCTCTCGAGATGGTGAGTTGTTCTTCTCCGGCACCGGCCAGGATCTCCCTTGTGGTGTTCCTTAATGGTTGTAGGCGTGATGCCTTTTGTCTTCCCCGCCAGATTCCTCCCCGACGGGTGTATCCCTACCCTTTCTTCTTTTCTGTTGTTCTGGAGCCAGCTTCTTGGAGGTACGGCAGTAGTTGGGATGCTGTTGGTGCTAAGCTCAGTTGTGGACGTCTTGGATTCTCGGATTGGGTTGATCGACCTCTGTTGATCCCCTGGTTTGTCCGAGATATCTCTAATCAATCAAGCCCGGTGAAGCTCCCTCAAGATCTACGGCTTGATTCTCTGCAACCTCGTCTGTTGGTGCTTGATTCGAGGCGACGGCCGGGTGGACCGCCGGCTGGTCAATCGATATGCACCCTGAGGCCTTTCCTCCATCTACGCTGCGGTGATTGGCCTTCTTCTTGCTACACTCACCGCCTGGTCCCAGTGTGGATGAGGGCGTCCTCATCCTATGCTTCGGTGCTGCTGCTTCCCCATAGTCGCATCTCCTGGTGCGACTTGTTCTTGCGGCGGTGCTGGCTTCGTCTTCGCCGTCGGTGTAGAAGTCCTCGCGAGGACCAGATTGTAATTTTGTTTTACTTTTGTGTCCTCTTTTGCTTGCGCAAAGACCTATATGATATTCATTATCTTTGTAAGGGTCTTTTCGCAATTTGTACCGGTGCTTCCAGAGCAATGGAGTAATATCTAGCCCCATGTGGGCGTATTTCCTTAAAAAAAAAAAACAGGAACTCGGTGGAATCTTGATGCGAATAGCAATCGAACGGAGAAACACGGACATTTTTTTGGTGTTGAAGTCAGAAGTTTCATGGTGAAAGCATACAAATACAAACAAAAATCCGCTGAAGAGATGGGATGATAACATTTGGAAGAAGATGACCATGGTGCCGGACTGCATTGTGCCTCAGAGCTCACATCACGAGAGGTTCGATGCGGCGGTTTGATTCAAACCAAATTTTAGTGAAGGGCGTATGCAGTACGCCTTATCTCTCTCTTCCGATTGCAGTAGCAGCTCTCTTCCCCAGATTCGTCCTGCTCCATGCCGACGCATCTCTCAACTCCCAAGGCCCCTACTGCGATGCCATCTGCCAATCTGATCCCCGTCGTTGCATCCTAGCGTAGATGACGATGGCTCTAGCGGGCAGTGCACCAGAGGAGGCCAGCCCGTCGGTAGCCTGCGTATGGCCTGGGGTCAAGTCACCCCAAGCCGCGGATGCGGTAGCTGCCGTTGGACATGGTTGGGATTCGCCACAAGCTGCGGGGGCGGGTACCGGAGCGGAGGATAGGGGCGGGGATGCGATGCCGCGACGCAGTCCGGTGAGCGGCATTGCGGCGGTGGAGGCGAGAAGGATCTCGATCCTCCGAGGGGGTTGAGGGAGTGGCTGTTCTTTTTTTTTTCCCGTTGCCTCTCGTGCGCTTGATTGATGGACCAAAAAAAAGGGGCACGCGTGGGCTCCGGGCCCCACCTGTCGGCGCAAAAAATCAGCTGCGAAGCTGGACGACGGACCACCCACCATCACGGCCACCAACTCCTTCTTTTATATATGGTAAAGATATGTGCATAAACGGCGTGAGACCGTACCGGCAAGGAGTAAAGGAGGCACTGTCATACCGCGTGGGTCCTGCGAAAGATTGAACTACACCAGGCTTTCGTATAAAAATTACATCGGGCCCATAGGATGCTCTTCGCTCCGCTCGTCGCCCCAAGTGCCCAAGTTCTTTCCGTAATCGAGCGCGGTTCCTCCAAGTGCGACGGCGATGGTGACCTCTATCACGCGTGCGCCATTCCGAGTTGCGGCTCTAGGTTGCCGCCGCTCGTGTGAACCGTGCGCAACACGCGGCCGTGCACCGTGACCACCGTCCCCTGTGCCGCGATGAGCTCGCTGCTGGCCGTGCAACACGAACTCAGATCTCGCGATCAATCTGTGCTGCCAGAAGCTTGCCACCTCGAGCCATTGCCTGAGTGCGCAGTCCAGGCACCAGCAGTCAGCAAAAAGCCATGCTGTCCAGATCTCGGCATGCGAATCGACGCCATGCCCACCTGCACCGCCACCCGCCACCGCCGCCGGCACGGCACCCTCCATCAGGCCTCGCTGCCCGCCGCCCGCGTTCCACTGGCGCGCATCCATGAAGATGGAGGCTGCCACGATTTTGGAGCTTCTCTGCTCCTACAAGCACCAGCAGCAGCTCCAAGCCGCTCTTGCCATCGTCCTGAACCTATCCAGATGAGGAAAACACGGGCTGTCGCCGCCGTGGGTTCCTGTCCTCCCTCCTGATCTCCACTCCAAGTGAGCCTGTCAGAGGGCACTACAAGGTTTTGGGTCTAATGCCACCGAATTTGTCGTGACACCGTGATTTTCGTTGCAATACATATGAGTTATTGCGACAATGGTTGATTCTGGTTGCGAAAGGTAGACATGTTGCCACGAATTGCGTGGTGTTGCGATTTTAGTTTTGGTGGTTGCAATAAGTAAGATCTATCGCAACGCAAAATATATGTTGTATTTAGGGCATAGTTTTTGTCACCATTTTTGTAATGGTTGTAATAGTTGGGAATGCCGCAATGAGTATTAGATGTTGTCATAACTTCTATCATGTGTTGCAAAAAAGTCTATATTATGGCAACACAAAAATAAATTGTTGCAAAAAGACACTCAGATATAGCAACGCAATCTTTATCGTTGCAACGTGTCTTAGATGTAGCAACAAAAATCAGAATTGTTGCTACTAGAGTTGCGGTCCACAAAGTGATCTATTACAACTATTAAATATTTTTTTTTTGCGAAAAGGGTGGGGTTATATTAAAATTGGATCACAGTACAACCACACCTTTTACAAGGACACCCCTGGGTCCATTTTACAGAAAAGTCCTCAAAGAAAAAGAAATTACAAAGAAGTCCTACTTCTTCAAGAACTCTCCCGGTCCACACTCTCCTCGCCGCCGGCCACCACCGAAAGCTTCGCTCGGCGTTCTCCTCCGACCAGATCCGCGACCACAACTCATTGTTGATGAAGCCGATTAGATGTGTACGAGGAAGGCACCAACCCGGCCATCGCAAGGATCCAATCCAAGAGGAGACGAACCGAACAACCACCAACCAGCGGAAACCAGCAGCAAAGAGCAAAAGATCCGAGGCTTCGCCGCCAACGCATGACGGCAACCACCCGGCACCAACATCCACCATCGCCAGCGTCGCCGGCGAGGGGAACAAAAAGCCCATCCCCCCAATCGCAAGAGGAAGGAAGGCAGAGAAGCTCCACGGGACCTCACCGGAGAAGAAGCCGCCGCCGCCGACGACGACACCACCGGATCCGCCGAGGGAGAAGCAAAAGACGGCCGCCATCGCCATGGAGGACGACGACACCGTCAACCCTAACCCTAGCTCGGGGAAAACTAGACTACTAACTATACTAGTAGCTAGAGAGTGGCCGGACGGCAGCCCCGCCGATTTCCCGGCCCTCTGAAGCCCCGCGGGGCCGCCGGAGGATGGGGAAATCGAGCGGAGCCGCCGCCGGAATCGGTCTCGCCTCGCGTTCGCCTTCTCTGTACTGTAGCAGGGGAAGGGGACGCGAGAGAGATTTCTTTCCGTTTAGTGTGTTGGATAATGAAGTGTGACCCTTGGGCTGAGACAGTTTTTACAACTATTAACACTACAAGAAAAATAACTATTAGCCACCAAGGTACTTGGTCACTATATGTGTTTTGTTGGTCACAATAGATATTTTGTTACCAACAAGCTTGGTCACATTGTGGTGGCTAAAATCTTGTCACTACATGTATATAGTGACCAACAATTATAAATGTTAGTCACTAAAACTATATAGCAACCAACATAATCTTGGTAACTATATATAACGTTGGTCACTAAAACCGTTTATCCACCAATAATCTCAAACTTGGTCACTATTGATCAACTTTTAGTGACCAACAATGAAAAAATTTCTTGGTCACTAAAACTTGGTGACTAAAAGTCTATTTTCTTGTAGTGTAAATATTGTTGCAATAGTACACATGTAGTTTTCTAAAGCTTTTTTATTAGTTTTCTAATTACTCAAAGGCCCAGCCGTACATGGATCAATGACGCCTACGTGAAAATATTGCACGCTGCCTAAACAAAGGCCGTTCGGCATGGTTTGTAGAGTCTTTCGTGTTTGACTTGTATACGTACGTGGATGGTGGCACTGTGCAACTTGACGCATCGGTGGTTCGCCCTCGCGGCCTCGTGGAAACTCGGTCTCCAGTACGCGGCCGCGGCGGCTTTGGCTTTCTCTGCAACTTGCAGACACCCAGGCGCTCGCCGTGGACGCCTCTACTTGATGCGCGCTTTCGCACCTATCGCAATCGACATTGGTATCTTAACCAGAGTTTAACTTTTTATATTATTATTTTTAGATCTGAAAAGGGAAACCAAGGAGAAAAAAACCGCTTCAGACGGTATACAGGTTTCGAATTTGAATTTTGGATAGATTTGAAAATTGATGAAATTTGACTGTTTTTGAGTAAAGCCGATGATGTTCGGTTTCTGCGCCTCCACCGATAAGAGAAACCATGCCTCATAGTGTTTCTGGCAGCGTGGGTAGAGTGAGAAAAACAGAGCTCCTGCGCGAGGAAGATGAGATGAGCTACTGCTCTGTTGGCTGTTTACGCTGTGGGGCCGGGTGTGAAAGGCGGATCATGGTGTCGGCTGGCAGACTAGCGGAGCAAAGCTCTTTATGGCCTAACGCCGTAACGCACCAATCTCGTGATCAAAGGCGATCGGACGCTGGATGGCTAGGGATGCTCGTGCACCCCTGCGCACAAAAACCGCACTCGTCAAAGAAATAGGTATACAACGGGAGTCGTTTACCTAATTAATACTTCGGAAAGCTGAGTATTCTAGAAGCCAAGAAATGAAATCGTTTGCTCAAATTAACTTCTCTCTTCGTAAGATACTTACTACAGCTGGATGCGTGATCTGATGGAGCAAATGATGACTCAAGGTCTCCTCTTGGATAAATGCAAGCTTCAACGTGGATGTTTGATCAAGTGAAATCCGAGGATCGCCTGTTTTTTGCGCTGGAATTTTTAGGCCACACGCAAGCTGGTGCCGCATCCTCTCGAGGACCTTGGTGACATCAGGATCCAGCACTACGGCGACGAAAGCCACGCAATCGAACTGCGACCTGAGCGCGGACGATGGCGGAGACTGCCTTCAGCTGCTGATCGTTCGACATGCCAGCGCCGTCTCCCCCTTCGCCACGGCGCCGAGCACGCGCAGCCTCCTGATCAGCGAGTGTCTAGCGGCATCAACGCCGACGACTGTCCCTGTTGCCGCGTCCGACGGCGGGTGTGGGTCGTCGATGGTGGCGGAGGAGCACCCACGGTCCTGGAACAGATCGGCGGCCCTCCAGAAAGCTAAGGGAAGCGGACGGAGCCCTTCCGGTGGTCTTTAATTTGTGCGCGCCATGGCAAGCGTGTCGACGGTGTCCTCGACGTCGTACCATAGCTCCCTCGTGTCGCGGTCCTAGTACAAGGCGTGATCTTGACGTCGATGTCGTGAGGGACCCAAGTCAATCCTTCCTATCCTCCTGACCGGATCATGTGTCACCCTTGCTCGTAGGTTGCAACGCCGGCGGGTCTTCTTTGTGGCGGCTGCTTTGCATGCTCGTGAGGGTATATGCCAGCTAGGGTTCGTTGCGCATGCTTTGTGGGTTTGTTGCGCATGCTTTGTGGCTGTAAAAAGTGGTGTTACGTATGATTGATGATTAGGCATGTAAATTAGTCTATGTTTTTATTTATAAGAAGGTATGGGCATTTTGGGTAGTGTTTTTATAATGGCGTCGGTGGATATTTTTTTTTGTGTGTAATTTTACAAATATTTGTAATAAGAGCTTATCAGACTAATTTTTTTATATGGCAGTGGTGGGTAATTTTCGTTTTTTATTTTTTCAGATTGACGTGGAAATTTCTAAGCCTTGAAAGTGAACGTAGTGGCTTCTTTTATTTGTCATATATATATATATATATGTATTATGTATATGTATATAATAATAATAATAATAATAATAATAATAATAGATTGCGGGCCGATCAGGTGAGGACTACCCCCCCCCCCCCCCCCCCCCCCCCCCCCCCCGCGTTGACCTTAAAAAAAAAGTTAGCAGAACACGAGGTTGCCCATGTCAACATCGTCCTATACATGTGCGAGCTGGTTGCGTGTTATGTAATTAAGTACAAACCACATGGGGAAGCATGCACTATAGGGTTTGGTCTAGTCTAGGTCTTGCATCTACCTGATGGTGTGTGCGAGTTGAAGGCACTGTAAAAACTCTCTCTATATATATTACATCTTTCTCATCTCCTAATCGAACCCACCCACACAGATATCATGGCAGACGCCTCCCCTATTTAGGCAGCAGAAAACAGGCAGCTGCTTCAATTGCCTCAAATGGTGCAGAGTAAACCTTCGATCCATAGGTTTCCGGAAAACCTACGGAGGTTGGGTATAGAGAGTGACTACATCGCCCCAAGGACGCAGCAGTGGTACTTGCATGCGCCATGCGGTCTAGTCTCAGGAGAAAGGCCGGCCCGCCATCTGGGGAGATGGCGATCGAGCGAGGGGCTCTGTCCGTTGACTGTAACGGCCCGGGGCCACCGTCCCCGGGCGCCGCGGTACGTGCATGCAGTCTCGTCTCAGGAGAAGAACGAGGAAGCCCGCGTTGGCGAGGGGTTGTGTCCTGTCCGGTGACTCGAACGGCAGGGAACGTGTCGCGGCCCGGGGCCACGCCGTGGTCACCGTGGGACGTCGAGCAAATGCATCTTACCTTAAGTGCTCACCTGGATTCTGTACTGTTTCGCCGCAGATCCACATATGCGCGGCCTTCGTGCCGTGGCTGTCTTTCACCACTCACCAATCAAGTGGCTCGCCTCTCCGGCCAGCGGACTAACAAAAGCCCGATCGAGTTTGGTTGGCTCAAGCCTTTCGAAACCACGCGTACTACGCCAAGTGAGATTTTTCGCCGCAGATCGACATGCACCAGCATGCGTCAACGTCCATCATCTTATCTGCAGGCAAGCCACGCGTTCAGGTGACCAGATCTAGAGATCATATGGTGCTCAGACTGGCGTCAGTTTTGTCGTACCAGTTACCACTGGTCGGACCAGACGGTCGATCACCACCTGACCGATCGATCGACTGAACGTGAGAACTCTGGTACCGTCACCCATCATATCAACGACGAGGAGAGCAGTGGTGACGAGACGACGACTGGAGATCGCTGTTTCGTTTTTTTTAATGGAAACTGGAGGGGTCTCCCCCTGCGGTAATTTATTAATTAAAACAGTCTTATGTACAAGCGAGATCGCTGTTTCTTATCTCGCATCTGGCGATCAGTTTGCTTGGGCGCCGTGTGTTTTTTTCCCTAACCGATCAAAGGCAAACTAAGCTTGCAGGATTACGCGGGAGCAGAACAAGGTTGCTCATGAGCTTGCGCAATGGGCAATCAAGTCTAGTAGTAGCAAAGTGTCTTTTGTTAATTTTCCAGAGTGTATCGAGTCGTTGATTAGAGCAGAGTCGGATGCTCTTTCGAGTTGTAATGGTGTCACTTAATGAATAAAGCTCCCGCCTTTTCATCGCAAAAAAAAAAAAAAGAAGGCAAACTAAGCTCAACGGGCCGCCGCCCCTTCCACACCACCCTGTTGCAGGATGGCAAGAAAGTGCTCCGGCCGGCGGGCGCGGGGAATGGCCGCGTTTGGGCCGCACTTACGATATCTAGTTAATATAATAACTAAGCGTCAGTAGTCACCAAAGTGGCTGTAGTTTAGGGTGCGTTTGGTACAGCTCTAGATTCACTGAGAATCAGAAACGTTTCAGATTCTAACCAGAAACGTTTCACAACTTGAAACAGAATCACTTCAGAAACCGTTTGGATAGTTTTTTGGATTCAGATTCAAGAAAGAGAGGAGGAGGTTTAAAATGACTCATTTACCCTTGGTTCAGAAAGAAAATGATCTCTTTTTTTTTTTGAGGAAAAGCAAATGATCTCCTGGGCGGCCCATCACACGAGCGCTTGCTAGGCCCAGCCAGCCAGCCCACCACCAGGCTCGATGTCATCTTCTTCCTCAGGCGAACGCATCAGAGAAACAGGGAAGAGAGAGAAAGGTAGAAACGGGGCTCAATTGGCGGTGCTCCAGCCACTAATCAGAGGACGAAAGTTGGGGGAAACGATCTACGGACCAAGAGCAACCAATTTTTGATGTCTGATTTGAAGCGGAAGATCGGGCGGTGCTCCTGGCGGCGGCGGCGTCGTCCCCGATCTCAGCAGTCCGGTATGCGTGAAATGAGACGGTGGCAGTTCCCGTAATTTTGTTTGCATGTTGGAGGGCAGTCTGATAGCGGGAGGGTGAGAATCGGAGCGGAACGCCTGGAACACCTGTTTCGGTGATTCACGGCCATAGTGTATTTCGCTGGAGCGTTTCGCTCCGATTCTGTGCCGAATCGTTTCGTCTTTTTACCGTTTGGAAGTGATTCTACCGATATATGGGAGAATCTGAATCGTTTCAGCTAGCCAAACGGACCCTTAGTGGTGAGAATTCCACGTTGTGGCCGTGGAGACCTGGGCTCGAATCCCAGCAGCCACATTGTTTTTTCTGCTTTTTTTTTTTTTACGTAACATGGGGTACAACGGCTGTCAACAAAAAAATAGAGAGGAAAGAAAAAGGTACAGTGTTACGTTTCCTCCACCTTTGGGCCTCAAATACGCTTAGCCGAGGCCTGAAGGCCGAGAGAAGTGATTGCCCGGAACATTTTGGGCCGGATCCTTCAGCGCGAACTCCATTCTGGATCGACATATCTTGGGTTGGACCTTCTAGCCCTTGTCCTCGTAGTAGCCCGCCTCCTGATGTTTTTCACCGCCCGTCTTTTCCATTTGAGCAGCATCTGAAGCAAGGAAGCAGTACTTGTGACAGTTTCGAGCCAAAATCAATAAACTGTACAGTTCGAGAATGTGTTCCTGGTTGGCTCTACGCAGTATCTCGGACAGAACACGCACTTGAATACAGGCTATGCAGCTGCACTCTGCGGTTCAAGGATTGCAATTCCAAAAAAACCGGACTTTCCGATCCCGAAAAACCGGACCGGTAAACCGGAAAAACCAGGCGGTTTACTCGAAAACACTGTGTTAGTTTTTCCGAAAGACCGGACGGTTTTGCTTACCGGACCGGACCTGTTTTCAGTTTTTGCGAAAACCGGTCCGGTTTGACCGGTTTTGAGAACCCTGCTGCGGTTTCCTCCTTTGCATTCTGTTCCAGTATAGTGGTAGCGTCCACTGTTCCAGCATCAACATTGTCAGATATGGTGGTCAAAACATGCGTGCGCTGAACGGCGACATTACATAGCAGTCAGTCAGTCGCTCGGTCAGTCAGTCAATACCAACGTCAGTTGCACTTGCACGAATGGAAAGAACAATCATTGAAACGACTTGTTTACCCTGTACCCAGCACTCCTGCAACCTGCAGGCGCGGCTTCTGAAAATTCGACGCCATGAGCGAAGAATTTCTCAGCTCCGACCATGAGTTTCCACGCCGGAAAGCAGCATCAGTTGAAGAGCAGCGGCCAATCATTGGAACGTTGCCTGCAGGCATTGCTCAGTTTACAAAAGAAGATGAAAATGATCCCGGCGCCGGCGGTGCGTAGAGCCGTCAAACTCCGCTGTGACCTCTGGTATCTGATTTTCTTCTTCCTCTCACGGCAGCGCGCTCGTACTAGTGCGTTCGTGCAAGTGAAAAATTCAGACACTGACGCAAAGTTCAGAACGAGCGGCGAGAAAAACATCAGAGTAGCACTCGTACAATCATGACTCGTGAGATACTACATTGTATATCGAAACCAAACGATATATACATGAACCAGAAATTGCCTAGTTGTGGCCTCTGAGTCGATCAGCACCACCGAATGAGCTGTGTACTTGCTGTACGAGCGACACATAAGGCCATTAGCCCATTAACAAAACTGAACTTCAGTGACGCTGAGCTAAGCACAACATTACATAGTGGACAGAAAAAAAAAAAAAAAAAAAAAAAAAAAAAAGGAAAAGGCGTAGCTAGGGATCGCAAAGCCACTTGTGACGAGTAGGAGTGCAGTAGATGACAACGCTATTGCAAAATAGTCGTGCTTGCTCACCTAAGCGGGCGTCCCATCTGCGTTCGGTGCCTTTGTTTATGTGGTGATATCAGGTGTTTCTTCATTTCTGTGCACTGACGGATGCAGATTGCACATTGCAGGCAAGTTCAGATATTTTGAGCCTTCTTCAGCCTGACAGGGAAACGACATGGATCATGAATGGCAGCCGCCAGATTTTATTGCACCATCACAAGACCGCCTCCAAATTTGATATATGCAGCCTGCAGGTTCAGCCTGCCTGATTTAGGCTGACCTGCACGCTGCACTTGACGTACACTGAACAAAAGATTTAACCAAGATTACCGATGACAGGGGAATCAGATGCTCCCTAGAAAGGAACAAGACAGGATCCATTGTCTAGATGCAGTACTACCACAATAATGCAGGCGTAACATATTCAAACTGTACGGGCATTGGCCCATGAATTCTGATGCTTGTGCTCCACCTAAGAGCGAAAGTATCAAGGCTAAGAGTTGAGAAATGGAGCACTTCTTTGATTTTTTTTCCGTACAAAAATGAATGCCTACCTGCAATGGTCTTCCCCTCTTGTTCTCACCTCGCCGTGAGAATGAGAAAAACTATTTTTTGAAATAACACTATCAATAGCAGCAATCTCCACAGAATTGCCGCATTGTCCGTGCATATCTGTCTGTTTCATGTCGACAGAGGCTACAACCCATTTAAAATTGGTATGGCTTTCTAATACTTGATACGGCGTAATCACAAAGTTCTGAACTGGCGTGCAATGTTTTTTATTCACCCCTTTATTTTCTACCGAACACTTGACCGGGACTTGGAACTTTGAACTTTTGCTCCTGCACTTTTCTAACCCCTAATCTTATCCAGCATTATCACCCTAGGTTTAATATAGCATTGTGTCAAACGTCTCCGACTCATAATTTGATAAAAAGAAACCAGTTTCGACAACAACATATCTAGTTGAATTATCTATAACCTACTCGGCCGTTGTAAAAGATTCCATTTTCTGAAATTTTCATGTTTTCTATTCCCTTTAGATAATAAGGTTCCCATTTCTTATTGCTCCGCTGCAACGAACTCATGCGCCCATGTGGAGCTCAAATCATGCGGCCGGCCTGAAGCATGGGTGATGAGGCTGCATGTACTAGTGAGCGGTGGCAGCTTGGAAGGTCAACTCTGCCCAAGAATCATTGCATACAAATATGTTTCAAGCATTTTTCATGCTATATCTGAACTGGTATTCCCTAGTTGAACTTCAGTTTTATTATATTGTCACTTCTTTTATTAGCAAATGATTGCATAAACAGGTAGTATCTCACAACCTGAAGGCCCTCAACTTGAGACAATTGGAGTACCAGGAAAGAGCGTGTTTATCGGAACTAAATTAGTATGTTAAACGCGTCGTAGCATGACAGGTCGAGCCGCGAAGATTGATCTGCAGTTTACATCACTTAAATACTATGATGAAACTTGCCAGTTTATGCAAGAATAGCGTGTCGAAGAACTAAAACTGGAGTGAGGTCAACTGTCAACCACCGACCGTATGAAATGGGCCTTTGAGAGAAAACTAGTACAAATAATTGTACTTTTTTTATCTGACGGTGCTGAATTACCTCTGATTGATCGAGGCAAGAGCTACATGAGGTCAACCAAAGTATCATGCTGTTTGTTGTTCCGAAAGTTTAGCATGATTCTGGATATTAGACCACAAAAAAGTCTACTGCTTACATAAACACACTTCTCTAGATGCCATCAACTTGGAAGGCTTCAGCATCAAAGTTCCAACCATATCTGAAATCGCTATAGGATACGCAGCTTGTCCATGTAGCCTTTATATCATCTGAAAATGGACAGCTTACGAACACCTTTTTCTGGTCTTCAAACTGGACATTATTGTGCAGTAGCCTCTTTCCCTCAAAAAAGGATGTAACTGTTGCTTGTGCAGTCGGCCAACCAGCAGCCTGTTCGGATGGCTGGGCTGGCCGGCTGGGTTGGCTGGAATTGCTGGAAGCTACAGTAAACATGTGTCTAACGGTTTTCAGCCCAGCCGCCAGCCCCAGCGATTTCCACCCATCCGAACAGGGCAGTCACTGCTGCTGCACAAGTCGCAATAGCGTCGTTGTCTCGTGTGTGTCCTTCGGATTAGGGGCCTACCTGCTCGTAATTTTCTGCGCTAATTGCCACTGGGAGTACGGGTGGTCCATGCAGCGTCAGTGTTAGAGGTGTGTACGCGCGAATGCAGTCGTTGATTCGATGCGAGGGTCCGTGGCGTCTGATGATAAAACATCACACGCGAGACAACCTAATTGATCAGGGACCATGTTACCGTAACATGGAACATCAATCAATCCACGCAAAGGGGGCGAGGATAATGGTCTGCTGCCATCCGACCTGGCAAATTCATTCATCTCTGCACATATACTGGTACTATATATTGTTTCAGTTGTTCCCTGCTAATTAGGTGCTGAATTGCTGCAGCAGAAACCCGTTATGGTCTGCTATCTCCTCACCAGTTCTTGGATCAAGCAGCTCAATTGTCAAGACCTATAGATTAGAACAATAGTATATGAGTATTGAGTACTGTAAAAGTAACAGTACAAGCAGTCACAAATCATCGGCCTAACGGCTATAGCACCAGTGGTATGGAAAAGTCCTACAGTATGTATTCCACCACAGATTTCTTAGACCTCATTGCAACATCTTGGAAAGAGCGGCGAGGCATTAAATCATTGCAAGATTTGATCAGCGACAAAAACCGAGATGCCCCGACCCGCATGTGGACCAGCTAATTCCAAGTGGTTCTGATGACATGCATCGTGCTGCTGCCGCCTGACTCGGAAGAACATGACGGTCGATCGGCGTTGCCCTAGTTGACCCGGAGGAGAGTTTTGGGGGCCTCGGTGACGGTACTCTAGCAATATCGCGTGTCATGGGATCCCCCAAAACTCGCAAAAAAAATATCGCGTGTCATGGGATCCCCCAATCCCGTGAACCTGCTTGAGCGCGCTCTTTTCAACATAACTCTACGATCCACGGATTATCTGATACTAAACAATGCTGCTGATTTTGTCTCCTTCAGTACCTGTCGGAGCCGGTAATTTCAACGTACGGATCGTCACCGACATCGACGCGCCATGCATGTATGATTAATTGTTGATTGCTTGTTAATACTAGTAGGAAGTTCCAACGGTTAATACCGATTGCCGTATATAGGCACCTGTCAGCTCCCAGTGATCAGTACTGTTAGAACAAGCTGGGTTCAGATATGACGGCACCTATATTTTAATATAGGTTCCTCATGTGCAGAGCTGTTGTACTCTGACCTCAATCGGTTAAGTGGAGTGATTTGATTGGTCATAGAACAATCAAACGATACAGTGCTCATTATGTTTTGCATTGTAAATGCCTTAGGTTCAAATCTCGTGCATTGTTTACTACTAGTACGTTCTCTGAAAGTTCATGTTCTCTGGTTTACATATCATTGAGTCATTAGTATCTTCCCGGAAAGTGTCTACTCTGAAGAAACAATATTTTAGGCCGTACTGTCCTGAAATATGCACGTTGGGGAAAACGAAAAAGCCGCCAAGACGGATGATGGTGGCCTCCTAATTAGAGTCCGACGTCTCTTTATGATGGCTCCTCCATGGACACTGACATCTTTCTTTCTTCTCGATCTTCCAAAATGAGATTTCCTGGAGAAACTGGTAATAAGAGCCGAGCCTTTTTCACCATCAATGAAGTTATACCTAGAGTGATAAATGAATGGTACTGAAGGATGGTACATATGAATGTTATAGCAAAACAATAGCCCACGCGTACGGCCAAAGTCACACCATCAAAACACTGATCATTTGATAAGCCTATCAGGCTTAGAGTTCTGAACTCCTAAACTGGCCAACTAATATTTATTATTTGTCCGTCAGATGTCACGGTACTGGAATCATCAGCAGCATATTTCGCTCCATGGTCAATTTTGAATTGTCAGGACAGGAGTATAAATTATATTGAAAGGATGACATAAAAATGTTTCGAATTTCAATAGCCGGTCTGATTCACACTGCCCTCATTTTGGAATGTAAATCTGAAAGCAAAACTTTCAACAAAGGAGAGAAAAAATATATCATTTTGACTACTGACTCTTGGGTGACGCGAGAAACGTGATGAATTCTAGACCAAGCTGCCAAGTGCCGAAGACTTCCAATTCAGACTGCGACCGTACCAAACTCTGAAACTCTTCCAGTCATCCTGAGAGATGCGCATATCGGCACGAATGTCTGAAGAGATCCAAAGTTCAGGTGGTTCGATTTCTCCAGACACCCTATATAAAATTTCTTATCATCCAAAGAGTCATACTGAAATGAACCACGCAGACCATATGATGCTTACTGGTCCGTAGTTCATACGGATCAGAATTCCTTTGTAATGCCTGCTTTGAACATCTCTTGATCGAGCTGTTCTATACATCACTGGATTGGATCCTGGCGCACGTGGCCCTATCCACTGTTGTTATCTAAGCAAAATATGCAGACTTCAGACCAGTCCAAAGAAAAATGGAGAGGGGAAATGCTAAAAGACGAGGCGAAAGAGATCGCAGGTTTTGGACTGGATTCAATCGATAGCTTTCCCAACAAAATGGACCGGTGACCTGCGAGAGACGTACGTCTCCTTTTGCAGTCGTCGATCGCTTGATTAAGATTTGAAGGTGCACCACCTTTTGTTAATGTCTTGCTAAGAGTTCATATCGGTCACGGAATCACATCGGCGCCAGCGCAACTACAGTAGAAACGCGTATAAACAACAAGGTAACTTTTGCCAATGTGCATGATAACAGATGCTGATGGCGTAACAGATGGTAACTGCCAAGTACAGGATCCAAAACCTTTTTCAAATATCTGAAAAAAGAAAAGAAAAAGAATATATTAAACGGTTTAAAAAGAGTAAATTATAACACTAACTTTGTGCCTAGGCAATTACTACTAATGGACTGAATCAGAGTTCGCTTTAATCATGACGAACCGTCAGAGACTAGCGAATGTGATTCAGTGGAAAACGGCTCGGCGAGCCACCAAAAGTGGGGGAAAATGTCCTGCCCCTTGCTGTCTCATCGTTCAACGCCATGAAACTTGGACTCCTTGCCTGCCAAAGCGACCCCTGCTCCTTCACACGAAAGGGCTTTCCTCACAACAGGAGGGTTAAACTGACCGCTGCTAATTGCTACGTAATCCAAAGAAAGGAAGACGGACTGTATCTGTCTGTCTCCATCCGAGTCTTTGAAGCCATTAGAAAACCTTGAAGAATAACAAAAGGGGAGAGGAGCGAGGCAGAGGAGCAATTCCACTTTGCCTCTTCCGGCCTGTGAAAGAAATGGATGCCGGATTGGTTGGCTTCCCCTCACGGCCATCTCCCTTTCACGACGCAGAACAGCCGCACGAGGAGAGACAGACAGACACACCTAGGTGAGGTCCGACCTGTAAAAACCAGCCATCGTGTGCACAATTATTGTATAAAAAAGAGAGACATCTTAAATGTGCTGTGTCGCAGGCCGTACCACTAGACCGTACCACTGAAGACATCTTAAATCCAATATTGAAATATTTTGCACTAATGGAATCCAATTCACTACAGCAATGTGCTGTGTCTGGACCACTTTTGCCTAGGGATTGAGAAGGACAAGCATTAGCGGCATGCGCCTGAAAATAACACGCAATACTTGAACTCGTTGATGGAGCTACATTGTCGCCTTCTTTAAGATCCGCGAAAATAACTTTATCTTGTACCATCCTGTCACCCATGATCCGATCATATCATGAAATAAACGGTCCTAAGAAAATCATGAAAGAAATGGATTTATCATATGCCCACAGTATCAGCACTCAGCAAGAACAGAGAAGTGCCCCATACTTGCCACCAAAACTTTTAAAATGAAAAATTAAAATTCCTACTAGGAATACAACAGCCCATGTACATGTGAAATGAACACCCGTGTACTGTATGTGCGTTGTACAATGGTCCAATAATTCTAAGCGCATGCGATGGTGATGTGAATTCTCATGAAATTTGGAGCGGCGGGCGAGGACTCGAGCATGCTGTCAGGCGTCAGCATTATTGGGAGTTTTCAGCTCATGGGTTCCTTTGACCCAGCTGCTTGAGACAGAACTGAAGGCGGCTTACTCAGACCGGCAGAGCCAGGGAGAGTACAACGGCCAGGAGCTTGTGCATGCACGTTGGGAGCCTTGACCTTTCGAGTCATCAATCTCGCCAAGTACAAGGATTTTCTTTTATCAGTTTTTCCAAACCCAAGAATTTTCTTCGATTATTAAATTAAAATGTCTGAATCTCCCTCCTTGCAGTCGCAACTTGCAGCTCTTGTGGCCCTGCTTGCACTGCTGTAACTTTTGTAGTACTGCTATTTTGTCGAGGAGAAGACCTGGCAAGTCCTCGCGACCTCGATCGAGATCGAACAGAACAAGGATCTATCTCATCTTCCAAAGAAGGAAAAAAAGGTTGGCAGTTGATTTGGCCCCATTTCGAACTCCACGAAGATTTTGGTTTGCCATACGCACGATGTGAGCTGATCATTCACAGTTGTACCCGATCGGTACCATATCCGTGGCGCATTTGTTTCTTCTCGGGAAGCGGACGCTACGAACGCCTTGTGCGCGCGCCGGTACGGAATTGCAGCAAAAGATATTCCCCAACCTTGGCCGAGTTGCAAAAAGACACGACGCTGAATCCAAACGAAACGACGCCGCAAACCTCTGCAAATCTCATGGAGATCGCTTATTACTAGTAGTACATCAAAAAATCTAGTGGTTGCAGGTAGAAGACGCTGATTGAGTCAAGTTTTGTACGGCCTGTACGCCGCTTGGAAGCCCCGCCTGCAGTCGAGTACTTGTCACGGGCGTTCGGAATTTCTCGTGAAAACCGTGAAGATAAAGGCGTCGGAAGGAAGGCGGATGAACGAGGACGGACACATGCAGCCACCGCACTTTTTTTGGTTCTTCTAAGTTGCCCTCACCGACCTGGTTCGTCTTCATCCCCTCCATTCCTGCATTATTGTGCGCAGAGAATCGCATACGGAGAAAGGAATCATATGTTTTTTCTTTCTTCTTAATAGAAAAGAAAAGAAAAGGAAGAAGCATATTGTGGCAGAGAATCGCATACGGAGAAAGGAATCATATGTTCCACCGTTGATTTAACAATTCCCCAAGAGCCACAAGCTGCCGATGCTTCCTTCACCTGCAATTTGATCATTGGAACATGTAGCATCGCGCGTCAACTGAATGGGATCCCCACGTGCGTTTGTTTAACTCATCTCAGGAGTTGCATCACCATCCTACCCAAAATCACATACACCGATATAGTAGTACGAACTTAATTATGCAGGAGGAATAAAAAAGAATCACTAAAATGCCGATAACTTTGGATACCCGTTGCTATGTTAACACAGCGATGAGTTTTGCACATGGATAACGCTACTGCCGACCAAGGTTTTCGCTAGGTAAGCATCGACACGTGTTCCTCCGAAGCAGCAGCTGCGCTTGCCTAGCCAGGCGCGATCGAGCAGGCAGCAAAGACAGAGCACGATCCGCTGTTTGGTTCGTTCAGGCCGGCCGGCCCCTTGTTGCTCGGTAGCAGGATTATTCATCTCGTTCCAAATTTCCAATTCCAGCTAAAGTCGCCAGCCAACGGCCAACTACTGCTACCGCTACGGCCGGCCTCGGCGCCGCCGCTCCTCCTTCCGAAAAGGAGCCGGCGCTTTTTCGGTTCGGCGCACGGATCGGCCGCGCCGCAGCCATACGATCGTTATCCACCCGTGGCGGCGGCTGCCGCAAGTAAACGGAATCTCCGTCCATCCTCGTAAAATTTCATTCACTGTTCACCGCCCTCGTCAGAAACGCGCGTCCCGTTAGTTATCCCGTGACGACGATGATGCGGCCGGGCACGGGGCCCACGACCAAGTGGCTCGGAACGCCGGGACCCGAGGCGGGGGCCCCGCGCCACCTTCTTCTCCTCCCCCTCTCTTCAGGGTCAAAACCTGGAGATATTGTTCTTGTTCGCGACCTCTCTGGTCTCCTCTTTCCCCTGCTACAGTTCCAAGCGGCGAATCGAGGCGATCTCCTTTCCGGCGTCAAATCCGGTCGGTCCGCCGTGCTTTCGCGCGTCCTCGCCGGCGCCGGAGGCTGGGGGACCGCCGGATTTGATGTCCGGTGTACATATTCCTTTAGTTAGGGTCTTCTACATCGGGCGGCGCCGTCTTGACGAGCGGTGTGAGAAGGATGTATGTCTTTCTTGCTCCTCTCCGACGGACGGCGGCCTGAGGTTCCTTTTGTGCCTGGCGGAGGCGCTGCTGAGGTTCGCGTAGGCGCCGGAGTTCTGGTTCAGGTGGTGTGCGGCCCGGGACCGGTGTTCTCGGCGTGCCGCGCCCTGTTTTCATCTTCTTTCGCTTCTTGTTGGAGGAGATGAAGCCGGAGCTGCTGCGGCGCGCGATGGCGGCCTCGTTTTTGTGCCGGCGTCTTCGGTGTCCATCGTGCAGGTGGACGGCGACGGCGTTGTTCGGCTTCTCCTGTCCCGGTTGGCGTCGACGACGGCGGCCACTGTGGACGTTTTTGCCTCTTCCTCCATCGGTGCGATGGTTGCCCTTCGGTCCGTTGGTTGCCGTTGGGAGTCGTTGGCGGCGCCGGGATCGGGAAGCTTCGCCAGGCTCCTTAGTGTTTCGAGTTTTTCTAGGAGTTTTCTAGTTTTTTCCAATTACCTCTCACGCGTGGTGGCAGTCGTGCAATATTTTCTTGAGGGACGCGTTTGTTTTCCTGAGTATAGAGGTAGGGGAGTTGGTGTGGGTTTGGGTGCGTAGTGTTTCCTTGAATGTACACGAACAGGTACTACATTTATATTCAGGAATGAGAGGTTCAAAAAAAACCTGGAGATATTTCCCCGTGCACCGGAACCCCGACCCGCCCGGCTCTACCTCGCCCCTCTGACGCGCGGGCCCGGGGAGATTAGGAGGCCAGGCTAGGCAGATCTCGCCTGGTGCGAACAGGCCAGGTGCGCGGCTCGACACGGGCGGGCGGAGGCTGTGAAGGGGCGCGGGCAAAGAGAGAAAGAGAGCCAGGGCCCACCTGGCGGCTACCGGGGCCCGCAAGGGTGGACCCCGGCGTCGCGGACTGCTAGGGATGGCCGGGTGGAAGAAAATTCTGTGCGGACCATCCGCAAACGCTCATCTTGCGGCCCCACTCCGATGGTTGACGCGTGGCCATCGTGGGGGCATCCAAGGGAGTAGCGACCGCATGCTTCCACACGGCTTGCTCTCTCACGGCGTGGCTCAATTCGGCTCCCGTCCTTTAGCAGCCTCGGCTTGGCCCTTCATCCGCTAGCCTGCTGCTTTTTATATCTCCTGTCGACGGTAATTAGAGGCTAACCTCGTCGATCATGGTGTGGAGCTGGCTCTGAGGAGCCTTTTCAGCTCGGCAGCATGCATTGAGGATATAATCGGAGAATTCTTGCAAGTCGGGAGGAGGACCTGGAGCCGCGCAGGTGCCATATGCCGGCTGCAGCCACGGCCGGTGTGCGCCGCCAGCGGACTTTGTGATGGGGCGACATTGACGCCGGTGCGTGTGTGCTCGCCGAGGTCGACGAAGCGGCCTTGCCGGGCGCCGCGGCTGCCGCCTTTTCCGTGCAGGACAACCGTCTGCAAACGCTCCGCTGCGACCTTAGATGCAAGGACTCCCATAGTCCAATCCCCGACGAATTCATCTGTTCTTTGGAGTTCGCAGCCGTGTGTTTCACTAGAGCCGAACGACCGAAGCCGATCTTGCGAGCCAAAAGCTTTGCGGAAGGATGCGATCGCTTCTCCCTTGGATGCCCCCCAGCTGTCCACGCGTCAACCATCGGGAACGGGGCCGCACAGAGAGCGTTTGCGGACGGTCCGCATATAATCTTTTTCCGGCCGGGTGGGTGGAGTGCGTATAAAGCGGGAGGCCTCCCCCCAACCTCCCTTCCCCGTCTCGCTCTACGCCCCACCCCTCCACTTCTCCTTCCCCTTCCCCCACGCCGGCGGAAGAGAAGGGAACCCACCCAACCCAGAGCGTGGCATGCTAGAGTTCGGCCTCGGGGTTCGGCTGTGCTAGAGTCCGCTCCGTCCAACAACCGCTTGCCGCCGGCCGGGTTCGGCGCGCCTGCTGCCGTCCGCCATGGGTGGGCTCGAGGAGATCAAGAATGAAGCCGTCGATCTGGTGAGGAATTACTGCAACTGCTAGTGGTTTCTCGGCTTTACGATGCTTTGTTCTGCCCCGAATTAGAGTTCGCTTAGATTAGATAGATGTTCAGTCTCTGCTTAGTACAATCATGTGATGGTTGGTTGGCTCCTTTGACTTTTTTCCCCTGCTCGTTCGTCTTCCTCACGGACGCCGGAAATCGGTGTGAACTCGTCGTCAACCCATTTCAATCTGACGTACAGTCATGTGATGGTTGGTTGGCTCCTTTGACTTTTTTCCCCTGCTCGTTCGTCTCCCTCACGGACGCCGGAAATCGGTGTGAACTCGTCGTCAACCCATTTCAATCTGACATATGAACACACCAACTGTTTTTCTGGTTTCGAAATAACTTTGAAAACTAAAAAAGGGAGCGATAGTCTTGTTCGTGTAGTAGCAGTAAAAGATTTATGGCTTTCCATCCGCAACCATGGCCGCAAAGCTCGCGTCTCGGTGGTGGCGCTGCCTTTACTCCCAATCTACCTGCGGCTTTTCGACGCGGGGAAGGACGGGCCACCTGTCCGCGGCCATGTTTCCTCCCGTGTTTGCTCATGTGAGCTGTTTGTTTGAATGCTTGTTTCCCTCACCGCCCTCCTATCTCTGAAGATCCCTCTAAATTTGCTCACTTATTGCTGCTTTCATATCCCGTATTTATTACGTTTCCTCCTTCATGAAACAAAAATATACTATAATATTCAACCTTAGATCTGTGCCTACTTCTATGCTTTTTCGCTAAATAACAAAATCTGCGAGGCCAGTCACTACGGCTGTGCTTTGGATTTCTTTAGTAGGCATATATTCCTTGTAGCAGTTTCCTATTCATAAACGAATAAATTAATTGCAGCCATATGTGTACGAAATTGCACCCCGAAAGTCAGAACTTCAAAAGTTCCTAGCACGGGGCACGCTAATCTACAATTAATCATGCTGTTGGGATTAGCTGTTAACTTTCCCAAGGAAAAAAAGGTTGCTGGAACTTGGCCATCACCGTTGTTGCTCACATGGGTTGCTGTTTGACTGTTTTTGTTTGGCTGACATAACGGACCCGCATGTTGCAAGGTTTCGTTCTCAGCTCAGTCACTAATGGCGTTTGTGTTTGCAGGAGAACATCCCCATAGAGGAGGTGTTCGAGCAGCTGAAATGCACCCGCGAGGGGTTGTCCTCCGACGAGGGGGCGCAGCGTATCCAAATCTTCGGCGCCAACAAGCTCGAGGAGAAGAAGGTAACAGAATAGTTCTGTCTGATGCATGTGTTTCCCTTTGGGTTGAATTCATATGTCCTGTCAACTGAAACCTACATGTTTTTGTGTTATGCAGGAGAGCAAACTTCTGAAGTTTTTGGGCTTTATGTGGAACCCCCTCTCGTGGGTCATGGAGATGGCCGCCATCATGGCCATTGCACTCGCCAACGGCGGTGGCAAGCCCCCGGACTGGCAAGACTTTGTCGGTATCATTGTGCTCCTGGTCATTAACTCCACCATTTCCTTCATCGAGGAGAACAACGCTGGCAACGCCGCTGCCGCTCTCATGGCCAACCTTGCCCCCAAGACCAAGGTGAGCCCAGCTGGAAATTATTCTTTTGTGGAAATGGAAACAATCATGAATAAAGAAATGTGAAAAATACATGACCTTATTCCATGATACAGTAGCCATGATATTTTCATGGAATAGTTGCAATATAGTGGAAGAAGGAATCTTTCTTTATGTGCTTTTAGGTCGAAAAGTTTCAACCATGCCACGTCCAAAACTTCAGTTATCAATGGTCCATCGGTTGAGAGGGCATATATTCCATTATTGAGGAAATGATAGGGACACATCTTTTGGATACTGTTTATAATTGGCATAAAGAATATGGAATATTTATTGCATCTTAGTTGGCATCTACAGCTTTATTTGGGCCTTGTTATATCATGTTCATAGTCATCAGAAGACTAAGTACACTGTATTCTTTAAATTTGTTTTATGTGGAACTGGAAGTCAAGTCCTAGTTTCTTTCTTACGTATGTTAGGTCTTACCCATGGTAGAATAGTATGCAGCTATAGAGTCTTGCTCATGGAATTATTGCATCACAATTGATGTCAACTGGCAGAACGCTGATCCGAACTCTGCTTGCTATCCAAGCGTTTATTTATTTTTTCTGATTGTGGTATAGAAGGATAACGTACGTGGCAATATGACATCTCTCTGCCTTCATATCCTTGTCATGTTGATGTTTTGTTTATTCATTCAACATGATGCAAGTCAAACAATCCGAAATGTATTTGGTACCCGGATGTAGACATGTAGAAAATGACAGCCTTGAAATTCGCTGCACGAGTTTTAAACAAATTTGGATTATGTTATTCAGCATATTTGACCATCTGATTAACCATGTTGGTTTTGTGTGCTGTTCTAGGTTCTGAGGGATGGCCGATGGAGTGAGCAGGAGGCTGCAATCTTGGTTCCGGGTGACATCATCAGCATCAAGCTTGGTGACATTGTCCCTGCTGATGCTCGTCTCCTCGAGGGTGATCCCCTCAAGGTTGATCAGTCTGCACTTACCGGAGAGTCCCTTCCGGTGACCAGGGGCCCTGGTGACGAAGTCTTTTCAGGCTCGACATGTAAGCAGGGTGAGATCGAGGCTGTGGTCATTGCTACCGGAGTGCACACCTTCTTCGGCAAGGCTGCTCATCTTGTGGACAGCACCAACCAGGTTGGCCACTTCCAGCAGGTCCTCACTGCGATCGGGAACTTCTGTATCTGCTCCATTGCGGTCGGTATTGTCATCGAGATCATCGTCATGTTCCCGATCCAGCACCGTAGGTACCGCAGCGGAATTGAGAACCTGCTGGTCCTCTTGATCGGTGGTATCCCAATTGCCATGCCAACCGTGCTCTCAGTCACCATGGCCATTGGCTCTCACAAGCTATCACAGCAGGGTGCCATCACTAAGAGGATGACTGCCATTGAGGAGATGGCTGGCATGGATGTGCTCTGCAGTGACAAGACCGGCACACTCACCCTTAACAAGCTCAGTGTTGACAAGAACCTTGTCGAGGTGTTTGCAAAAGGTGTTGACAAGGAACATGTGTTGTTGTGTGCTGCAAGGGCCTCGAGGACTGAGAACCAGGATGCCATTGATGCTGCCATGGTTGGTATGCTTGCTGACCCTAAGGAGGCCAGAGCTGGTATCAGGGAGGTGCACTTCTTGCCCTTCAACCCAGTTGACAAGAGGACTGCTCTGACATATATTGATGACAATGGCAACTGGCACCGTGTCAGCAAGGGTGCTCCTGAGCAGGTTAGACTGCTTTTGTGTTCCTTATTTCTACTAAAGAGAATAGCACCAATGTGCACATTGTTCTTTCAGCTTGATTAATTATTATTTCTGTTAAACAGATTGTTGCCCTTTGCAACTGTAAAGAAGATATGAAGAGGAAGGTTCACGCAATTATCGACAAGTATGCTGAGCGTGGGCTTCGTTCACTTGCTGTTGCCAGACAGGTATCTTGGCTGGTGTTCTTGACAACGTTTCTGCTGTTGTAGTGAGCCAAATTCTTATACCATGTATGACCATACTGCAGGAAGTACCTGAGAAATCAAAGGATTCCCCTGGTGGACCGTGGCAATTCGTTGGTTTGTTGCCCCTGTTTGACCCCCCAAGGCACGACAGTGCTGAGACCATCCGCAAGGCTCTGCATCTTGGTGTTAACGTCAAGATGATCACTGGTATATTCATTGGCTATACCAAATGAACTAGATATTTTATTCGGCGGGTCTTTGTGCTAGAGCTGAATCTATGTTTTATTGTACTTCAGGTGATCAGCTTGCCATTGGTAAAGAGACAGGAAGGAGGCTTGGCATGGGTACCAACATGTATCCTTCCTCTGCACTACTCGGCCAACACAAGGACTCTACACTTGAAGCACTTCCTGTAGATGAGCTCATTGAGAAGGCCGATGGCTTTGCTGGAGTCTTCCCTGGTCCGTCTTTGTCTAGCGTACCTAATTTTTCTATGTGTTATGCAAATATTTTATTTGCTTGATCGATGGGATCTTTTGTTATGCAGAGCACAAGTATGAGATTGTGAAGAAGTTACAAGAGAAGAAGCACATTGTTGGTATGACTGGTGATGGTGTCAACGATGCCCCAGCTCTTAAGAAGGCCGACATTGGTATTGCTGTTGCGGATGCTACTGACGCTGCAAGGGGTGCTTCCGACATTGTCCTTACTGAGCCAGGTCTTAGTGTCATCATCAGTGCTGTCCTCACAAGCCGATGCATCTTCCAGAGGATGAAGAACTATACCGTAAGTTCTTTTCTTCATAATCCAATAGCTACGCAGCATGTTCTGTGTACCTCTTTTTTCTCTCTTCTTTTGGGGGCAAGCAATGATTCTGACTCTTTTCTCTACGTCATCTTCTTAATTACCAGATTTATGCTGTTTCCATCACCATCCGTATTGTGGTAAGTACCTGATACCATTTTTTCCAAATATAATATAAAGCTTATTTTCTCTCCAACCTAATGTCAATTTCTATCGCAGCTCGGATTTATGCTTATTGCTTTGATCTGGAAATATGATTTCTCCCCCTTCATGGTCCTTATCATTGCCATTCTCAATGATGGTATGTGTTCTTGTTTCATTACTAGTTTCTCAAATGCATTAGTTTTAGTGTCACTTCTCATATCTCGTAAAAAAATGCAGGTACTATCATGACAATCTCCAAGGACAGGGTTAAGCCTTCTCCCTTGCCTGACAGCTGGAAGCTGAAGGAAATCTTCGCTACTGGTATCGTGCTCGGAACCTACCTCGCTATTATGACTGTGATCTTCTTCTGGGCCATGCACAAGACCGACTTCTTCACGGTAAGTCCAGATATTTTGATGCTAAGCTTGATTAGTCTCATTATTCCATATGCGTTCATGCCTGAACCAACTTCTAACTATTTATCATGTACCTTTTTGCAGGACAAATTCGGTGTCAGATCTATCAGGGATAGCGAGCATGAGATGATGGCTGCGCTGTACCTCCAAGTCAGTATTGTCAGTCAGGCTCTCATCTTCGTCACCCGTTCCCGTAGCTGGTCCTTCGTCGAACGCCCCGGTTTTCTCCTGGTGACCGCGTTCCTGCTCGCTCAACTTGTAAGTAGTAGACGGCTGCTGAGCAAACCAAAATTTATCTCTGTTTACACGTAATCTGAATCCCGTTTGTCCATGCAGGTTGCTACAGTCATTGCTGTTTACGCCAACTGGGGCTTTGCCAGGATCAAGGGCATCGGCTGGGGCTGGGCTGGTGTCGTCTGGCTCTACAGCATCATATTCTACTTCCCGCTCGATGTGTTCAAGTTCCTCATCCGTTTCGCACTAAGCGGCAAGGCCTGGAACACTCTCTTGGAGAACAAGGTACCCATTTATTTCGTTATTGTATCGCAATTTGACTGTCACTCGTCTTCGTCCAGCAAGCTGATGAAATTTTGGATTATGTTGTGCAGACCGCGTTCACCACCAAGAAGGATTACGGTAGAGAGGAGAGGGAGGCACAATGGGCCACCGCACAGAGGACGCTCCACGGCCTTCAGCCACCGGAGGTTGCCTCCAACACGCTCTTCAACGAGAAGAGCAGCTACCGCGAGCTGTCAGAGATTGCCGAGCAGGCCAAGAGACGAGCTGAGATCGCGAGGCTGAGGGAGCTCAACACCCTCAAGGGCCACGTCGAGTCGGTGGTGAAGCTCAAGGGGCTGGACATCGACACCATCCAGCAGAACTACACGGTGTGAGACCGCCGGGATGTCGACGAAACCTTTGCCGCCCGTATTGGGATCGGAGCTCTGAATCTGATTAAAGAAAATTTTCGGTGAAAATCAAACGTGTGGCTGATCTGACCGAACAGCCCCTAGTTGTAAAGTTCTATACCACCAAATACTGCTATATGATGGTATGGTTAGGTTCCCGTCCTTCTAGGGAGTTTTTCTCTTTGCTGTTTTACTAGTGGAGTGCGCGTCTTGTAATCGTTTTGCGTTTTTTTCCTAACTACCCGGTGATCTTGCGGAAGCAAGACGGAGAAATAATGCAAAAATTTTCTGCCCAATGAACTCCCTTTGAGTTATACAAACAACAAAGTTGTCTCTGCTATTTGAGTGCTGCAACTCTGACCAACTTCTGTGTGTCCTGTTTTAACTACTGTCATGTCTACTGCTTCCACAATTCCTTTTCCATGCGTTGCTTCTTACTCCTACCCGCCAAAGAAATCTGTTGAAACCAAGAGTTGTCTTAGTCGATTATTCTCTCTCAGCTCTATGATTACGATGCAATCCTCCAACCTATTCGATCCGTTCCAATATAGAAGCATTTCTAGCGTTTAAAATTTGTCCTATAATGTAATCATTTATTGAGCTTGTCCCACAATGAAAATATTCCAAGACCTTTGTTCCTATGTAAGCATTCCGGAGGCTTATCAAACTTTGCTCGTAGTGAGGGGCATGTGGTTTTGTTTTTATTATTGCAACCTTTGTTTGTCCAAAACATCCTACTAATGACCAACGGCGTACTGGAGCGATGTGTTGCAGTTCAGCCCAATCTGGGTAAGCAAAGCACTTCAACTAAAACCACAATGTCTGAAGAAATTAGCAGGGAATATGAAAACAGGGAATACGAGCAATGTATTATGTATGCGTTGCGAAGCAAAAGTACTCGCTTGCGCTAGTACATCAGTCGTATTCAGAGATTGTACCGTTGTTATCATACCCACAAAAAAGTGATTCTATACGCTACTTCACGAGAACCGAACAATACCAAGCGAATCGCACCAATGCTCCCCAAAGCGATATATAGTGGAATACCTCACTCCCCAATTGCCTTTCCCTTTCGCATCCAATACGAGTACGATCACAACCAGAATACCGCCACGGCCGAAAAAGCACGCCGATAGACGTACGGAAAAAGCGCGCGCGCGTGGGGCACACGGCAAACGCTGCGCGCTCCACACGTCGCGCCGGCGCCGCCCGAAAGGCACCGGCCATCCTATGCGATCGATCCGACCGGAGATTGCGCAGCGGCACCGAAGCTTAGCTAGCGTGACTCCGATTCACGAACTCCTGGCGAGGCTTATCCCGCCAGGAAGGTCATTGCAATCCATCATCCCCGGTGCTCGTTTTGGCTGCGCACCACCACCAGTAGTGCGCGTCGCTGGCCGTGTCCTGTCCCTGGCGCTGGCGCGGGCATCCGCCGCTACAGCCATAGAGGCATGGCGTCGGGAAAGCGGATTCCTGTTCCTGCCGTCGCGCGCGCGGACGCCGCTCGTCCATCCAAAGTGCAGGCGGGTGCACCATTATTCGTTACACTGCACCACGGACCATGCCCGGCTCTCCTTTATTCTCCACAGTCCGCCAATCATCGCGGCGTGCCGCGTAATATGCAGTGTTCTTGTTCCGTTGCCTTTGGATGATGAGCCGGTGCTGGTAGGCATCGCTTTTTTTCCCCCCTGCCCCGTTGCTGTCTCTGTAGGAAAGAAATTGAGACGGTGAGAATCGGAAGAAATACCACCTAGTACATTGTTCGGTTTGAGTCATTTTCCACAGGAATTACGGACCACCACGCTATCAGGCTAGGCAGCTACAGTATTCCTGGCCATGGGCTTCGAATAGCTAAAAGAGTCATTTTCCGCAGGAATTTTCACGGATCACCACGCTAGCAGGCTACAGTATTCCTGGCCGTGGGCTTCGAATAGCTAAAAGGAAGAAGCCTCCAACTGAAAGGACCCATCACTCGCTCCTCCTCGCTGCACGAACCTTTATTCTCTTGGAGTACGATTAGCCATCTGAGCTTTGCTTCCTGTTGCTGTTGGGACCAACCATTGTATTATGCAGCCCGTGTATTGTACCTGGTCTTTCTTTTCGCAAAGAAAAAAAGAGAGAGAAGATGATCGTGTCGCTCGCACTGCTCGCGCCGGTTGCTGAATGAGCTGAACGGTCTCCAATCACCAGGTACATTATGCAGATCCTCAGGGCCCAGAAATGACTGGAGGAGCTTAAAAGAGGAGACAGGCGCCAGCCGAGGCCGTGCGCGGGATAAGATATCTGTAATCTGTTAGATGTGGGGGTAGGCGGGAGAAGATCCTCATTTGGCATCTCGCTCGCAGCGGCCAAAACAAGTCGAGGCTGGCTAGGTGCTGATTCACGGAGCAAAGCTGCAGTATTATTGACGGGCACGCAAAAGCTTTGCAGCTGCGGTATTATTAACGCTTGATGATTGATCGGTCCAAAACTAGTGCAGGCACGGACGGGTCGGCAGATGAGGACATTTCAAGAGGCGTGATCTCGCTTTCTTTTTGAATCAATGAGCGCAGCTGACTCGGCGATGAGAATCGCTAGTGGACGATGCTTACAATTTTTTCAGAGGGAAATGATAGGCGTGCAAGAAATTGGCGTTGATTCTGGGCAGCAGGTAGGATGGGATCAAGACCAGCCCTGCTTTGCGGTCCCAAAGCGAGACTCGAACTCCTTTTCCTTGTTCCTGTCATACAGGAAGAGAAAATGTCCTTTCAATAGTATGACACATACACGGAGCGTACAAACTCTCTGTTGTTTACGGTTTGAACTTCTTTGAACAGCTTTGTTTGAACAACTATATGCATCAATCGATTTTTGAATATTGATTTTTTTAAATATTTTCTCTCCTTTTTTTTTCTAAAGAGGAGAAAACGCGACGATAAAAAGCACTCTTTCGTTTTCACCACTTTCTTAGGCTACCGGGGATAGGCCACTTTCTTGAACCTCAGATGATGAAGCCGTGAACAGAATTTAATGGGCCATATAAGCCCATACCATCTCTCGCCACTCTTTCAACAACAATGACTAGTTAGGCCGGCCTTGGGCTTAGAGATTACGTGGTTGTTGGCCCATTATTTTACGCGAGAGTTCAGTTTTAGTTTAGTTAGCCCACTGTAATCTTCGTTCAGGAAGTCCACAATTGTTTTTTTTTTTTTTTTTTTTGCGAAGTAGGAAGTCCACATGTTAGCTGGGCTCCCCTCAAAAAAAAAAAACATGTTAGCTGGGCTGGCGGTGACAAGTCTTTTTTGAGCCGAACTACGGCGGGCAAGTTGCCAGCCTGAACTTTGTATTAATATGCATGGTGGAGCATACAGGATTTATGAAAGTTGGGTACAAAAAGGAGAGAGAGACTCTAGTACTAAATTACATCTCTTATTTGCGCAGCCCAGTTGCGCAGCTCGTTTTTCTCAGTAGCCTTTCTGGCCCTGTGAACCCATAGATGGAGGTCATCAGCAATGTTCTGCAGCACAACAGCAAGGGGTAGCATCTGGTGTTGGAAAATTAGGTGATTCCTTGACTTCCACATGTTCCATAAGAAAGCAGTCAGAACTGTAGACCTGATAAGTTGATTTGACCCAAAAAAGAGCTGTATATCCCATAGAGCATAGATATCTGTCACTGCGAAGGAGGTTGAATTGGTGACCTGCTGCCAGAAGGCTGTTGCTCGGGGGCATGAGAGGAACAGATGGTGTTGGTCTTCTGGTGCCGCACAGAAAGGGCAGTCCGACGAGTTAACCACATGATGCCGGTGTAGTCGAGCCCTAGTTGGGAGGCGCTGGCGGTGTAGAATCCACAGAAAGTGCTTACATTTCGGTGGGGCGATGTTGGTCCAGATAAGGGCAGCGACATCTGTACATGGACCTTGTTGTGAAAGGGAGAACAGTAGCAGTAAGACCCCGATGATCAGGTTCCGTTGACAGGTTAACATTCTGAAGAGCAAGCATCAACTGATCTAGTTCAGACTGAGCAGTATCAGAGAGCCTTGGTAGGAGTGGTGGATTCCACACACCATTGGAGAATGCTTTGGCAATCGAGATGTTTGGTCTTGCCGCATGGGTGAACAGAGCTGGCATCAGCTGTGCCAAAGAGGCGGGCCCGATCCAGTGATCTAGCCAGAAGGAAGTGTGATGACCGTTCCAAGGTGAACCGAAGTATGCAGGCGTAGTTTTGGGAGCAATTCGAGTAGAGAAGACCAAATGGGTGTGTGTAGGTGGTGCAAGTCACCAGGTCGAGATCAGCAGACCAGCCATAGTGGAGTTGGAACCATCGCTGCCATGGAGTTGTGGGGGCTTCATGTATTTTGAAGAGGATTTTCAGAAGTAGACTCTCATTTTGGCGTTGTAGGTCCCGGACCCCTAGGCCTCCTTTTTCTTTAAACTGACAGACAATGTCCCAAGCTACTTTGCAGTTACCCCCGTGGCACTTATCTTCGCCCGTCCACAGAAAAGCTCTGCATAACTGTTCCATCTGTTTTGTAGTACCTTTGAGGAGAGGTATTGAGCACATAGCGTAGGCAGGGAGAGAGTTGAGAACTGAATTGACAAGCAGAGTTCTGCCACATTCATTAAGCAGTTTCCCCCTCCATCCGGAGATGAAGCCCCTGAATTTTTCAACGAGAGGCATTAGATCACAGATCCTCAACTTGTGTGGGGAGAGAGGTAATCCCAGATAAGCCTGCGGGAAGGCAGAAATCGGGCAGCCAAAAACAGAGGCCAGGAGATTTGCCTGACCATCAGACACATTCATGGGCACCAAAGTACTCTTGTCATAGTTGATATGGAGGCCAGTCATGCTTGAGAAGGCATCAAGGACTGATTTGAGGCGGTGCAGTTGATCAATATCAGCTTTGAGGACTATGAGCGTATCGTCTGCATATTGAAGGACGGGGCAAGGCAAGGTCGGGATCAAGGGGTGTGTGAGGTTGCCTTGCTGAGATTCTTGTTGGATCATGCGTTGAAGAAGATCTGCAACAATGATGAAGAGGTACGGAGACAAAGGATCCCCCTGCCGGAGTCCCTTCTTGCACTGAATCCACTTCCCAGGCACACCGTTGAGTAGAACTGCTGTTTGGCTAGAGGAGTTTAGGTTGGAGATCCATTGCCACCATAGAGGTGGAAAACCTTTTGCTCGCAGGATTTCATCCATAGCATGCCAGTCCACTGAGTCAAAAGCTTTCCTAAAATCCAGTTTTAGCACAACAGTAGGTGCTTGGCGTTTCTGACAACACTGGACAATCTCAGTTGCATAAATACAGTTTTCTGAGATGCATCTGCCTTTAAGGAATCCCGTTTGGTCAGGGTGCACTAGTAAACTGATGAGCTGTTGCAACCTAACTGTCATGGCTTTGGAATGAAATTTGGTGGTGCAATTCTGCAGAGAGATAGGCCTAAAATCCTTTGGGTGTGTCGAGAGTTGTTTTTTTGGCAGAAGAGCTATGTAAAACATGTTGAATCTCCTAAGATCAGCAGTGCAGGAATGAAACTCCTCGAAGACCTGAAAAAGGTCCTGCTTGATGAGTTCCTAGCTTTTGTGAAAGAAAAGAGGGCTGAAGCCATCAGGACCCGGGGTGCAGTCTTGCCTCATACGCCTGACAACTTGTTGGATTTCCAGCTGGGTAAATGGCGTGACTAGGGAAGCAGCCTGGTGAATATCCAATTTGGAGTTCTGGAAAATGGTGCCCAAATCAAAAATTGGGGTGCATGTGTCAGCGGTGCCAAGGATATCCTTGTAGTATTGGTGGAGCAATTGTGCTTTTGCTTCATGTGCTGTGATGACTTGATTTTCCACATGAAAGGCCGAAATCACATTCCTGCGCATGTGAACTGTTGCAGACATGTGATAGTAACCAGAATTTTCATCCCCAAGGCAACAGGTTTTGACCTTTCCTCTTTGGCGCCAATAAGCAGCAATTATTTTGGATTGAGCCGCAGCTTGTTCTTTTACAAGATCACGCAGTGTATATTCAGCATGTGACAACATGCGCACTTCCTCAATCCTGTCCATCATCCCAACCACCAGGTTACAGTTTGTTAATATAGCATCCGGGGCTCTTATTGATTTTGCCCAAGCTTTCAGGTCGGCTCTGCTCCTCTTGAGCCCCAGGCATAGTCGTGCAGTGGGGGACATATTGCGAGGGGGTTGATGTACGCTGCCCCAAGCAGAGGACACCAGTTGGTGGTAGCCAGGATAGTGCACCCAAGAGTTGCAGAAACGGAAGACAGACGGCTTGGGAACATTAGAGGAAGCAGTCACCTGGAGTGGAGCATGATCAGATACAGCCGTGTCAATGGACTTGAGGACAGTTGAGGGCAGCAGCTGGTTCCATTCATTATTCACTAGAACTCTATCCAGACGTGCAAGAATTGGTGGATGCTGGTTGTTGGACCAAGTGTACAGCCGATCCAGAAGAGGCAGCTCATGCAGTGCCATTGCGTCAATAGCATCATTGAACAGAGTAGCATCATGTGAGTCAAAAGAGTTATTGGAGCGTTCGCCGGGGAAGCGCACCAGGTTGAAATCACCGAGCAGCATCCACGGACCTGAGATGGTAGTGGCCATGTTGCAGAGTTCCTGAAGGAAGGCTGGCTTTTCTTGGCGGTTGCATGGGCCATATACATTTGTAACAGTGAACTGCATGGCAGATGATCTCAAGGTGAAGTGTGTCGTGACTGAGTAAGCACCTTCGGCAGAAGACTGCAGTTCAAGGAGACCATCATCCCAAGCAGTAATTATCCCTCCTGAGGCGCCAATGGACGGCCTGAGCACTAGTGAGTGGTGAAGGGCACCAGGCAGGAAAGTCATGGCCTTGAATGGTGGCATATCTTGCAACTTGGACTCCTGCAAGCAGATGATAGCCGGTGAAGGAGAGGGCAGTGCCAGTTTGACAGCATTACATTTGTCTTTATCATTGAGACCTTAACATTCCAGGAGAGGATGGAGATTTGCTGCTTAGAAAGACTAGCCATGAGGAACCAGCAGCACACAGAACAACGGTAACCGACGCGGACTGGGACAAACACCAGCCACAGTAGGGAGGGATTTAACAGTCTACCCTCACTACAACTACCGGAAGATAAGCTGCGCCAAGGCAGGGCATTAGGCCCAAAGTTTTGCCAGCACCCATTACATAAATAGTTGTGCCGCACACTGAGGTGGGCAGAGCAAAAGACTTGCAGAAGACGGCCTGGATTGGGAGCCATCTAATCGACGGACTCCGGCATCTTGGAGGTTGGTGCAGGGAGGGACGCTTCAGGGTCGCTCATGGCGGCCAGCTTGTCTTCAGTGATGTAGCAGGAGCGGCCCAGCAGCTTGAGGTCATCCAGCTTCCACGCCGGGACACGCGAGGAAGCATCATCCAGCGGGGCGGCATCAGCAGACGTGGCCGAGGTAGAGGACGAGGAGGCGGAAGCCGCTGCTGGCAGCATCTTGCGCTTCTTGAGGTTGCCCGCCATGGAGACGTAGTCCTGAGGCACCAGGAGACGGATGCGCTCACTGTGCCTTTTCAGCGGTGGAGGTGCGGCAGCTGCAGTCAGGGCCGGAGCTAAAGGCGGAACCGCTGCGTCCGGCACAGCAGCGATGTGACCCGTGCTCATCGTCGGGAGCTCGGTGCATGCGCGGCCCGGCGAAGCAGGTGGAGGCGGAGCCGGGACGGCCGGTGGAGGAGTGGGCACCATGAGGAATACGTCAGCATGGGGCGGCAGTCCCACACTTGGCGGAACGTCCACAGCAGCAGGATCATCGCCCTCCTTGTCCTCGAAAAGCTTGAACCAGTCATCCGGGATATCGAGCGCCGGCTTGTCGATCTGCAGCACAGAGGAGAACTCACCCAGGGAGAGGTCGACCGGCCCACACGCAGAGATGTCCACTTCCCCCCAAGGGATGGAGCCGGTTGAGTCAGCTGGGGAGTTGTGGGCATGTGGAGGAGCCGACAGAGCAGCCAAGGCTGCGACGGAGCCCTCGCCCGGGGCCGTAGCCACGGGCGCCATAGTCATGAGCGCGCCGCGGACCGGGGCCGGACATGCATGGTTGACCAGCGCTTCTGCTGCCTGGAGCGAGCAGTGGATCTGAGGTGGGTACGGGGCACCCTGGCAGAGGCGGTCGGCGGAGACGACCAGGCGGCCATTGCCCCCACCCTGGCCACCTCATGGATGAAGTTGACGGAAGCCGAGGCCAGGTTGACCAACATCATGCCGCGATCAGGACGCAGCGCATCACGGTAAGGCTGCAGAGGAACTTTGAAGACGGATTTTAGCCCATCAATAGCAGTAGCCTGGATGAGGATGAAACCTTGCTTGAGCTTGAATTCAACTGCAGCTGGCCTTTCCAGAAGCGGATATGCACGCGCCTCAGGCATGATCAGCTGGCCCTTCCTTGCCCCAATAGGGACCGGCAGAACATCCGCGCGGCTCATGAGGTCGGGGCTGAGTGGCATCGGGTCAGGACCCGGTAGGATCTCCAGCGCGCCCCGCTTTGCAGGGGCAAGTTCGTCCATGCCCCCGGAGGAGCCTTGGCCCGGCGCAGGAGGAGGCCCGCCAAAGCGCATGACATGCGCGCAATGGCCGGCTGCGCGTGGGTCACAGCCGCAGAGCATATCAGGGGCAGCCGGTGCATCAGCATCTGCAGGAGCCGGCAGGTCCGGAGCCGGAGGATGAGGAGGAGGTCCATCATCGTCGTTGTCGGAGTCGGAGTCCTCGATGTCTTCGGTGTGGATGATCTGCACCCGGGTCACGGAGCCCAGCCCGTCATGGTTCTTGATGTGTTGCTGGCGCATTCGCCCCTTAGCGGCAGCCCTGGCATGGCTGGATCGCCGCAGAGGGGGTGTGGAGGCGACCTGCAGAAGCGCTCCTTGTGGCCGAACTCCCAGCAGCGGCGGCAGCGAAGGGGTTCCCTACATTGCGCACGCCAATGGTCGAGCGCGAGGCAGCGGAAGCATCTTGCTTGGAGGTGATTGGTGGGGATCTTGAAGCGGCGCGGAGCGGTGATGGTGGGGAGGGGTGGAGTGGAGGCGATTTGCGCGAAGGAAGGTGAAGGATTGCGGGTCGGAGTGGAGCAGGGTGGTGATTTTCCAGGGAGTAGCGAGGGGAAGATGGCCTCAATTGATGGCGAGGGTAGAATACCTGGACCTTGGATGGACGTAGTCTGTGGACCGGGGCGCCGCAAGCCGTCGATGATGAGGACGGACGGACGGGGCGCGCTCGCGCTCAGATCCTGGGTAGCTGAGCCGGGCGGCGCGCACAGTTCCGGCATTAAGGTGAGGTGACCGGCGGGCAGGGGAAGCTCACGCCGTTCGGCCTCCCCCACCGGCCCTTGCCCCGAGACGGTTCGACCATCCCGCACCGGAGGCACGCAGGAACCTCCAGAGGCTGGGCTCTGGGTCACACGGGCCTCGGGCCCAGAATTGGCCGCTGGCACCAGGCCCGGCTGAGACCGGAAAGAGAGCCGCGCCGCCGCCGCAGAGGAGAAGAACGAGAGGCGGTGCCGGCCATGGCGGAGATCACCAAGGGTAAGCACAAACTCCGCAATGGACGGACGGGCGAAGATAGCTTTGAACACAAATCCACCTTCATCAGAGACAGAGGCATCGCCAGGAGCAGAGCACAGCCAGAAATGCAGAGTATTCCGGATCCAGTGCAGGTTGCAGGAAGGGGTCCGTGGGTACGGAGAGACCCAAAGAGGCGTAGGAGCAGCCAGAGGAGAGCGGAGCGTCAAAGGACGGAACGGTGGGGAGTGGAAGTGAAGCCGGCCTCACCTGCGACTGCGAGGGCAACGTCGGGACGGTGATGAACCCCGGGACGACCAGGAGGGCAGGAGTTGGTGAGCAAAACCATCGATTCTCTGGTCAAATGGTTGTCCGAGGAACCATCACCTGCCACTCCCGGAGACGGTCAACAACAGCAGCTAAGGCTGTTCCCTGTTCTGGGGTACAGGTTAACAAAACTTGTTGCACAGGGGAGTGTACGAACGTTCATCTGTAGCCAGTTCATTCGACTGCAGGGCCTTCGTCACTTCGGACTACACATCTCTGCGCCGGTTCCTGGTCAACATATTCGAGCAAGTAGCACTGAGTAGTGGGACTTCATTTAAGGAAGGTGATATTCGCATCCTTGGCGAACTTCGTGGCCTGCGCTGTCTCAGGCTTCAGCACAGGTCCTACAATGAAAGTGCACTCGCCTTCAAGGAAGACGAATTCCGAAGCCTCCACTTTCTTCTTGTTGAGGGCAGCAACATCACCAACATTTCCTTTGTCAGTGGTGCAGTGCCTAAGCTCGAGAGAATTAGTTGGTCTTCTGCCACCATGGATGGCATTTCTGGACTCACCTGCCTCCCTAAGCTGGAGAAGCTGGAGCTCAACGGCAACTGCAACCTGATCAATCCGGCGAGAGCAGAAATTTTCCATCATTCTAACGATCCTGTTCTAAAGCATAATCCACACCCTCAACGCCAAGAAGACGGAACTGCAGCGGTAGCAACGACCTCATCGGCTCCATGAGTACTCTGGTGCTCTCCATCCACTTGAAGCTTTTACTGAAGGAAATCCTGGTCTTCTCCTTTTCAGCCTCACGCGTCAACGAGTTTGAATTCATCCTTCAAGTGTCAATTTGTTTGCCTGTCTTCACGTATGTTGGGTGTGTTTGGTTTGATTCTACGTACTCTCAAGATTTGAAATTCCCCTTCATGTACCTGTTTATTTGTGTGTGGACGAGAGTGAGCTGCGCTAGTAGTACACTGTACAGTCCTTGGTGTCGAATTGGATTTGATCAAGTGTCGAATTGGATTTGCTAGCACTCATCATGAACACTGCTAGTTTGTATTGGACTTGTTTGATTATTGTTAGTCAATTGATGCCCTGTTTGTGTGTTACTCTGGACCCTGGTAGGGGAGAGATACTTCTCTCTGTTCCCTGTTAGCTTTCTTATGCATGATGAATATTTACTTTACTGTGTTGTTGACATCACCCTGAATTCTCTGATAGGTTTACGTGTTATTTCTTCAAGATAGAACTTGAACTGTTCCACTTGTCCCTGGTAATTGCATTTCGTTCAGACTGTCGGTGAAAGGTCTCCTACAGTATTGGTAATTAAGTTACTATGAATCTGTGTGCTACTAGTGGATGATGACAGAACAAAGATGACGGAAACAAGATAAAGGTCATCACAGGAACATGTATAACTAGCAGGAACCCCGGGCGTTGCCCCGGGCTGTCAAATTCATGTGTGTTTTTAAAAAATAAATGTTGAACAAACTATATCTATAATCTCCAAAAAAACCACCTGACTCAAAAATTAGAGTGGTAGACGTAGAACATTCAGAATTTAAGGTATACTGTCTCTCCAAACACAACATAATGATTGATGATCCCTTTTGATCTTATTCTTTTCGAAGAAATTCTCTGGTAGCCAGCAACTGAATAAACATGTGAAAATTAGTAAGACTGCTGAAATAAGTGACATGTCTAACAAAAAAACAATCTATCATTTTGCTAATTATCATGCAAAAAATATTCTACTAATTTGCTGGAAAACTAGAAAGATGGATGCAACAAAAAAATTAGAACTGAATTCACAAAACCCAAATTTACTCTATTAACCATAAGAAAGAACTCAATGCTTATAAGGATCCTGCTATATTTAATATCTCAATTATTTTAGATGAAGAAAATGAATTAATGTGCATGGGTGTTTTCAGCATGTTGACTATAACAATCGACAACCAAGGTGAAGGAAGAACTTCAGTACTTCAATGACATGGCCAAGTAACAAATGTAACTGGAGTGGTCTTTTCCGACTTCACCAATATAAAGCTATACGCCTTTATCTGAGTCCTTTCAACCAAGAAAATTATTCGTATTTCTTTATCTGCTACTGAAACAGTAAAAACATTCAAGTAAGTTTACTGCAGAGAAATTGCTACCATCCAGACAAAGGAAACTCAAAATCTTCAAGCCATTTCAGAAGGTCAGTGACTCCAGGAACAGACTTGAGGAAAGAAAACAGACATCCATGAAAATTATTTATTTGGCCAACGGAATGCATATAAATACGATTGCTGCTATCCCTGTTTTTTTTATAAAAAATATCATAATCTTAGACCCATAGTTTCAACCAATCCATGAGGGCATCACAACAGATTAATAATGGCCGTTCAAAATTAAGCAACACGATTAGAAGCACAAAATTACCAAACTGACAGCAATTCACAATAGCCACCTAAGTTTGCTCCATTGCTCAACTGACTAAACCAGTAGTTAACGGTCAAACAGTAAACAGTATGAATACGTGCAAAAAATGGCTTAAACATTTTAATTGATCACAAACACTGAAGACTGATAAACCTCAATACGGTGAAGCAATTAATGTGCTAAGAGACATAGAAGGGTTCCGCAAGATCCCATATAGTAATTTGCTGGAGCTAAATCCATCAAAGGAACAACATAATACTTGTACATTCATACCACCAAAAGAACAATCCCCACTAATGTCAGAGGACTACTGTTATGAAGGGGAAAGCAAAACTAATGCAGCAGCAGCAGCATTAGGTAATTCGATGCATAAAAAACTGTTCTGCTCTTCAGATGTACGATATTATATGATTATTATACACATAAAAAATGTTGATAAAAAAATACCTTGTGACCTTCTGATTCTTTTAAATAAGAAAATCCTGGTCGAACAACAGTGATGAGCTACCTGCAATACCACATAAAACAAATCATTTACTTCATTTACAGACACAGTTTAAGCAAAAAGAAAAAATGACCATAGTTCACTTAGGGTGTACGATGCTGCATATTAAATTAATGCATGAGATGTTTCATTACGGTAAACTCACACTATAAAAGCTGGGAAAACAAAAATACCTTGGATGAAACTCTAGAGGTGAGGATTACTACTTGTTACATTTCCATACGAACATATGACTCCAGTAGGCACATCACAGCAGGAAATCCGTTTACAGTTGTAATGATTTTATAGCAAACAGTCATCTGCAAGTTATATTTCTATTATAGCAAACAGTAGGGAATTTGTGAATATTGTCAAGAAAGCATGGAAAACAATACTCCTTAAAATTTAAAGCACCATACAGGCATACACATATGTCAGGCAGCTATAACCTGACGCATTTGGCAAGCAGATATAACCTTAGCAGTATACACAGATAAACTATACATGATGGCAGTATATCATTCAGAAGTAGCCCTGGTTCATGTGGCTGGGGCAAAGCTCGACCTCAGCTCTGGTAGCTTCGGCGCCAAGCTCTCCATGACCGGCATTTGGTCTTGCTGCACATAATTCATGTCGAAATCTGCATTTCAAATCAATTGTGTCACGGGCAACATATAATTAGCAGTTTAGCCCATCGTAACCAAGATTTAAGGAAAAGGATAATGACGTGAACGAACCAACGAACTCGGTGTCGTCTGGGAGGAGGGGGGGAAGTTGAGCCAGAGCTCGGGCCGCAGGACGGCGTCCCGCCCGAAGGCCACAACCTCCACCGTGAGGCCGGCAGCCGCCTCTGCCTCATCGAGCTCCGGGGACTGCAGCGAGGAGGCGATCTTTGCGAGATCTGGCACGACCTGGCGGCCAGGGAGCCGCGGGAGTCTGGCGCGGACGTGGCCGGCGATCTCGGCCAGGTCCGGTCGGCGAGGAGCGCCGCCCTGCACGGCGGGCAAGAGTAAAGAGGCCAGGCCCTCGCAGACGCCACGCTGTGACGAAGAGCTGGGGGAGGCGGAGGGGACCGGGTCTGCGTTGTAGTCCGGCGCTTCCTCGGGGGAGAAGAGGGAGTTGGCGATGGAGCGCGCAAGCCATGCCATTGCCGGCGGTGCAGGGGCGGAGGAGACGGGGTAGTGGCTCGGCGGCGGCGAGCAATCGGGGAAGAAGGAACGGGGAGAGGCAAATGGGATGGCGCTGGATGTCTCTAGATGCTGCACGGGTGCGTGTGGGAAGGTAGGAGCCGGATCCTCTGCAGTAACTGCAGAGGGTAGTCGGGTGGCTGCATGTGGCGGCAGCAGCGTGTGCCCCCCACATGGCAGCCACCCACCCCACTGCAGAGGATTTCATTCCGGGAAGGTAACGACCGGAGGCTAGTTGAAAAATCGATTTCGGAATAGTGTAACAGTAACTTGAGCGGGACCGCCGAGGATTAGGCTCTCCGCACTCATGTTCCTCTATTCCCTTCCTCTAAAAGGAATATTTCGTCATAGTCATCAAAATTCTTTCCTCTATACCAATTTCTTCCGCACATGTGATTCCTCTGTATTCTTCCTCTATCCCAACTACCATATATTTTATTCAACCAACTACCATCACCTCTATCTCTCTACCACGTGGAGGGCCACACGACCTCGGCGCACCGGATCTGGCCAGTGGCCACACCGGATCCGGCCTGGAGCTCGAGCTCCATGGCCATGGCGGCCGGTGGCGGGGAAAAATTCAATTTCGGGACAACGAGTAATGTATTCACATCAACAAGTAATCAAATAGGAGCGCACGGATGGTAGCTAGCCTTGGGAGAGAGGAATCGGGCTAAAGCTCACCGAGAGGAACGAATTTGACGGCGAGGTAATGAACGCCCCCGGCGGTTGTGCTTGGAGAAACTCGAGTCGATATCGCCCGTCACCTTAGGAGATGAAGAATGGAGATGGGGAGGAGCTCGAGGACCCTGCGGTGCACCCCTCCACGGAGGCGCTTGGTCGGAGATGGGTGTAACAGCGGGGCGGCTCGGTTTTCTGTGACCTCGGCGGTCGGCAATGGAGAAGAAAAAAATACCAAACTCTATTTCGTTTTACTTGTCACTTGTTAGTTACTGTAGCAACTTTGACCGACTGTCTTTTTCTACAAATTCGTCGTCGATGCCTAAAACTTTCTTATCAATAGAATTATCACTAAACATATTTTGACAACATTGCGTACTTTGAAGTATTCATCAAAATTTTGTAGAAAAAAAGGGTCAGTCAAAGTTGCTACAGTAACTAGCCAGTGACAAGTAAAACGAAATGGAGGTTGGTAGAAGAGAAGTGAGGGAGAGAGAACAGAGGGCAGCAGCGGCTGGAGCTTGTGCCCGCCGTTCTTGACGGAAGGAGAGACGGCGTCGATGTGGGGCCGACCAGCAGTGAGAGAGGGAGTTGAACGGCGACGTATGACGTCGGGAGCGGCGGGCGGCGGCTCGGGCGCGCGCGCAGGCGGCGTCACGGGGGTGGACGGCGCGGCCGGCGGCCTGGGGCAGCGAGGGGAGCGCCTTGCGTGCGCGGGCCCCATGCCTGATAGCGGGTGTCTTGGAAAACGCTATCTATAGCGGAGTGGATGCCGTCCTCTTATTTACCGTAGCAGATAGAGGGCACCGGTGCAGCATGTTTTACTCTAAAATTTTACTCCAGGAGCTCGTACAGGGAACCGGTGCGGAGAGCCTTATAGAGAAAGATAGATGCAGGGTGCTCTGAAACTGAATCTGCCGTTTTCATCAGATACAGAGAACCGATCAGTAGAAACGCTAGTTTCGTCAGTTCGCCCTGATGCAAGTATGCAACCAACACGCCCCTGTTCTAGTACTAGCACTGCTACAGCCCACTCCGCGCTGAGCTCTGCGGCCCTTCTCTTATTACACATACACTAGTTCAGCTAGCTAGCAAAGGTTCGTCAAAAGCACCAAAGAGACTATGGTTCGTACCTGTAAAGAGACTACTAGTTCACCGTTGCAATGCGTTTTTAGAAAATAGATATCCTAACAGTAACTTTCGGCTGCATGTCGCCACACAGTCCATTCTAAATGTGTTTACTTAACCGTCACAGCGTGACGCCATGATGCGTCCACGTCTGTCTGTATATGATCAGGAATAATGGTCAAATGACTCAAATCATGAAGCATCATGACCCGACGATGCTGCTTGGTCGACGTTGGTTCGATCGTTCATGTGCTTGCAAGTTAGAGGCATGCAAGTGGTTTAATCCGGAGCTCAATCTAGGCTTTATCTGTCAGTCACATGGCAGACAGTGGCGCCAGAACAGTGCCTGGATGTGAAGTCTGGATCATCGTCATCGATCTCTCGCTCTTAACTACTAATCATTGTGGTTATGCTGATTGAAGGACGGACATATATAGTGTACAATTCCAATCAGCGTTTCGACATACTGCTCTTGTCTATGTTCTTCGTGAAGTCATGGTACGTACAGTACATGAGCAATCTAGTGTCCTGGAGTAAGTCTAGTGATGAACAAAATAATCACTGTTTCGGCATCTAATGGGTGAACATTTTTTTACAGTTAGTACCTCGAAAAACTTTTTTTTACAGCTTTGGTCTCCAAATCACTGGCTAGTAGATGAAGTGATGAACAATCTAATGCGAACAATCTAAGGAAGTAGTACTAGCGAGATGTCAGACATAGAGACCGGCTAAGACCAATTGCTCCCTGATTGAGCAGTGCCTACGGATGCCTTGTCTACCTTTGTGAGTCTCAGCACATTGTGTCAAAGCGTTGTCCGACGTCCCTAGCTGCAAGTAGAGGCTCTGCATGTGTTTTGGCACCATGGGGGCGCATCACATGAGATGCCGGTGTCTGCTCGCTGTTGGTGTGACAAATACACGACAATCCCGATCAGTGCGCGGACTGTAGATGAGCTGCACACAAGACCAACAAGCCTTTGATTTAACCAGAGAACATAAAAGTCCTCATATTTGGGCGCGCACATAAAAATTGTGTGTAATGTCCTAGTCAGGTTAGATCGTGCATGTTTGTGTTTCGACATTGATTTGAAATGTCGCGCCGTCTGTTTCAGTTGTCATATATGGCTGCAGTAGGCCATGCTGTGTGGGCGAAGGATAAGGTTTTGTCTGTCCGTCTGTCTCTCCGTGGTGCAAGTTGCAAACGCAGCATGGCGACTTTTGTGTCAAATTGTTGTCATCGTTTGGTGCGCGGTCCGTCTCGGGGAAGATATTGTATCGATTCAAGTGGCACAGTGTCATGCACGATGCTTTGGAACTTGCAAGTGCAATCAACCAGAGCGTCGCCGTGCGTGGATCAGCTAATTATTAGTTGGTTCATTCCAGCATTTTGACCTGCAGTGACGAAAAATTCAAGTCTAGTTCTCATCGTGAATTTTTAGCCTTTACAGTGAATTTCAATTTGTTAATCATAAGTTACAGTCAATTGACTGGTAACTATACTACCGTTTTATTGAGCAGAGTCTGGCTTCATCGCTAGGAGAATCTCACTGTGCAAATCTGCAGCTGTATACGTACATACAGGTTCAGCAGCTGAATTCAGCATCCAATCGACACCACAATACTTTTTTTTTTTGCGAATTAGTGCGACCACAACACTTACTACTACCATGTCGACCTGACACAAAATGGTGCTGATTCAGACAGCAAACAGTGGGTTCAGGCCATGTCGAACACCAGCACGAACAAGGCAGTGGGTGCTGATATGCAGAACGAGGTCCACACCAGCACGAGCAAGGCAGCAGGCCGGAAGAAGAGACGGCCCCACGGTCCTTGCTCCGGGTGACATGGCCCGTTAAATTATCAGGGACATGGAAAGAGATGCTCCACCAGACAAGACAACGTATATTAATTAGGCTTATAGTTAATCAGCCTGCTTGTGGTCTCGAATCCAATCACAGGTTAACAGCACATAAGACTAGCAAACTGATCGTCACTTGGATTGGCATCTGGAGGCTATATATACCACCCCTCTCCTCCCCCTACCACTCAAGCATCACTTCTTCCATCTGCAATCCAACCACAGCCAAAGCAGAAAAGACACCTGAAACAGGCCAACTACAATTTCTAGGTAGAGAGCTGTCCTTCACAAACACACCTATAGAGAGAGAGAAGAGTTAGTAGTAAGCTAGAGAGATGGAGATGTACATGGGTGACAAGAGCAGGATGCAGTTCAAGAAGGGCAGCCGGAGATCGGCGGCAGGCAGCCCGGCAAGCCGGGCATCGAGAGGCCCGGAGCGATCGGTTCCGGGCCGGCTAGCGAGCCTGGTGAAGGAGCAGAGGGCCAGGTTCTACATCATGCGCCGTTGCGTCACCATGTTGGTGTGCTGGAGGGACTAGCTCTTTTAGCCCTTTAGGGCCATGGGTTCCTTGGGTGCAGGAGCTAGGGCCCAATTGGGCCTAAGCCAGTGATAACTGTGGTGTTAGGTGATGAAATAGTTGATGTTCTTTCCTGACAGAGAACTTGAAGACAGACCGGAGATGCGCCTTTTCTATGGCCATCCCGAGACTGATATATAGTGGTCAATTTACAGTGTCAGCAAAATATAGCTTCCATTGCTGTCCGAGAGACAGCATTGTATAAGGCTAAAACATTCCTGATTTCAGTGTATTAGGGTCCTTGCTGCCATGTTTTTCTGATGGTTTGACAAGTCTGAACTCTGAACAGAGGCTCACTGATGTCACTCTAGTTGTGCTGTTTCTCCACAATTTGTGCATGATACATGAACATACTGACTGAAGCAAGCTTTAAATTCTCTGATAGCTGTGTATTTTTTCTTGAACAAATTAGCAGGAGATCTGATTTTCGTTAATAAGATGTGAAAAAAAGTTATTGTTGGCCCTAGATTTTCCTAGTTGCTATTAACTGGTTTTTCTGATACCAGTGCAAATGGACAATGGCACACTCGTCTGCAAAAATTATTACGGGGATTTACTGTCATGGATGTCTGAAAATGAAAATAACCTGCACTACGTTACAACAAATTCCTTGTTGCAGATTTTCTGCCAAAAAGAAGGAACGAAAATAATTACAGAAAACCTGACGGACTGCCGGTTCAATTTCTCGAACATTTAGAAGAAGCTGCAAGAATTACACACAGATCGCACAAGCTACACTATCTGCTGCTAATCATCTGCTGGATGGAGGTGTATGACCCGATGCCCGCACAGACAACGCCAATCAGTATGATTGCTATGCACAGGAACACCTGAAAGAAGAAAAAGGGTACAGTGTTAAAGCAATTTTCAGGGTTAATTTTGCTCTAAATGTTGGTGCTTATGTTTTTGTGTTTCGAATTGTTTACCTCCCACAACGGTACTGCACCCTTCTTGATCGAGAGATAGCATGCACATGGAAGGATCAAGGCCTGCAAATTCAAACGAGCAAACACATTAAACGTTACTGAATATGTTCAGTTAACCAAAAAAATTCAAATGTATAAGTTTAGGACAATCAGATTTCAGAACTCACCACAAGCATTGTGAATACAGATCCTAGCAGTGCCATCACCAGGGCTGAAAATCAAATCAGATAGAACATAGCATTAGCATGCATGACTTTATTGTATAAACAAAAAGATGAAGTTCTGAAAGAAATGACATTCAGTAATAGAAAAAAACACTCACCAAAATATGGAAATAACAGAGCCACCGCAACAGTTGAGAGGACAAGGCATGTCCTGACAGACATTCCGACTAGGTAATTCTGCATCTTCTTAGGCAGTGCCTCCTCTATCGACAAGGCGACTGGAGTCATCGTCAAGGCATACTTTGTGTATGGATTCACAATCTGAAACAGACAAAAGAAAATCAGTTGTGCAATGAGCAGCGTTCCAGGATCACATTCAGAACTGAAGAATGTTCAGGGATTTTATTCCTCGTACCGTCATCCAAATGGCGATTTTCGAGGGGATGAACTCTTGTGGCATGTTCAGGGTGAACTGCGACATTGTGGACTCGCCAAACATCATGAACCCTGAGACGGCGACTCCAGCATACACAACTGTGCAAACTATGAAACTGAAACAATGAAGAATAGTATAATGTTAGCATGTACCCTTTTGTCTGAATTAAGGAGATGACAGTGCTGTAGCATTTCATTTGTCAGGATCAAAATTACACAATATAGGCTCAGCAAGGGGAGCACTTTACCAGAACAGGAGCACAAATGGAAACTGAGAGCGGTCCTTCATCGACGAATATATGTTTGGAAAAACTGAGTGTCCCGAGTAGCAGTATCCATACAGACCAAGCGCCACTGGAAGGCGAGTCAGATTCAGAGCAGTACCAGAAGGGTGGAACCCAACTCCCCCTCCAATGCCAACCCAAAATAGGCAAACGATGACTGTTAATGTTGCGAAGACACCTCCGGCTGCAACAATAGGACATTGAGGGTCAAGAACAATTCATTACTAAATATTAGAAACAAGAAGACATTGCAAATACTGCTATGTATTCAGAATTTTTTTTTATCAAGGCATATGTGCAATGTTAGCAAGCCTTGGTACTTACCGGAAAGATAGGAGAGGAGGCTGAGGTTCCTGAGCCAGACTGATGGGAGAATCAGTAATGCCATCGTGATTGCAAAGAGATTATGCGCGCTCAGGTTGATGCCGGTAAAAGCTAAATGTGCCGAAGGGAACACTGAAGACAAGCTGTCTCCAAGCAACGTGATGTACTCCACACAGCTTGCCTGCAAATATGGGATATCTGTAAGTTCTGATTCACAACATGAAACTTTTTTTTTGACAAAAAAAGTTAATAATTCAGAGAACACTTACATAAAGCTCTAGGTAGAGAACAACCTGCAAAAGACAAGTGAACATTAGTTCAGATACACAGTAAACAAGTTGAGTCTGCAGAAATCTCTGTAGTCAGGGAACACATACCGATACAAATATTCTACCGAAAATACCGAAGGCGACTTGCCCAATATCTGGGTATGTCTCAATGTTCGGTGAACTGTCTATGCATCTCTTCAGAAGCAAGCCGGTGTAGCAGGAACTGGCACCCAACAAGGGGAGTAGCAGGAGGCTCAGCCATCCACCTTCCTTGATTCCGTAAGCCGTGGTGAGAATTCCGACGCCACACAGAACATTGAACCCTGCAAATTCAGCATGTTCAGAAATAAACGAAGGCATTACGACTGAAATTAGCATCCATGAGCCTGAACCTAATCGTTCTGCAACCGATTCAGAATACTTCAGATGTTCAGGTATTATGTTTTTGGACACGAACGCACGACAGAATCAACAATGACAACACATTATAGCTAGGCAACACTTTCTGAAGATGCAGATGAAAAAAAACAAAGATTAGTTAGCTGAACGCACCGTTGATGATCGACTGGCTCTTGCTGCACTTGGTAGCCGGCGGTGGGAGCTCGATGTAGTCGGACTTGAGGCACGCCCTGGACGGCCTCTCCGGCATCCCGGACTCCTGCCGCTGCGGCGGCCGCGGCGGCAGGCTGTCCGTGGACTGCCTGACCGGCTGCGACTGCTGCGAGAGATGCGACATTGAGGGCGGCAGCAGCGGCCTCGTGAGCGGCAGCGAGCCCTCGCCGCCGGCCGCGGCGGCTTTCTTGAGGAAGAAGGAGCTCCCGGCCTTGACGAAGGAGTTGCCGAGCCGGCTGAGGCTCGGGCTCGCCGCCATGATCGTGCTCACCGTTGGCGACGGCACCGCGCTCAGCATGTCGATCGACTGCCTGCACGCACGCACGAAGAATTAACTCACACGCCGGGTTAGCCACCAAGTCTCGAACGACATGCAACAATGGCAAGAGGAGGGAGGGGGATTGGTGGACGAACCTGTAACTCTGCGGCCACGCGCCCTTCTGGCCGTCGTCGTCGGGCGCGTCCCGTTCGCCGTCGCGGCCGCTGCCGGCATCGTCGTCGTCGCTCCCGCCGGACAAGGAGCTGTCGTCGGACGACGGCGGGGAGCCGCCGTCCCGGTCGGCGACGAGGTCGTCGTCCTCGTCGCCGATGAACAGCAGCGACCTGTCGCCGTGGCCCATCTCCTCGTCCCGATCCATGGCCGCCGCCGCCGGCGCCGCCAACGACGATCTCTACAATATGTCGCACACAACGTACGCGTCAGGCAAAAAAGGCCGGAAAGTCGGCGACCGATCGACGAGAACTCCTAACGCTCGAGATCACGTACAGACGAAAATCAATCGCGTCGACGGATTACCTTACCTGATAATCAACCAGCAGGAAGAAAGTTCTTGCAATGTCGAAACCAAATTAAACGAGAGGCAATGCGCGAGCCGAGCGAGAGAGAAAGGGCTCGCGACGCAAGGGAGAGACGCGGCGAGGAAGACGCGGCCGAGCCGGTCCTGGCCGGTCGCGGACGCGTGGCCGCCGCCTCTCGATCCAAGGGCCCCGCGCGCTCGTTAACCCTAGAGATCGTACGTGTTGTGGTATATACGTAGGCGTTATCACAGGTCTCGCAACTATATGCCGTGAGAACGTGAGGTGAACCGGATCGTATACGTATTTGGTTTGCATGCGGCGGCGGCTTGATTCGTGGGCTGTGTTCTTCGAACCCATTGACAGTGGGGTCCCACAGTTGAACGTACGTCTTACACTGGACGTGGACCTGCCTCGTCCGGCCCCACCGACCTGCGCTCAGCGCTCGGCGCCGCTCTACGTCTCTAGCTGAGTGCTGTCTCCACCGTTGGAATTGAGCTGGAAAATTAGCACGTGACAGCTTGTTCCTTCCGATTAGGATGAGTTTGTAGACCGATTTGAAATTTGGAACTTGAATCAGTATACAGCTGTAAATGCAGTAAGCAAATTAAATTATTTTCTTTCCAATAAGAAGGCAATGTCTAGTTTTTTGGAGGAAAAGCAGTCGTAGCTAAAAAAAAAAAGACAAGGACTAGGAATTTGGTTCAGCGTCTATTATGCGAGCTTGTTACTTGTTCAGCGCGCCTTAGTTCTGCAGTGATCTTTATGTAACCAAATTATTTTAGATAGGGCTAGGGGTGGGGGCATATGCCCTCGACATTACTAGTGTTCCATGGAGTGAAAGTAAGGGAGAAGGGAGAAAAAAGAGAGATAAATGAGCATGTCATTGAGGTTGTCCATGATGCGGAGATGGAAGAACATATTGTTGAGTGTCTAGGAAAAAAAGCAAAACGCGAGAGTACGTAAGTGGAGTCTTGTCGGACTCGGAGATCCACCTTTTGCAGAGTAGTTTAGTTAGGTTTTAGCCTCCAAATAAAGTTTTGTTTTTCCATGCTGATCTATTTGGTATTGGGTTGTGTTCTCACGACATCCATGTGAAGGTCGGTCAGATTTGAGTCTTTTCTACGACGGATTCGGTGGCAGTGACGGTGGCGAGTTCGGAGGCAACGCGTTCATCGGACATGATTGTTACAGGTTAGTAATCTCTTTTGCTTTTTGGTACCCCGTTGATGGGATTGAGTTATATACGCACCCCCCCTACCCACCCCCCCCCCCCCCCCCCCCCAACTCCCAATCAGTGGTTGATGTTGTCTCTGGGCTGGAATTTAGTGTCGATTGTAACCGCACTGGATTTGTTCTTCTACTTCTCTGAATGTGGTAAGGAGGAAAGTCCATTGATGGCGAGAGATGGTTGTGTTCGTCTAGATTATGTGTCTTGATTGTGGTTTTTCTGTATGGTAGAATAATTTACGACTCGTTCAAGGCGTCTTGTCTCCCATCAAAAGATATGGAGATGTCTGGTGTGAGTTCATTGTTATACAACATTCGCGCTCATCAATGATGAATAATGCCTTGGAGAACTTAGTTGTAATTCTTAATTTTTCCAAGGCTGTGCTTGTAATGAAGAGATGTACTATACTCCAATATCAATGGAACCCACCATTGTCGCCAAAAACAGAAAAAAGAAGAAGAGGAAGTTGTTTCTAGCTGGACCAATGCCACATCGCGGTAGCTAGGAATCAAGGGCCTCACCAATTCCTAGAAGCTTCTTCACATCACAAAATGGCATACAACTCCAATAACACTATTTTTGCTTCTGTTTGAGACACTACAGCATCAATATCAAACACATTAGTATTTCTTAGAGCAGTCAGAAATTGGTATAAGTTGGGTCAATTATAACCGTAATTCTATCGTAAGGTTCAGACGTAGGAATCATATCACATTGCTTCATAATTAAATGGCACCTGCTGACCGTGAAAACAATGTTTTAGAAATTTATTTATTTGCAAAAACAAAAGATATGTACAACTTTATGGCTGGACAAAACAAATATAAATAATTGATCTACGATGCATGCATATCCATCTGAATCCTACATACCTGTTCTCGACATGTTAATTCTTTGCTCAATCTCTAATTAGTTGGTGTACGTTTATATGCAAATTTCGAATGTTTGATCTGTTGACCGGCCGGAAAAGGCATCAATGCTTGCCAAGTGCATGCATGATTTCTTATATATTAAATAATAAGTATTGAACATTGAATCAGGTCGAAAAGGAATTTCGTGTGTGTTTTTATGGCTGACGAAATTCTTTTTTCCAGCTAAATGAGATAACGCAAAAGGTGTGACACAAGCAAACAACAAGAATGCTAAACAACATGCGCAAGAAACAGCAGAAAATCCTTTGCCTCTCCCCTTGAAAAAGGTTTTAGAAGTTTTGCTAATGAGAGTTCTAGCAGCACGTATACCCGTGAAATGACTAAACAATCCTTCGTCGATTTTTTTAGAAAGAAAAAAATGGCACCTGACCCAACAGTTTTTGGTACCGGTCGTAGCTTAAAGTTCCTTTTAAGTGGTACCTCTCTATTTTTAAACGTTAGATCTGAACCAATGAACAATTGCTATTGTTTTCAAGCACCGTAGCATTTCTCTTGGAAGTTTTGCTAATGAGAGTTCTAGCAGTACGTACCCAAACCATATACATTTCTGCGTACTACAATTAATGCCAATAACCATTGCCAAAGTATGCAGTCGAAAGTAGTTGACGTATGGTTTTGATGAATTCTAAGCAGACAAAAATGTTAGCCCTCCACAAATTTTGACATATCAAGACCATCCCTGCAAAACGTTCAAAACAGTCAACCTCAGCGTCGTGGCATATCCGTCCGTTGGTTTCAGATTTACGGACGATACGATACTACTCGCGACCAGGGCCCCTGCCTCAAAGCACCCGCTGGCGACGCGGCGCCTCGCACAGACATCATTCTGCTTCTCATCTCCTGCACCTCCCTCTGCCCTTTCTTCCACAGCTTCACTTCGCCTACGAGAAACACGCACAGATAACTCGAGCTCCTGGCACAATATCCCCGCCGCTTTTCTCCGGGGTTATGCGAGATTAATTCCGGCCGGATAGTCTAGGCCTCACGCGGGTGTCTTTTGGAACGGTGAGATCTCTCGCTGCTTCTTGGTTAGATTTCGTTGCTCCTTTTTCGTTCTTGCTGAGTTTTATGCTAACAACGAGTTCGTTGTTCCGTGCATCTCCTAGGGGTTAAGGTCTCGATCTTGGTCCGTGTTCGAGATTTTAGTTGCTTCTCTTGTTGATTCCGAGGTGATAGCCGTTTTAGCCGGAATCTTTCTTAGATCTTGCCTTGTTTGTCCATGATGCTAGAGAAATAAAAATCTACTTATATTCTCCATGCATGTATATTTCTTTTAAAATCCTCTTTCAAAACAGGCAGCTTTTTATGTGCTAGTTAATTCTTCCAGCACTATTCTTGTGAGCTAAGCAGTTTTGGTTTTTGCTCATCAAAATCCTTGATGGGGGCTTAGGTTAATAGGTTTCATTAGATTTCGAAGACTAAATCTTGATCTTTAATTTCTTGGTTTCATACTAGCTAGAAGTCTGGCTCAAATAATATCAGCTTCGCTCTAGCAGATTGCAGTAATGACTTGGGTTCATCATACTTGTTATCTGTTCGTGCTAGCAAGATGCATTTCGGGAATCTAACTTATCTCCCTTTTAGCACATTCTTGACAAAGGATTCATTTGTTTTCATGTGTTCCAGGCATGTTTCTGATGTGGTTTTGGCGCAATTATTACTTTCTAACTCTTACTCAATCTTCTTGCCTGTTCTGACAGGGATTAATTGTTCCAGCATCATCGCCATGGCTGGTGAAGGATCAGACCAAATTCTTCTAGGTGGTTTTGGTAATGCTTCAGGCGTCATTGATCTGGAGCAGCAGGATAGGATGGAGACGATGAGCGATCTGGGCTTCATCGACGACGCTGACGATGGAGACAATGCCCTGGGCTTCACCTCTACGCTGATAAGCAGGTGATGACCGACGCTGACGATGGCTACATGCATGCATCGCATGAATATGGCTGGGTCTCCTTTAATTACATTCATTGTGCTAGCTAATTAACGAGTATATTATTATTTCCTTATTCGTTTGCTTAGCATATGCGAATATTACTTCCAGGTCTGCATGTACATTATCTGTAGCAGTCAATGGTGAGTTGTGACTAGTTGGTGTGCATGTTTCCAAAAGTAATCCTCAGATATATATGCTTATTTAGGTACTCTACCAGTAGATTTAAGGCATGCATTCATTAACTACTATTTTTTAGAAAAAGGGAAATTTTATTTCATCAAGCAATGAAAAGGTCCCAGCCTCTACATCGTGTGATGTATTTGGTCTCCACATTATTACAGTTTTTCAATATGAGTAGACTCCATCTACCACATATTGCACACACCATCACGCCAAACAAATGGCGGCACAAAAATAAGCCAATCACACGGCAGGAATTTAACAAAAACTTCATCCATTGCACAACCTATTGCTAAACTTTCATCCGTGCTTGGCGAAGATATACATAGTCATCATTAACTACTATTATTTCAATCTAACCATATATTGGTGGATTACGCATGGAATAAATGTTTTTGGGTACACACCTTGCATCTTGGATACGAATAATGCGTTTTTTTTTTTGCCTAAATGTTCAATGTATTCGTTAGTAGCATATAGTTTGACATATTTTGCATAATTCATTTTAGGCCTTACAATAGAGACATTTTTTAGTATAAATTTATTTATTTTGGTAGTATATACTTGTCCACGAGGGGGTCTAGTAAACTTGTCCACGAAGTATTCCGCTATATAATCTTTTTTTTATCAACATATCTGTATTAATAGATAAGGAAACGTACAAAGTACGGTACACATACAGATACTAAACAGGATACAGAGTACAACTGTTCTTGCCAAAGCAGGTCGCCGCCGCCGCCGTCACCGCACGACGCCAGGACCCGCCGCCGCTTTCCCGAAGCCAAGGAGAGTTCCCCGGAGCCAGAAGACTCCGTCGCTTGAAAGCTTTTGAAGAGCCGAAGAAAGACACTCGCCCCCAAGGACGAGATGAGCAAACGCCGACCGCCCAATCGGCCGGGGCCGCGCCCCAAACTCACCTTGGCCAAAGCTCGCCACTCGCCAGCGATGGCGACCACCGCGGGGAAACCGAGCACGAGCCATCCTCCATCTTCCGCATGACCCACAGCTTCCTCTGTCCCTGGAGCACAAGCGGCCGGCCACCACCCTGCCTCGCCGAGACAGATGGCCACCGCGCCATGGGCTCCTGTACAAGGGCACCACAACGGGAACCCCACCTCCACGAGTTCACCACCGGCGTCGGAGCGAAACGCCGGCAGGACGCGGCGGAACTCGAGAGGACAAAACCGGATCGGCCATCGACGCCAGCGCCTCGTCGGCGGCCACCGGACCCTAACCCTAGATCTATAAACACCTAGACTAGGACGACCACCGCCGACCGGCAGAGGGACAGCCGTCTCCGCCACCTCCCGAAGGCCCGAGGGCCGTCGAAGGCGACGGAGACGACCACCTCCACCGGCGGCGACCGGAGCACCTTTTTCTCCTCCTCTCAACTGTAGCGCCTCGAGAGTTCGGGAGAGAAAGAGAAAGTTTATATAATCTTTTTTGAGGAACAAGTATTCCACTATATACAATGATATTGGGCCCTCTCGCAAGCTTTGGTTGTGGGCCGCATTTAAATTACTTCTAACCGCATGACCCAAAGCAAAAGGCCCAAAAGCCCAAACAAACAAGAAACCTCCAGTTCGACCTGAGTTCTCGAGCGCCGGCGTGAGGCGGCGCCGATCGCCATGGCCGCGGGAGGGAGGTGCGACGAGGAGCAGGACACAACGGCCTTCCGCTCTTCTCCGCGAGCTGCTGGGAGCGAGGAGTAAGGGGCGGCCTCCCGCGGCTCCTAGCGACATTGCCTTGTGCGTGCTCTCTGACCTCCTCTCACGTCCCTTTGATGGTTATTCTTCAGATTCAGACGAATGAGAATTAATCGCGAGCAATTTTGTTCCCCAAGTTACCATGCTCGAGAGCGGTCCAGTTTCTGAACGATTCATTGCCAGATGCAATGGTTCAATGGGTCGGAATTCATTGAAAATGCCATAACCTTTCGTGGAGGAGAAACTTTCAGCCTAATTTGCTTCCATTGCTTCCAACACCCCCCCCCCCCCCCTGCATATCTCTGGTAAATTAGAACCTTTTCATAAGTAGTAAATGTTTGCAGTTTATATTGTTTCCCAGCAAAGCTCATGGTATCTGAACGGCTGCGGCAGCAGCTTTTTGTAAAGAACCTCCTCGACATTGTGAGTTGGCCGACTTGTAACCTACCTCTATGATTAGTTCCACATTCCAGAAATACTGACTTTTATTCACGCGGTAAAGTAAATGTGCTAATCAATTCTTGATATATATAAAAATTCAGTCCATCCACTTTTGTTAGTATTTCTAGATTCTTGAGGGCAAAACAAGCTGATAGGCAAAGATACAGATGCCCCTAATAAATAACTTGTAGAGCAGAGGTCCATGTCCGACTCCTCTCGCTCGTGCCTGCCTGCCTCCACAGTGATAGCCTCGTCGGTGACGTCCTCATCTTCGACGCATGCCTCTACAGCTTTCTTGGCGAAGATGAACCACTCACGGGGATTCATGGAGGAGGCCCACCTCCCCGCCTTGATCTTGGGCTCCTTAGCTCCTCCATCAACACTTCTCTTTGTTAGGTTGAGTCCCAAAGTCAGCCTACCATGCGTCCCTTTGTCAGCTCGGAACAAAGGTGCCGACCCAAAAGAGGCATGACACATATGACTGACTTGTCAGGCCCACCACATCCACAGGTCTTAACGAGGTCATTGTCGGAGAGCCGGCGTCAACAAGGAGGACAACATTGGCACACTCATGGAGGACAATGGACGATTTCTCCACCATGCTGCGTAATAGTTCGGTGTGGAAAATGCTACATGGGAGATGCTAACGTTAGGCTCGAACGGTAGCTGCGAGTTTTGGGTGCAGGGGTTCGGGATGGGCATTTATCGAATAAGATTTTTTTTTCCTTCACCCTAAGTTAATGGCACCAACTGGTCTTCACTTGCCTCGTCCATGTGAGTGCGCTCGAATGGGTCTAACCGCAGAAATGTTAATTAAGAAGCCTATAAATGCAAATGTAATTGAACATAGGGAGTATTTTCATGTGCACAAAATAAATTATAACAAACTCACATATTACCTTCATTAATAAATGAAACTTCGTATTCATGTGCCTTTCAAGATTTGACACTCACCACAATGATAAGTTGGAGTCATTCACATGTGGGAGATGTCACATCCAAAATGATATATAATCCCTTAGAAATGAAACGTTTATTGCTTCTAGAATCCTGATATTTATGAAAACTAATGGTCTTCGAATCGGAGGAGAGTACTCAAGGTTTCATTGTCATCAGGAGCATAGCTACATTGATATCATAATGAGAACATGAGTTTCATGCATATAATTGTCTTATTTGGTCCCTTGGTCTCTTGAGGTTATCTACAAGGCACACTGTCTTCATATTCTGTTGTGACGACCTTTTACCTTGTCATTTGGGCACTAAGAGCCTGGCTCGGTGAACGATGAATTGTTCAAGAAGCAAAAGCTACCCTGATAATGTCTATCTTTACAATCGTTGGTTCACACTGAGATGCTCGACGAAGGTTGAATTCGTGAAAAATGATCAAAGCTACCAATTTGTGGAGGTTCGAAGGGTGGAGCTTAGCCAATCATGTCTGGCACTACTGCATGATAGGATACTTATAAAAGGAATTGGAAAGGTGAATGTTGATGGGCCCTACGGTCTTCCTATGATGTGGACATGCGACAAGGTAATACTTATTTGGTGACTTGGGAGAGAACCTTGGAGCAAAGGCCCATTGGTGTCCTCAATCAAGTACTCAATCTTTCACTTTTGTTGCACTAGCCTCTATGTATTGTATACTTCTAAACAAGGATTAGAATCTCGATGTGTAACCGTTAAGACTGTCCCGAGCCTTGTCAAGTTGTGGTGACATTGCTTCGTTGTCGAACATATGGGACGTGGTACGTGAACCCAAGGATTACTCCTTGAAAAATGTGACGTGATACGTGAACCCAAGGATTTCGGTTTGCGCTGAACCCCGATCGGAGCTTGTTTCTCTTGATGCTAGATGTAAGAATATGCGTCCCACATTTCTCTCAGCCGACGAGCTACTAGTTGGATGAGATGAAACTTTCTGTGCAACATCTGCTTTATGATGTGCGACATTAGGGTCGCTATCCATCCCGGGCTACATCACGTACCCCATAATCACCTGTGGGAACGGGTTGCGATTCCTCCCGAATCGGGACGGCGATTCCTTTCGTCCCCGACTCCCGATTAGGGACGCCGAACCCGGTTCGCGGTTCGCCCCCTCGTATCCGAATTCGGTGACTGCTTTCAACCTACCAAAAAAATTCTCAAAGCTATGCTCAAGCATGTGGGGATCCATCACCCAATTTCATTGCGACATAGAAGGGGAGCCCTGTCGCAGTGATAAAGCTGTTGCCTTGTGACCATGAGGCCATAGGTTTAAGTCCTAGAAACAGCCTCCTGTAGCAATGCAGGGAAAGGCTACGTACGAAAAACCCAAATTGGTTGTACTCTTCCCCGGACCTTGCGCAAGCAGGAGCTACGTCACCTGGTTGCCCTTATTTATCATACCACATGTTAGCCGTGGTTACTTTAGAAAATTTCCAGTGATTGCCTTAGGACATCTTCCATTAATGCAATCCATTTTTGCACATCCCAAAAATTACAATTCTTACATCCCAATTTACCTAGTTAGCACCAACTCCTACTTGGAAAACTATACCATTCATAGAGTTGTCTAAACAAACAAAGTCACAAGTCCAATCGTCACCGAGGTCAAGAAACAAGTTATGGAATTGTGGCAGATTCATCAAGCCACATGTTAGCCTCAGTTACCTCTTTATCCTTTATTAGAGCACAGTCACTAGTTCGCTTAGATTTGATCCAATCACCTGCAGTATTCTACTCACCCTTATTATAGTTTGGATCACCATTGAAACTCAACAATGGCCATCGTTCGTTAAGTTTCCAACCCTTAGTTCTTTGTCCCGAATCTCCACTATTGTAGCGTGTCCTATCAACTATTACCTTTTTCTTTTGGCAAGGCTCATGCTGAAGATAAGTCAGTGATATCTCTCTAATAACAAGAAATTCATAGGCATATACATGGACCTTAATAGTATATAGGCGACGAAGTCTAAAAGGTTGTGTGGTGAGGGGACAGAGATGGGTGGAGTTCAGAAGCGTGTTGAAGATGGGAGGGGCAGGATTCTAGGAGCTCTGAAGTCATTGGATCTAGGTCTAAGTTTTATGTTGATGATTAAAAAGAAAATCATATGTATGGGAGGGAAAATAGGAAATTTTGTGCGGGTGCACGTTGGCTACATGAACTTGTGTTTATGTCACATACACAACTTGAAACTTTGGATGGCACCTGATCAAAACATGCAAACATATACTTTTTATTGTTTTCATTTGATGATTTCATAATTACGTCCCTGTAATCCTACTTTTCTGTTGCTTTTATTACCGGCAGTTTTCATGATTAGTGATCTGTTAATAAGCTTCCTAGTGAGGGTGATCTCACCAGGCCTTTGTAGGTTGTCGTGGCAACAACCTACTTAATAATGTTGCTCTGATACTCGTGCGACTCAGGGCAACAATCATTGCCGCGACCCAAGTCCCCCAAACTCTGAAGTCATAGGAACTATATGTATAGTTTTTTTTGGGTGGTGATTAAAGCTAAAAGTATATTTGGAAGGGGAAAAAGAGTAACTTATGTGTTTATGCCATTTGAAGATGGCTGCCTTAATTTGTGTACAGAACAACTGTGGATGGCACGTGTGCAAAGCATGCAAACAAATATTTTTGTTGGTTTGATTTGGTATTATCATAATTAGGTTCAGGTTCCTTCTTGTCTGTTGTTTCTATTACCACCAGTTTCCATGATTAGTGATATTTATGCTTCTTAAAGAGTTGAGTGTGTGTTACTTTGTACCATCTTCTCTTAGTGATGTACTAATAACTTTGCTATTCCCGTTTCAGGATATCACTGGACTGGACAGGCATCATCATGGGCAGGATAAACTACGTATGGTGAAGGCACTTTCTGCTCCACCATACCACGCTGTGCTTCCTGTATCAGGAGATGCTAGTTCCGGTTCATCTTCCCCACTCAGATGTTACTTCCTGAACAACATCAGGTTATCTATCATGTCCATCCTTCACTGCCATCAAGAATCGAATGCAATACTGGATTTATAACACCTCATGCTGAAGAGCCTTGTTACCAAGAAAGTGTCAGTTTGGCTGATGGTTCAAACATTTTCATGTCTCAACAGCTTCATAGGATGGACGGTTGTTCAATGATGCTCCAAGAGATTATACGACATGATAGACAGGGGAGCTCCTTTGTTAGGGGTTCGAATGAGGATGCTTCGAAAGTGATCGAACATTATTCGACAATACCCCGGCTAGTGAAGTTTTCAGAACAAGGTTTGGTCAGACACATGACCCTTCTGGTTCCACAAGACCAGATGTGTATTTTACACAGGCCCACACTCAGGAGTCTGGAATAACACCGTCTATGGGGGTGATAAACAATTGGAACATGCCGGTTGAAAGCTCTGCTCTCTCTACCATCAAAGGTCATGTGACACGTTTTTGGTATGTGACCTTTTACATAACAGTTAGTTTGCAATAAAAATTTATTTACATGTCAGTGTATCTAATGTCCCTTAATGGCTAAATTCCTCCTTACTTCTGTGTTTTGCAGCACTGATCGTTTTGGGAGTCGCTTTATACAGGACAAGATTGCAACAGCAACACCTGATGAGAAAGCTATGGTATTCGTAGAAATTATACCTCATGTTGCTGAATTGGTGACTGGTGCCTTTGCTAACTATGTGGTCCAAAAGGTTCCCTCTCTTAGATTTGATCTAACCTTAGATGATATTGGCAATGCAGGACTAAATTGATTACTTGTATCATTTTCTTTTGTCCTTAAGCTTATTGAGCATGGATCCCCAAGTCACAAAAGGATCATCACTGAGTTCCTTATGGGGAATGTGTTGAGGCTAAGCTGTGACAAGCATGCGTGTCGAGTAATCCAAACGGTAATGCACGTTTCATGTCTAGTGTTTTAGCCTATAGTACATATTTTTACTTTTTTATGTCATTTGCACTTATGCTATTCAAGGTATTGTTTTATTTATATATTGGTCACTTTTGTTGTCCATATGTGACATACAACTAAGCTCTTCATTTTTTTTCCTCCACTCAAACATATTGTTATTGTCTGACTCTTCTTAATTTCAGGCAATTGAAATTGGTGATCTTGATCAAAAGATAAGGATTGCTGAGGAGCTCGATGGTAATATCATCAGGTGTATACATGACGAAAATGCCAACCATGTTGTCCAGAAATGCATAGAATGCTGTCGTTGTGAGACGAGCCCGGAAACGCGTCCCGGTCGTCTCCTCTAGAGGCGACTCGGGGCGACCACCCCGCCGCAAAACCAACCCACCGCCACCTGCACCTCGTCGGCCGCCGCCGCCGCCTGCCGGCGGCGGCGGCCAGCGCGGCATCCAAAGGCTGCCGTTTGCAGGCCCCCACTCATCCATTCCCAACCCCCCTTCTTCTTCCTCGAGTTCAACGATTCCCGCCGCCGTCGGGCTCTCCTAGCGCCATGTCCAAGGTCCTAGCATCCGGATCTGGGCTCGCAGATGCCGGATCCGGTGTGCCCCTGCTGCCTCGTGCTCCCATCACGCGCGAATGTGCGCTCTCAGGGGCGGGGGGGGGGGGGGGGGGGGGGGGGGGGGAGGGGCTGCAATTGTGCCGGGAGGGCTGGCCATTACGAGATCTCGATGGCTAGATCTTGGGTAGCAGATATCTGGCACCTCCACGTTGGGGGTTTTGTGTTGCAAGGTGCCATCTTGGCTGCAGTTGCTCCTCCATGTTGAGGGCGTAATGCCATTCAAGGCCTCAAGAGGACCCGCCGGCTGATGGCTGCCATGTTCTTCTAGGAGCTGGCAGCTCCTAGCCACGATGGCCTCATGTAGGCTGCCGGGGTGGAGGTCAGTTGGTGGTGGTCATGTTGCATCGTCTTTGTTCATCATCTTCATGTGTTGCCAACGGTTGAGCGCGTGCGCTGAGATTGCCGTGGCCAGACACAGAACCTCGGGGCAATGGCCGCGTTGGGGCTCTGCTTCTCACCAAGGGGTGGCCGAGATGTGGTCATGGTGGCCATAGTTCAACTGCTGCTTGTTTTTTAGTAGAGTATCATGAAGATGAAGTTTGTGGTGCCCGTCGAAATCTGTGCAACGAAAGTGCCGCGTCTGGTTCGCGGGGAGGTACTCCATCTCCGCACACTTCGATGGAAGGACATTGTACTACTCTTGGACCGTGCAGCGAAAGCGTCATGCTCGGTACATGGGGAGGTGTCGCACCTCCGCACGGTCATGTGGCCTAGTGCTCACCCTGATCAAGGCTTATCTAAAATTGTAAGTGTGTCTTTGTGCTCCTCCTCTCAGATTGTGCTCGACGTTGGTCTATGGTCATGGCCTTGTGGTTGGCTTTCATTGTGGTTCGATGGGTGCTTGCTACTGGCGTCTCTGCTTCGACGTCGAACTTCTTGTTGATGGTGCCGCCAAATCAAATGCCGGTGCGTCCATATTTACTGGCACTCCCTCCTTTGTGGATTCCTTCCCAGAAAGGGCGTTGGACGACGGTTAGTGGAGCTCGGATGTGCTAAAGGTGTCTTTGCCAGCTTCAAAGGAGGTTGTTGTGTTCCGGCAAGCTGTGGCTGGTGTATTTTCCCCACTCTTAGTCCCTATTCTGTGGGGCGGTCCATCGGTCTTTCGAGGATTCCTCCCCTCGTTGGAAGGTGGAGGGCGGCAACAGAGCGGCGTAGCTACGAGGGGTGATGTGGAGATGCATCATTCACTGTGAAACTGGCAAGTATGTTGCTCGGTGTCGACGTTTGTTGACAATCAGTGGCTGCTCTTCTGCTAGTGTTCATGACTTGGCCTTGTCCACAGACTGTTTTGAGAGTTGTATTTCCTTCAGGTGTTGTGTGTTGTGTTGCCTTCCCTTCCTCCATGTAAAATGTTTTCATGCGTCCTGTTGTAAAACAAAGTGCCTCGCTTGTTGATGGCCTGTTTTAATGAAAATTCAGGTGGGGATGCTCTCCCCCCCGTTGACCGTCAAAAAAAAATAAATGCATAGAATGCATGCCACAACAACACATACCATTCATATATCAGAGCATGTATGGGCATGTCGTGGAGTTATCTGCTCATCGATATGGATGTAGAGTCACTAGGATTGGTGCGCGCGCTCCGCCGCGCAAGGGCCGGCCTGTGTTGCAATCATGCCATCATTTTTGACGTTTAACATGTAAGAGAAATTATATGGTTGAAAGTAATAAGAGTAGTGGCTTAGACCAGTTGGCTTAACAGTTTAGGTAAATTCCGAGAGGTCTCATGTTCGATTCCCCACACCGTCCCTATAATTTTTCGAAAAAACTGCTATCCACTTCTTCTTGGGCCGGCCCAGCAGTGGCCCTCAGAGAAGACGGGCCAGGTGCTCCTTGGTTAGGCCGACGAAGCAGAAGTCCACGAAATCAGGCACAATGTCCGTTAAAAGGGTAGCAGGGCCGGTCGAAGTTAGGATAAGCAGGCAGGCTAAGGAAAACGGCCCAAGAGGGAGGGACCAAAATAGAAACGCGCCTAACCAGAGAGGAAGGCGGTGCGGCATGCCGTGAAAATGACAGGGACCCACCTGAAAGCGATGTGTCGACGCTAGACCATGGCCACGGAGGCCAAAACGCTCAGGTAACTCCTTGCCTCCCACAGTTGGAGATTACTATATACAGGTTAGTGGTTTCTTTAGACTTTTAGTAGCTCCTTGTGTTCTGCAGCATTTTTTTAGCACTCTGAATTTCTTGTGCCCTTGTCTTTTTACAGAGAGTTCTGGAATACTGTGATGATCCGTCAATCCAGAAGCTTATTCTGTCTGAGATTATGGAGCAAGTTTACTGGCTGGCGAAAGACCAATATGGTAACTATGTTGTGCAGGTCAGTCACACAATCACACTATATTGTGTTCTAGTGTTATATATTATTCTTAACCAGCATGCATTGCCAAAGGCTTTCACACATACAGACACAACACAAAATATACGTGCAGACTTATCGCCGTTTTGATTTTTTTTTTTTAACCCCCACAGCACTTACTGGAGCATGGAGATCAGCCTTTGCGATCTGCAATTATAAAGATGTTCGCTGGAAGAGTCGTGGCCATGAGCCGGGGTAAATGTTCCTCCAATGTTATCGAGAAGTGTTTAACTTATGGAGACCATGAGGGAAAGCAGCTAATCATCAATGAGATCCTCAGCTTGGGTGGCAATCCAGTTGCTCTGACGGTACTGTAACATTCATCCAGATACCTGATTCTTGTATCTACTCAAGCAACCATTTGCAGATGTCAATTTATGCTTCCAATTTCTCGTGTTCAATCGCATTTGTTTCTTTGGGGACACGCAGGTCATGGTGGGTGATCCATTTGCCAACTACGTTGTGCAGAAGGTGATGGAGACCTGCAAAGACTGGCAGCGCCAGATGATCCTCAGACGCCTGAAGACTCATCTCGGTGAGCTGAGCGGCTACGCCTATGGGAGGCATGTTGTAGCACGCGTGGAGAAGCTCATCCAAACTGGGGGTAAGCTACACTAGCATTCTATGACCCCCTTAAATACCTCCTGGAACAATATCAAGTTGATTGATTTGTCATATATCTCCTCAGTCACGGTATTGTTCAGGGGGAATCACAATCAAATCACAATCACAGTGAAAACAAACAGTATTTTCGATAAAAAATGTGTCTCTAACACTTTTATGTTTCCAGACGTACACTTCATGCTTATTTTCTTTGTGTTCCTGAACTAATACCTTAATGTTTTCTCTTTTCAGACTTCAGAGCGTATACAGCCACCTCCTAGACTCCTGCGGCAAGCTAGCTAGAAACGCGCCAACGGCAGCTGGTCGCCCCTGAACTATGTGCAACCGCTGCTTCTTGTGCCAGCCCGTGAATCCTCTAATGCCTCTTACCCGAAAGATAGGACATAATGCTGGTTCCTGCATGACCCACATGTGATAAATGCCAATGCCATGTTACTGATGACGTGCCGTGTCTCCTAGCAGCGTGATTTGCTAAATGTACAACAACTTGCATGTAAATCTGAGTCATACTATTGCTCATGTATGATGGTCAATGGCCTATATGGATGACCCAAAATTATTTTCAAAATTCAGATAACGAGTTGCAAGCATTCAGATACAAAGAGATCGGATGCTAGAAATCTACTATGCAGCCAGGTCACATTGCATGCATGTGGCAGCTCGCAAGAAAGTGACAATACATGCATAAAATTACTGACACCATACTACCGGCCATATAGCACAGAGGTTGCCTCATTTTTTAATGAATAACAAGAAAAACTCAGTACGTTGTGGGCAGAGTAAACTCCATGCTTTGACTGCCCAGAAAAGTTAAACAAACTTTTAATATTCTCGCCATCACCCATGCTTGGCGATGATATCTATGGCCGCCATCTCCAATTGGTGGCATACCCATCGCATGGTGTTTCTTCCTTCTTCATTATGAAGAAGCGACCATGTCCTTATCCAGTGTGTACCTCTGTATATAACCTGCAAGTGGCATAATATATATGTGCCTTGTCCAAAAACAATATCATCTAGACATATGGCGCTAGCTCATGTCTAATAGTTTAAGCTATAGCACATAGTTTTATTTCTTTATGTCATTTACACTTAATGCTATTACTAGCAGTTTGCCCGTGCGTTGCTACGGGAACTAAAATTTTGGTTATGCATGGTGATCCAGACAGGAGGGCTGTCTTGCACCTAAAAACATATGATGAAGTACATATATAATCAGATTGCCCAACAAAAAGTACATCCAATCCGGCAAAATATTTTGGATTCCTTCAGCTAATTGCACAAGCTTATATGCATGTAGGAGAACCTTTCTTTTGTTTTGCTTGAGTGGCGCCTAGACATACATTTTCGTCAACTTGCTTTGCTATCATGAGGTACAATTACATCGGTGATCTCAGGCTTTCAAAGATTATTAATGCCTCAAGCTGCAGCTAAATAAAACCAAAGAACAATCCATCCTAAATGGCAAAATCATGATTCTTGCATTCACGACCTCCCTTTACAGATAACAAAAAGTAGGACCTACTTATAAGCAGTTGAGAAGAAAATGAGCAATCTCCATTATTAGATTCTTTATTAGCAAGGTGATCAATTACTTCATGTACCCTACAAGTATTGTAACGTATATCTTGATTATATTATCTTCAATTGCTACATGTGCCACATTTGATATCTCACCTTGACAGAGGGGGCGCTGCTTGCATGAGCAAAGCTTAAGTTATGGAAGTCAGTGAGTGCATCAAATCAATGGCTAACAACACAAAGGTGGCACAGTGAAACAGAGCTCAAGCAGTTTCCTTGATATATCATAAGCGGTGCTTCTGTCATCCTTTGTGGCCGCAACATCCTTCTGTGGTTCTGTCATAATGGACCCCCGACGAATTGAAGGCCGTACTATATATGTAACGTACAGCATTGAAAAATAAAACAAGAATATGAAAAGTTGTGAAGACAAATAAATACTCCCTCCGTTTTTAAATATATGACGCCGTTGACTTTTTTCGTTACGTTTGACCGTTCGTCTTATTCAAAATATTTGTGTAAATAGCTAAGTGTATAGGTTAATCTTAAAGTGTTTTGATGATGAATCCAATAATATTCATTTCACATTCAAAAAGTAATTGTTTAAATCTATATCGTCGGTCAAAGTTCAACCAAAAAGTCAACAGCGTCATATAATTAAAAACGGAGGGAGTATTGAATATCAACTCCGCAAATGGTTTGAAACGTTGATGAGAACTAAAATGATCTACAATGTTTGCTTAGGATACACACTTGAATAGATGCATGCTAGTTCTGATTAAAATGTACCAATTACATGTCCTCTGAAAAAACTCTATTGAGGACAGTGTTGTTCAATATTTCAAAGTAAAACTTCCAAACTCACACTTGTTATACAAACACACTGATTAAAAGAAAAATGAGTGAATGATACACCTACGAGATGAAGGGACGCTCATTCTCTCATGTTTCTGCATGTTGCCGCCATACACTTATTGACCTAAGTTTCTAATCTGCTACTCCGACATCAACTCAGCGGCCATGCATCCACCAGGATTTGCTTCATTATTTGGTTCGCTGAACAAATATGAATAGACGCAGATGAATTAATGCAAATCAACATCAAGGATAAAAGATAGACTGGGGATCAGGAAGCTAATCCGGAACAACTGGAGCCAGTTTCAATCGCCGTTGCCTGCATGCACCCTGCAGGCCGGTAGCTCTTCGACGAGCGGCCGTGGAGATGATTATCTCTACTCTTAATATATACTAATAATTCAGAGCCAATAACGAGTTTGCTGAGTCCTTGCCGCCGAGACAAACATGACCTGACCTGTTTTGGCTTCCTCGCGACGACTGCTAGAGTTTCGATCGCGGTTGGGATTGCCGCGGCTGGGATTGTGCTGTCACCTCGGGAGGCATATTGTAGCACGCGCGGAGAAACTCATCCAAACATCGATCATTCTGCTGTCACATTCTGCCCTTTCTTCATCGCTTCGCTTTGCCTTACACACACACACACACACAAAGCGAGCATGTATTGCGAAGATTGTTGCTACCTCTCATCCGTTGCTCTCGTCAAAGTAATTGATGAAAACGTCGGGCAAGCTAGCTAGAAAGGTAGGACATGATACCGAGGTTTTAGCCTTTTAGGGCTGGGAAAAAAAAAAAAAACAGGAGGACGAGCGTGGCTGGGCCATTTGTTCCCCTGCATTCTCGTCGCCAGTGCCGGCGAGGGGGATGACGTACGACCCCATTCGCCGTTGCCTCATCACCAAGAAGTCGACGCACGAGGCCGACGCGGAACCCATCAATTAACAACGTCAAGGAGCTGCACATGGTGTGCGCCGAGCCTTGCTTTCTGGCCTTCTCATCCATGAAATCCCTCGAGACTAGCTCACCATGGCAACCCCAATGCCCGGCCGTGAGCACAACATATTTCTCGTTCTGCGCAAGGACCCGCGCTACCCGCCAGCTAGACTGGTGAGATACAATTGCCAAGGCAATGTTGTGACAGCTAACACTGATGAGATGCCATGTCTTCTAGAAGTGTGATCAGCATGCTTACCGCACAACTACTTGCATGTAAATATGGGAAATCTTACTTCTCGTGTATGACTGTGAAAGGCGGGCTTAATGAGTCATGCATAAACACATAATATTGTTCAGGCTTCAAAGATACCCTATTTGGGACGTCTTACTTCTTGTGTACGACAGTGGTGGCTTCTCTTATTTAGAGTTAACGTAACACATTTCCCATAAGAAATTCAGTAGATCCTTGAGTCACAAAGCACTACGGGAAACCCGACGTTTGCCGATATTTTTTTCTTTGCCGAGTGTATTTATTCGGGCACTCGGCAAACAAGGTCTTTGCCGAGTGCCAAAAAAAACACTCGACAAAGAGGTGTTTGCCGAGTGCCAAAAAAACACTCGGCAAAGAGGCCTTTGCCGAGCGTTTTTTCAACACTCGGCAAAGTTTTTAATCTTTTCCAAGTGTTTTTCTCGACATTCGGCAAAGAAGCACTTTTGCCGAGTGTCAACCTCTACACTCGGCAAAGAGCCCTCTTTGCCGAGTGTTTTTCCAATTACGCTAGGCAAAGAATATTTCAATTAATTTTTGAGACACTAAATTAATTCAAATAAAAAGTTTTGAACTACAAAGTTGTATAATTCTCAACATCTACACTTCTTATTTTGGTAATTTTTCATTTGACAAAGCGCAAGTAAATTTGTTCACAAAATCTACGGCCCCGTATAGTTTTCCGAACATAAACAGAGATATTTGAATTTGTGAACAATGTTACTACCATTATTTTGGATAAAAAAAGACTAAAATAAAAATTGTAGAGCTTCAGAAGTTACACAACTTTGCTGTCGAACACTTTTTAATTTGAAGTAATTTTGTCAACAAAAAGTATGTTTGAATTTCTCAAATTTCAAAATTTAAATTTTTTAAACGACCTCGGATGGAGAAACAACCAAAATGAAAGTTGTAGATATTAAAAGTTATGAAACTTTCTAGCTGACAAATTTTTATTTGAAATCATCTTGTCAACGAAAACTTAGTTTGAAAGAGTTCAAATTTGAAATTCAAATTTTGTAAACGACCGAAGATGGAGAATCGACCAAAATGAAAGTTGTAGATCTCGAAAAGTTATGAAACTTTATAGTTGACAACTTTTAATTTGAATTCATTTAGGGCTTCAAATAATTAGTTGAAATTTGGTTTAGTATAATATGAGTGGAATCAAAACGGAATATCAGCACATATGATGCTGTGGTGTAGTGGTAGAGGGCTCCACGCGCAGGAGAGATGCGGATTCAAATTCCATCGGCCATGTAGCGTGCGAATATTACGCGAAAAATGCCGCAACTTGCGACTTGGTGACGTTGACGGGCCGGCTAGCCGGTGGGAGCCTCCCCTACTTAAAAAAATATTTTTGCTATTTTTTCGGTGTTTTTTCGATTAATAGTTTGCCGAGTGTTCCTCTTTGCCGAGTGCCACGTGGGCTCTTTGCCGGTACCTGTTTGCCGAGTGCCCTCTGCCGAGTGCATTTAGCCGTAGTGAAGGGAAATGTTGTCTGAAGAGTAGTAGTATATTTGGACGATATATATCAACTTGCTTTAAGGAGGTGTTTGGATCCTCACTAGTTTCTAAGCATTTAGATTATTGATATAGTTTCTATAATATGGTTTCTAAAAAAAAATCTGAATAGAGGTATTTGGATTCTAGATTCTTAAAATCAAGAAACCAGTTTTTAGGTACTTAATGACCAGTCTGTCCTTTCTATTTTTTGGCGCTATGGCAGGCGATGGCAGTAGTCGTAGTTATCCCTTCTCTCAAGGGCATTGGGTCTTTTAGCAGTTAAAATCACCTAATAGCTAGGTGTCGGTGTACTGGGAACCAGGGTCCCCACTCTCCCGGTCAGAAGGTCGGTCCGAGTCCAGCTTGGGCCGGAAGAGACCACCACGCACCAGATGGGCCGAGGCGGCCCAGCAGGGTGGCGCGGAGCGCTGAGCTCCGGTGCGGCCCGCAGCCGCGAGCCGCCCAGCGTTGCCACGTGGCTACGCCCTACCGTTCCCGCGACCAGCCGCGGGCGCGGATGAGGGCGGGGTCCTACGAGCCTGTGGGAGCCCGACACGTGGCGGCGGTCGTTCGCGGCCTACTAATAGCGCCGCAGCGCGACGTGGCGCCCCGGGATTTCGTGCGGCTACAGTGCGCGCGGATCCAGGGCGCGGGGATCCCTCGCGGAGGGGTCCCACCTGCCAGCGACAGCCCGCGCGGTCGCGCGGGCGGGTCGCTGGACTTCAATGCGCGTGCGCGCCACGCAGGGCCGCGACTGATGGATGTGACCCGACCAGTCGTAGCCCTGTAGTGCACTGTTCGGCTGGCAAGGTGGCGCGGGATGGCGAGCGCCGCCTGCCACCGTACGGTGCGTCGCACGGACCGAGGGGCCGTCCGGTGCATCCGGCTCCTTTCCGCGCCTCACCGCCCCGGCTGCTGCGCGCGTGCTGTACGAACGATGAGACAGGACAGCGGGAGTCGTCCGAATAATGATGGCAGGACGAGTGAAGCCCGCTGACATTAGAATAGACGCCCAGCATCTCGGCTGGAGGAGGGCTGCCAGCCGGCGCCCACATAACGGCCCATGAACGGGTCTGGCCTCTCCTTGCACTATAAAAGGGAGTGCCTTGTACATGAAACCGACACACAACACTTGAGCAATACCAGACAAGCAGGACGTAGGGTTTTACACCTCCGGGTGGCCCGAACCTGGGTAAACCGCTTGTGTTCTTCCTCTCTCTCGTGCGCGATTCCAACACTTAGAACCGTTCGCTCCCCTCCGAATCTCAAAGGGAGGCCGTGCTAGGCCCCCATTTGCCGTGGTTTCCACACCTCGACATTTGGCGCGCCAGGTAGGGGAGCGTCGTAGTTCCTGTGTTTCTTCTTCTCGTCCGACTTTCCTCGCCATGGCCGGACGAGACAGCCGCAGGTCCTCTAGCGACGAGGACGTGCACCCTCGGCGCCGCTCCGTTTCGGAGTCGGTGGACGAGGAGATCATGGCGGACCAGCCGCCTACGGCAAAGGCGGCCAAGGGCTCGCGTCTGAGCGGGGCGGAGGGCGCGCGGCCCCAGCGCCGCACCCGCTCGCAGTCGGGTTCGCAGCGGCCGACCAGCGGACGGACCGCCTCACTCGAGCACGAGCAGCGTCGCGCTCCCGCGCGGCGCCTTTCCTTCGACAGCCTGACCCCACCGGCAGCACTGGACCGGGCGAGGGACCTGCTGCGCAACCCACCACCGGAGCTGGCGGAGGGTTCGCCGGCCGGGCCCTGGCTTCGGGACGTCGCCAAGATGGTGGACACGGCGCGGCGTCAGGCGAGATCCAAGTCGGGTCCGTCGCGCTCGCGCGCAAACTCCTCTTCGGAGGGCCCCACGTACGTGCCCTCCGAGCGCACGCATACGGGCACGGAGGACTACTCATTCTCCGTGACAACACCCCGTCGTGGCCCGGACGACCTCCGGCGGAAGCTGGGGGGGCGCCGCCGCGACGGGGAAGACGCTCGCATCAGCATCGAGCGCTCCCGGGAGCGGCGCCACGAAAGACACCGTGCGCAGTCTTCCTTCTCGACGCGCGCGCCGTCGTCCGGCTCGTCCGCCTCACCGCCGGATGGAAGGCAGCGTGCGGAGAGTGAAGGTCGCCGCGTCGCGTACTCCGGTGGATGCGCGGCCCTCTCCAAGAGGCTACACGCGGTGACGTGGCCCAACAAGTTCCGCCCCGACATTCCGGAGCGTTACGACGGGACCGCGCCTCCCTTCGAGTTCCTGCAGATCTACTCCACCGCGGTGCGAGCGGCCGGGGGCTCGGAGGACGTGATGGCCAACTACTTCCACCTCGCGCTCAAGGACTCGGCGCGGTCTTGGTTCATGAACCTACCGCCCGAGTCGGTGAAGTCGTGGAAGGGGTTGTGCCGTGACTTCCTCGTCAACTTCCAGGGCACCGCCAAGCGCCCTGGCACGCAGATTGACCTGGATAAGGTCATTCAGCGGAAAGACGAGCCGCTGCGCAAGTTCGTACAGCGGTTCAGCCACGTCCGCAACACCATCCCCAACATCGACCCGGCGCGGGTCATATCGGCGTTCGCCCACGGCGTGCGCGACAAGGATGTGTTGGGCGAGCTCGGGGTCCATGAACCCCAAACCGTCGTGGAGCTCTTCGGGTTGGTCGACCGATGCGCGCGCCGCCAGGAAGCGCTGGCCTGGCACGACTCCGAGGACGAGGACGACGACCATCTCATGTCCAGGAAGCAGAAGAAAAAGCTCGCCAAGAAGTGCAAGGCGGGCGAAGTTTTGGCTACAGCGCCAGCGGGCGCCAAAGGGGGTAAGCCTCCCATAGCTCCGAAGGCGGCCAAAGGTGGCGAGAAGGCTCCCACCACGGGAAAGTACAGCGCGTTCCACGACTCCACGTTCCACGACCAGACGGAGTGCAAGTACATCCTCGCCAACGCGGAGAAGCGCAAGAAGGGGTCCCAGGAGGACGAGGAAGCTCTCCTCTTCCAGGACCACGAGGACACCGTCGCGGTCATTTGCGGCGGCTCCGCGCCCATCACGTCCAAGAGGCAGGTAAAACTCCTCCGCCGCGAGGTGTGCGCACTGAACTCGAGAACCATTCCCGCCCGCTCGGTCAAGTGGTCGGATGCTCCGATCACCTTCGACCGGAGCGATCTGGTCGGCCCCGACAACTCGGACGGCCGGCTCCCGCTCATCGTTGCGCCGACGGTGTGCAACAAGAGGATTGCTCGCACGCTGGTCGATGGCGGCGCGAGCATCAACCTCATCACCCGAAAGTGTACGAGATGCTCCAGGGCAGCAAGACTGACCTGGAGCCCTCGAGGCCCTTTCACGGGGTCCTGCCGGGACGCGCCCAGCCCCTCGGGCGGGTCACGCTCCCGGTCACATTCGGCATCAAGGACAACTTCCGCACGGAAAAGGTGGTGTTCGACGTGGCGGACATCGACCTCCCGTACAACGCCATCATTGGGCGTCCGGCCCTCAGCAAGTTCATGGCGTGCGACCACTACGCCTACCTCACCATGAAGATGCCGGGGCCCAAGGGCGTGATCACCATCCGGGCCGACTACAAGAGCGCCATCGCGTGCACCGAGCTGATCCTGGCTGCCGAGAAGGCGGCGGAGGTGGATCCAGACCTCGGTGATGTACCGGAGGCGGTCAAGTCCTCCCCCAAGTGCTCCAAGATGACGGCCGGCGGGCCAGTGAAGACCAAACAGGTCGCCATCAACGCGGACGGCTCCAAGACCGTCACCATCGGGGCCGAGCTCGACCCCAAATAGGAACTCGCGCTCGTCGCCTTCCTTCGGGAGAACGCGGACGTCTTCGCTTGGGAGCCGTCCGATATGCCCGGCATACCAAGGGAGGTGATTGAGCACGAGTTGAAGGTCAACCCGGCCGCTCGGCCGGTGAAGCAAAAAGCTCGGCGCCAAGCCCCGGAACGAGAGATGTTCATCCGGGAGGAAATCCGCCGGCTCCTCGAGGCCGGCTTCATACGAGAAGTTCTACACCCCACCTGGTTGGCAAACCCGGTGGTGGTACCCAAGAGCAACGGCAAGCTCCGCATGTGCGTCGACTACACCGACCTCAACAAAGCTTGCCCCAAGGATCCGTTCCCACTACCGCGCATAGACACAGTAGTTGACTCAACCGCAGGTTGTGACCTACTCTGTATGTTAGATGCGAACTCTGGGTATCACCAGATTCCCATGGCTAGGGGGGACGAAGAAAAAAGGGCATTCATGACCCCGGCGGGGTGTTATTGTTATGTGACCATGCCTTTTGGTTTGAAAAACGCGGGCCCTACGTTCCAACGAGCAATGCGCAAAACACTTGATGAGCAACTCGGGAAGAACGTAGAGGCCTACGTCGACGAGATCATGATCAAGTCACATAAGAGCGAGACCTTGCTGTCCGACCTAAAGCAAACGTTCGACAACTTGCGCGACAAGCGGGTCAAGCTCAACCCGACGAAGTGTGTGTTTGGTGTCCCTGCGGGAAAGCTCCTCGGTTTCCTGGTTTCACACCGGGGGATAGAGGCCAACCCGGAGAAAATTCAGGCCATCGAAAACATGCGCCCACCCACCAGCCTCAAGGATGTCCAGAAGCTGACGGGTTGCATGGCCGCCCTCGGCCGCTTCATCGCCAGGCTCGGCGAGCGCGCCCTACCCATGTTCAAGCTGCTGAAGCGGAAGGACCGTTTCCAATGGACTCCCGAGGCCGAGGCCGCGTTTCAAGAACTCAAGGCCTACCTCTCCTCCGCACCCGTCTTGGTCGCACCTCGGGACAAGGAACCGCTCCTGCTCTACATTGCGGCAACACCGTCCGTGGTCAGCGCCGCGCTTGCCGCTGAACGCGAAGAGTTCATGCTCGACGAGTCCCGGTGGAAGAAAAGGCGCGTCGGCGCCGCACCGGCTCGGGACGATGGCTCGGGGGCTGCGCCCACGGCTGTCCTCGATGTCCCGGCTCCGACGTCGACACACGACATGGCTCGCCCGGGGGCTGCGGCACCGCCTTCGCATGATGGCTCGGGGGCTGCGCCCACGGCCGACCCGGGGGCTCCGGCTCCGACGTCGGCAAATGACATGGTTCGCCCGGGGGCTGCAGCACCGCTTTCGGATGAAAGCTCGGGGGCTGCGCCCACGGCTGACCCGGGGGCTCCGGCTCCGACGTCGACAGACAATGCAACTCTCACGCCCGACACCGGCACGGGCGACGCCGAGATGAAGAAGCGCATGGTGCAGCGCCCTGTCTACTTCGTCAGTGAGGTACTGCGCGACGCCAAGACGCGCTACCCCCAAGTGCAGAAGCTCCTTTACGCGGTCCTCATAGCGTCGAGGAAGCTGCGGCACTACTTCCAAAACCATCCCATTCGGGTGGTCACCAGTTTCCCGCTGGAGACGGTGTTACGCAACCGCGAGGCCACTGGGCGAATTGTCAAGTGGGCGGTGGAGATGTCCGAGTTCGAGCTCGAGTTCACAACCTCCAGCGCAATCAAGAGCAAGGCCCTCGCAGAGTTCGTGGCAGAATGGACGCCCGGTCCTGTAGTTGAGCGAGAAGAGCTCACCGCGCGTCCAGCCAAAGACGAACCTTGCGAAGGTGACGACATATGGACCATGTACTTCGATGGGTCCCTCACCTTGCAAGGCGCAGGCGCAGGAGTGTTGCTGGTGGCTCCTACCAAAGAGGAGCTACGCTACGCCATCCAGCTACACTTCAAGGCCACCAACAACATGGCGGAGTACGAAGGGTTGATCGCGGGGATGCGAATCGCCGCGGAACTCGGCGTCAAGAAGCTCCTCGCCAAGGGCGACTCCCAACTCGTCGTCAATCAAGTCTCCAAGGAGTACCAATGCTCGGACCACCAAATGGAGGCGTACCTAGCGGAGGTCCGGCGGCTAGAAAAGAACTTCTTTGGTTTCGAAACATGCCACATCATGCGAGGCGACAACACGGAAGCCGACGCCTTGTCACGGATCGCCTCCTCCCGACAAGACCCACCGTCCGGGACCTTCGTGGAGCAACTCGCTCAGCCATCGGCATTGGTCCCGGGCATGGCGGACGGCGCCGATCACTGCAGCGCCACACCGGCCGAACCGACCGACGCGGGCTCGCCGCCAACCAACGAGCCCCACGTGCTCGCCCACGGACGACCCGGGTACCCCATGGATGAACGAGCTTGTGGGGTACCTTCGCGGTGAAGTCCTACCCGAGGACGACGAGCCCGCCGAACGCCTCGCCCGGCAAGCCAGGCGCTACGCCCTTGTAGACGGGCAGCTGTACCGCCGGGCGGCGAACGGAATCCTCCTCAAGTGCATCCCGACGGAGCAGGGCAAGGAAGTCCTCCACGCCATCCATGAGGGTAAGTGCGGGAGTCACATGGCCTCCCGCACGCTGGCCGGGAAAGCTTTCCGCCTAGGCTACTACTGGCTGACAGCCCTCACGGACGCTATCGAGTTAGTGCAACGCTGCAAAGCGTGCCAGTTCCACGCGAAGCAGACGCACCTACCCTCGCAAGCACTCCACACCATCCCCCTCTCATGGCCATTCGCGGTCTGGGGTTTGGACATTGTGGGACCATTTCCCGCGGCCGTGGGAGGCTACAAGTTCCTCTACGTCGCCGTGGATAAATTCACCAAGTGGGCTGAGGCAGAACCAGTCGTCCACATCGACAAGAACTCCGCGGTCAAGTTTATGCGTGGCATCGTGGCGCGGTTTGGCGTACCGAACAGACTGATCACCGACAACGGCACCCAATTCACAAGCCACGCCTTTGAGGCGTATTGTGAGGAAGTTGGCATCAAAGTCTGCTACGCCTCCGCGGCACATCCACAAAGCAATGGTCAAGCTGAGCGCGCTAACGCTGAAATCTTACACGGCCTCAAGACCAAAGCCTTTGATCCCCTGAAGAAGCGAGGGTCGAAGTGGACTGCTGAGCTACCCGGAGTGCTATGGTCTCTCAGAACCACGGTAAACCGCGCTACCGGCGAAACACCTTTCTTCCTGGTGTACTGCGCTGAAGCGGCCCTACCAGCCGAAGTGGCGTTCGCGGCTCCGCGAGTTGCCTTATACGATGAGCAGCCCAAGACGAGCATCGCATGGACGACATCAACTTCTTGGAAGAATGCAGGCATCGTGCTAATGTCCGGAACGCCCGGTACCTCCAGGGCCTACGCCGCTACCACCAATCCCGTGTCCGTCCCCGATCCTCGAATTGGGCGACCTAGTTCTACGCCGCGCGCTCGACCGCAAAGGCAAGAACAAGCTGTCCCCGATGTGGGAAGGTCCCTTCTTGGTGACTAGGGTGACGCGGGGCGGCGCGGTACGGTTGGCTACAGAAGACGGCCGCCCGGAGCAAAGCGCTTGGAACATCCAGCACCTGTGCAAATTCTACCCTTAGCGGCGTGCATGTCTCACTCGGCGGCTCACAATCAGAGACACTTGACCTCTCTACCAGTGAGCCCGGGGGCATCGCACTTGTATCCACCATGTATCTTTATTTCTACGATTTTCAGCTAGCAATAAAGTCTTGTTTTCCCCTCTTTTGCATTGTCCGTTTTCTAACCCTCCCCGCCGATGAGTTTTTGTTCCTTTGGACAACACCGTAAGGGCGCCACCCGTGTCGAAAATCTTGTGTCATGGTTGAACGGTCTAGCCTAACAATCCTGCAAACACTTGGGAGGGCAGCCCCCGACCAAAAACGCGGATGCAAAGGGCCCAGGCTATCACCAAACCACAGATCCAAAGCGGGGTGACGCTCGAGCTAAGGTCGAAAGCAAAACGGATCATCACGGGACAGGAAAAACACAGGAAGCCCGGAAGGAAACCACGAAACTTAACTTACAAATTTTTTTAAAAAAAATTTAAGTGTTCACAGCCCCCCACTTGCCGGGGCACCACTTCTGACGTTGCCGGAACAGACGGAAGTCAAGCATTACAAAGGGCGCCTCCCCTACGCCGGGCTCGCAGGCCCTTCGCCCTAATCCGGGACGTATACCCTTACCAGCTCCTCGACCACAGGCTGCACGCGATCCTGGTGGCGCGACGTCTCAGCAGGCTCAGCACCAGCCAGAAGCAGCTCGGTCGGGAAGTCAGGGACGCGATCCAGGACGACGGTGACAAGGTCGGAGGCGACGGCCCGAATGGCGGCCTCTCCCTGCTGCGCAAGCCGCCCGCGTACGTCATCACCAAGCCTCTAGAAGAATTCCGCGAGCGGCATCAGCGCAAGGATGATCTGGCCGAGGGAGGGCTCCTGGTTACCGTTTGGAGCCGCGCCATGTTTGCCCTCCCCAGGCCGTCGTTAATGCGGCGGAAGATATCGCGCGCCATCGTCGAGAGCCGAAGATGGTCCGAGTTCCACTCGGAGTCATCAACGGTACCGGGCAGGGTGGCTTCACTGGGAGCGGCGCTCGAGTCGCGCAACTGTTGGCTCAGGTCTTGGACTTTCACCGTGAGGTCGCGGATCTTGATCTGCGCGTCGAAGAGCGCTCCCACCTTCACCTCGAGCTCACGGATCCGCTCCAACTGCTTCTTCTTCTGCGCCGCCCAGCCTTCGGCGCGCTCCTTCAGGTCCTTGATGCGGGCGGCGGACTGGCGAATGAGTTCGTCGCGCTGCGCGACCGAGCCCTGCATCTCCTCCTGCACCTCCGCCCGGATCCTGATGGCTTGCGCACTGGCCAACCCGCGGGCTTCCTCCAACATAGCCCGGGCAAGGTCCTCCCTGGTCTTCAGCGACTCCTCATGGGCTCGGACGGCAGCAGTGTGGGCGTGCTCACGGGTTCCCAAGTCCCGCGCCATGGCGGCCAGTCGGTCCTCCTCGCGCTGCAACTCTTCTCGACGGGTCTCGAGGCCAGCCTCGGCGATGTCCACCCCTTGCTCCCGCCGCGCGATGACCTCCTCGCGAACGGCCAACGCCCTCTCGCGCGAGTCCAGGTCGGAGGATCGGGAGTTCAGATGCTGCTCGCACTCCCGGAAGCGGTCTTCGCGGCGCTGGACCTTGTCCTCGCGAAGCTTCACGAACTGCTCGCGGTTGTCGAGGCGGGTCGACCGCCGGTTGTTCTCCCGGAGCAGCTCCTCGGTCGCGGCACGGTCACGGGACAGCTCATCCATGCGCTCCCGGTGCTGGAACTGGGCCGCCCGCACGGCGCGGCGAAGATCCTCCTCGGCGGCGGCGACGGCGGCCTCGCGCTCCGCCAGCTTCTTGCCCTCGTTCTCGGCGGCGTCTCGAAGGGACTCGGCCATGCGCAGCGCCTCAGCCACAACGCGGGTCATGGGCGGCACCGGCGTGCCCCCACCAGCGATCACCTCCTCGACGACGACCGCTTCAGCGGTCGCGGCGAGCCCTGGGGTCCGAGCAGCTCGCGCCGCACGCGACGACCGCGGGCCGTCCCCAGGCGCGGGCGACGTCGGCGTAGAGCTCGGCGGCCGTGCCTCGGAAGAAGGCGCTGATGGGCTCGGGACGCCGCCGGACGATGGCAGCCCGCGAAAGCCGCTAACGGGGGTCAGGGTCGGACGCGCCGAGGCAGACGTCCACGCCTCCGCGTCTTGGACCCCCGGCCCTGCGCTGGAAGCAGGCGGCGAAGCGGGACGAGGCGGCGAGGTTTCCCTTTCCTCCTCACGCCGTACCGCAGGAGAAGCGGCACGACGTTCCTCCGGCTCCGACGACCTGGGGGCACCAGAACGCGCCTCAGGGCGGGGCTCCTCCTCAGCGCTGAGCGGAACCGCAGTCGTGGGACTCGAGCGCGGTCCCCTGACACAGATGCAGAAAAAACTCAAAACCAGTGCGCACCCAGATCTAGGGCAAATGAAAAAACCCGGACCAAGAGCGCAACGCTTACCGGCGAAGGCGTTTGTACTGCGGCCGGACCCCAACGTCCGGCACCTGCAGCACGACGGAAGGAGGCGTTGGGCTCCGGTCCCTCTTCGAACTACCAGCGTCATCAGCTTCGACGCGGGCAGTGGCGTGGTCGGTGGCGGTCGAGGAAGGCGGGCTCGGCTCGGCGGGCCTCTTCCCTCTGTCGCCGGCGGCTGGGGCGGGCCCCTGCGGCTCCGGACGCGCGGTTGAGCCTTGAGGCGGGCCGGCGGTGTCGTGAACCCGGAAGGCTTGCTGCGGCGCCACGGTCTCGATCAGCCCGGCGTGGTTGATGTTGGGCATCGCCGCCAAAATGTCACGGCGCTGGGGGTCCAGGTGCAGCGGCTTCGCATCGTCCGGATACCTCAAGGTATCCGGGGGATTGGTGTCCGTCAGCGCATAGTACGCCGCCCTCTCCTCCGACGGCGTCAGATCGGAGTCGGATCCCCGGCGGGTCCGACCGACGAAGTTGAAGTCGGAGTACCTCCACGTCAGTTGGGGGCGATCCCGCAGCGGGGCAATCCTCCGCCGCAGGAAGTCATGGATCACGATCCCCCCGTGGAGGCCGGCAGCGGCGAGGATAGCGATGCGGTTGGTCACCGGCTGGAGCCATGAAGGAAGGCGAGGGCAACTCTCCCAGTACTCCGTCGACTCGGTCGGCGCGGACCGCGGGAAGGAGAGTCGACGGAAGGGCGCACCGCTTGGGAGGTAGAACCAATCACTGCGCCACCGGTCGAACCGCGCCCTGGGCGCGAAGTCGATGTACGACTCGGACTCACCCTCGGTCCGGCGGCTGAAGCGGACGCTTCCCACGGGGTCGTCCCTCCCCATCGAGCGAAGCCGGTAGTAGCGCCGGAAAAGCTCGACACACGGGCGCACCCCCACGAAAGATTCGCAGAGGTGCGCGAACACGGACAGGATCAGGACAGAGTTGGGCGTAAGGTGCGCCAGCTTTATCTTGTACTGCAGCAGCACCTCCATCAGGAAGAGAGAGAACGGCGGGATCGCCCCGGCCAGAACGAAGGAGAGGAAGGAGACGATCTCCCCTCCGTCGTGGTCCGGGTTGACGTCGGCGGTCGCCGCGCGCACCGTGACACGATCTTGCCCTTGGGGGTCCGGCAGGTGCAACCGCACCGGCTCCAGATCCCCCTCCTGCAAGAAGTTCGACACCGGCAGAGCCGGCTCCTCCGGCACTGTAGCCGCAGGCGGAGGAACCGGGTTCGCCGAGGCCGATCGGTGGCGGCGGCGAGCTTTCCTGTCATCGGCCATCGGCGAGAAAGGCGAGGAAGGCAAGAACTCGAAAAACCTGGGATGCAAGGGAGCAAGAAGGCGGAGAGCGCGAGAAGTGCAACCGCAGCGGAAGAGTGTGGAAGTGGCGAAGTCAGAACGCCGCGCCAGTCCTTTTTATCAAGACGGAGCAGGCGAAACGACGCCTCGTAGACGACAGAAGCCTGCGTGGGCCCCGCCACTATCTTCGCGGGCGAACGCCGCGCAACTGACAGGGCCGCGGCGTTTCGCCTTCCGAGGAAAAAAACGGCGCGCACACGAAAACCTACCCAAGGTGGCTGACGAGTGGGCCCCGATCAACCCCAGCGTCCCGCTCGGCGTCAACCGGGGCGGGGGCTCCTGTCGGTGTACTGGGAACCAGGGTCCCCACTCCCCCGGTCAAAAGGCCGGCCCGAGTCCAGCTTGGGCCAGAAGAGACCACCACGCACCAGATGGGCCGAGGCGGCCCAGCAGGGTGGCGCGGAGCGCTGAGCTCCGGTGCGGCCGCAGCCGCGAGCCGCCCGGCGTTGCCACGTGGCTACGCCCTACCGTTCCCGCGACCAGCCGCGGGGCGCGGATGAGGACGGGGTCCCACGAGCCTGTGGGAGCCCGGCACGTGGCGGCGGTCGTTCGCGGCGTACTAATAGCGCCGCAGCGCGACGTGACGCCCCGGGATTTCGTGCAGCTACAGTGCGCGCGGATCCGGGGCGCGGGGATCCCTCGCGGAGGGGTCCCACCTGCCAGCGACAGCCCGCGCGGCCGCGCGGGCGAGTCGCTGGACTTCAATGCGCGTGCGCGCCACGCAGAGCCGAGACTGATGGATGTGACCCGACCAGTCGTAGCCCTGTAGTGCACTGTTCGGCTGGCAAGGGGGCGCGGGATGACGAGCGCCGCCTGCACCGTACGGTGCGTCGCACGGACCGAGGGGCCGTCCGGTGCATCCGGCTCCTTTCCGCGCCTCACCGCCCCGCTGCTGCGCGCGTGCTGTACGAACGATGAGACAGGACAGCGGGAGTCGTCCGAATAATGATGGCAGGACGAGTGAAGCCCGCGACATTAGAATAGACGCTCGGCATCTCGGGTGGAGGAGGGCTGCCAGCCGGCGCCCACATAACGGCCCATGAACGGGTCTGGCCTCTCCTTGCACTATAAAGGGAGTGCCTTGTACATGAAACAGACAGACAACATTTGAGCAATACCAGACAAGCAGGACGTAGGGTTTTACAACTCCGGTGGCCCGAACCTGGTTAAACTGCTTGTGTTTCTTCCTCTCTCTCGTGCGCGATTCCAATACTTAGAACGGTTCGCTCCCCTCCGAATCTCAAAGGGAGGCCGTGCTAGGCCCCATTTGCCGTGGTTTCCACAGCTCGACACTAGGTTAGACCGGATTATAAGATCACTAAAATCTCATAATCTAGATTCTATAATCTAGTTTATAATCTACCCTGTTTGGATCCTTTATAGCTTTTAAAATGGATTCTTATAATCTGAGTGAATCTAAACAGACCTTAAGCGGCCACAGTGATGCTGACCATAGGACTCTACATTGCAGAAATAGTAGGGAGAGGTTCGGACATTTCCTCTAATCTATAGAGGCTTTGTGTGTTGAACATTATTTGATGGATGGAACACAGTGTGTGAAACATATATGCAGTTGGATTTCAAAGAAGCATATATATTTCCGTATGCAAACCCAAGATGATTCAATGGATCAAAATTCGACAGATCGAACAAAGCTTTGAAGGCTGTTAATCAAGCATACATGACCGACCCGATCCACCTCGATTCGTACTAAGGGCTCCTTTGGAACGCAGGAATTTTACAGGAATTGCACAGGAATTTCACAGGAAACAGTTCAATTTCATAGGAAAACGCAGGAAAGGAAAATTTTTCCTTTGATCCAAACGAGGCCTAAATCAGCCAGTTTTCGATCCTCTACCATCCAAACCCTATCAACCATTCCACCATCTAAAACCGCAATACCTTGGGGGGATCAAGGACCGTCGATTTGGATCGGAATGGCATCTCCCATCGATATCTGTAAGCATAATTTTTGTAAGCATGCAGAGTAGTGTTAACTCTCCGCTCCACAAACAGTGAAAGACCATGACCATCCCCGAAAAACGTGCACAACGGTGAGATCCTGGCATAACTCACTCAGGTTTCCTCCGATCTACGTGTTGGAAGTGTGAGGTTCATCAGGTCCAGGTATGCCAGCCAGACGGCTCTGAGTCTGAGATCTGCCTCATGTCCAAGCTTATGCCCTGCAGTCAGCTTGCATATGACAGAGTGTGGTGCACACATTCAGCATGCACAGCAGGTAAGTGTGGTGCACACATGAGCATGCACGGCATTGCTGGCACAAGTTCGGCAAGGGAAATCTGTGTCTGCTTCAAAGTTGATCATGCACAGCTCAAAGGATTACAGTCCAAATTGCTCGATGTACAGGCAGTTCCTTGTGAAAGCTTCTCATGAGTCATGAACAAACTCGAGTTATGCGGTTCTGTTCTGCCTAAAATGAATTAAGTGATGCGCATTCGCCATAGTGGTGGTTACGTGCCTTTTTTGTGCTTTCGTTTTCGAACATATATTGGTGATTATACTTGTCGAAAAAGAAGCACGTGATGTGCCCTTTGCCGATGCATGTTGGTAGAGACAACACTGGTTAGTGGCATCACTAACTACACGCCATATTTGACGCCCGCCCCCCATATGCGACGTTTTGGTTTGCAGTTTCCGCACGCGAATAAAACCGGGTCCCGCAGAGCAAAAATATGTGTTTTGAATTTTAATGTTGACCCGAAACAAAGCTCCTGCTACCTAGTCTATGATTCTTTTTAGCGCAAAAATGGAACAGCTTTTCTAGAAAGAAATTCAACCAAAGAGAAAAGATGCTACTGATCCTGACTCCTGTCACTTTGCGGTTTGCCGTGACAGAGCTCAGTCATAAACATTAGACGATGCACAAATATACTTGGGGCTGAATGAAAACCAATGGCAAGCGGGTCCCACTATAGGTGTGCCGAGCCATCCATCCATCAGACGCTGACGTGGGACGACCGCATGGACAGCGGGGAGTACGGGAACGTGGCCACTGACGACGTGTGGGTCCCGAACGAGTGCACGCCCACGCCGGCGCCGGCGGCGGCCGGCCGCTCGAACGACGACGACGGGTACGAGTGCACGAAGTCGTCGAAGCCCACCTCGCCGGAGCACGCCGGCGGGTGCGGCGGCGGCGGCGGCGGCTCCGGCACCTCGCCGGCGTCCCCGCCGTCCAGGTACCTTGCCACCTCCCGCATCGTGGGCCGCGCGGCGGGCACCGGGTGGGAGCACCACAGCGCCACCTTCACCGCCGCGGCGACCTCCCCGGCGTCGTACTCGCCGGCGAGCCTGGCGTCCACCACCTTCTCCACCTCGCCGGCGGCGTAGCGCTCCCAGGCCCACTCGGCCAGCACGAGCTCCTCGGGCGGCGCGCGGGGCTCGATGGGCCGCCGCCCCGCCACCGGTCTCCAGCACCAGCGCCCCGAACGCGAACACGTCGGCCGCCGCCGTGGCCTTCCCCGTCCGCGTCAGCTCCGGCGCCAGGTACCCGAGCGTGCCCACGACGCGCGTCGTGCTCGGGTTGGCCCCCCGCTCGTGGAGCTTGGCGAGGCCGAAGTCGCCGAGCCGCGCAGACATGTCGCCGTCGAGGAGCACGTTGCTGGCCTTGACGTCGCGGTGCAGCACCACGTGCTCCCACCCCTCGTGCAGGTACAGCAGCGCCGCCGCCACGTCGCGGAGCACGCGCCGACGCACGGGCCACGTCAGCTTGAGGCCGCCGGGGCCGAAGAGGTGGCGGTCCCAGGCTGCCGTTGGGCATGTAGTCGTAGACGAGGAGGAGGTCGCCCGGCGGCGGCACCAGCCTGGAGCTGGACCAGGTTTGCGGTGGCGGAGGCGGCCGATGGACGCGATCTCGGCGACGAACTCGCGGAGGCCCTGCCGCGACTCGTGCGAGACGCGCTTCACGGCGACGGCCTCGCCGGAGCCGGGCAGGACGCCGCGTACACCTTGCCGAACCCGCCGGCGCCTAGGAGCTCGCGCTCGCGGAACCCGCGCGTCGCGCGCCGGAGCTCGCCGTAGTCGAACCGGTGCGGGCCGTAGTCCAGCTCCCACGGCTCCACACGTCGCGGTCTTGTACCGGTACGCCGCGTACGGGCGGCGCCGGCGAGCGCCACCAGCGCCACGAACGCCGAGAACGCCGCCGCCAGGATTACCGACGTCCGGTTCTTCCTTTCCTTCGCCCGCGGAAGCGACGGCAGAGACGACAAATCCAGCGCCGGCGCGCCGCCGCCATCGCCGAGACGAAGCTCCAGCCATGAGGTAGTGCGAGCTCGCGAGGAGCCCGTGGACGCCGAGAAGCCCACGTACATCTGCTCCCGGAACACGCGGTCAGGTCGACGCGGAACGAGATGAGCGGCGACGCCGGCTTCGATCCGGTGGTGGCGATGGAGACGTTGAGCAGCCGCGCGGCGCCGTCGTAGTCCACCCAGGCGAGCACCGTGTCGCCGGACTTGAGGTTCACGGCGCGGCGGAGGCGAGGCGTTTGGACACCAGGCTGTCGAGGTCCACGCCGACGTGGTTGTCGTTGATGTCCCCGAACTCGAAGTCCTGCACCTGTCGAACTCCACGGCGAACACGTGGCCGTGCCGGTTGCCGTTGCCGGCGGCGGCGCCGAGCAGGCCCAGGTACTGGCTCGGCAGCGCGCCGCGGAGGAGCGGGTCCGGCGCCGCCACGAACGCGAGCCCGTGCCCACCCAGCTTCGGGTACTCGGGCACCACCGCGAACGCGAACGCCGTCGAGAACGACACGCGGCGCCGTCGCGGACCAGGCGGAGCGGGGACGGGTAGAAGGCGTGGCCGATGAGCCGGCTCGTCTCGTTGGTGAGACGCAGGATGCCGTCAGCTGAGAGCTCCGTGACGCCGTTCAGCGTCAGGTTCGGGTTGCCGCCGCGCGGCGGAGTTGAAGCCTTTGTAGGTGAATTCTTGGGGAGCGGCGATGCGGCGAGGAGGAAGAGGAGGAGGAGGAGGAAGATGATGGGAGGCTTCGGGTTAGTATTTGACATTGGAGTGAGTGAAGGAGATGGTGGTGTGGTTTTCTTGGATGGAATTATGGGGGGGATGGAGAAGCGATGGAAGGGAGCTGATGATTTTGTAAGGAAGAGAAAGGGAGAGGAGTGGAGGCAGTGGCCAGTCAAACAGCTTTGACTGCATCACTGTGGTCGCCTGCCAACATCGATGTTGGCTGTTTATTTTAAGGCTAAATGTCAGTCTTCATAAATTGCATTTTTTTCTGGTCCATGTCAGCTGTAGATGGCCATTTTTTTTTGTACAGTGTGAAAAGAATTTGCAGGGAACCTTAAAATGTGGTTGAAATTGAGCAATCGGAATTTGTGAAGCTGGATGCTAGTGCCCCAAAGTCAGCCACAATAGGAAACATCCAAAGAATTCGGCGCCAACGGTTTGCCTGAAGTGCCAAGAAATCAGTGGAGTATGGTGAGTGCTGGAGAGAAGGATGCTCCATTGATCAATGGTCGACGCCCTTACTGACACAGCGACCACGGAACGCATTAAGGGAATAAGATCATGATTGTAGTCGTCATCTGGGCAATCTGGAGA